>OY787607.1:6610086-7079734 GCA_963678935.1 Umbilicus rupestris | reverse complement strand
GGGCATTGATCAAGGGGAGCAACATCTGAGTTGGAAGAATTCAGAGAGAGAGAGAGTCTGATGGCGTGGCAGTGGGTGCTAGATAAGCTATCGAAGGAGTTACAGCAACTCTGATACAGAGTGTGCTATAGCATTCTGTCTACTACATATTGTAATAGGGTAGCTAAGTCTTAGTGTCAGGTCTGTAGCTATTCTTTACTAGAAGTGTGTAGGTAGCACGAAGCGAGTATGTATGATCAGACTACGAGCTAGTCTAGGTGGTTAGACTGAGCAAAAGATTTCAGCTAGGTGAGAAGTAGAGGTTAGAGTCCTTTGTACTTTAAACCTGATAGTGAAATCTTGAGGATTGGAGTCCTCCCCAGATGTAGGCAAGTTGTCGAACTGGGTGAACAAATTATTTGTGTCTTTCTTATTCAGTCTAGAAGAACAAATTCCTTAGAAAGATACAGCAGAAGCTATAACTCGTCGTCAGTAGCGCAGTCAAATTTCACTAAGCATCCTACTTCAGAATTGACAAGAAACTAGTGAGATCAACTTAGCTGACAGACAAAATTTCTTGTCTAGAGGAGGAACGAGAAAAGCTGTTGACTACAATATCATCCCTCACAGACCAAGCCACTCAACAAGAAGAAAAGTCAGCTGCTGAGAAGGAAGAACTCCACTTGCTTCAGAAGACGACAAATATGCTCAACTCTAGCTCAAGCATTCTCGATGAAATCTTAGATTGCCAAAGATACAAAGGAGGACATGCTGGCCTTGGATATAAGGGTGAAGAAAATTCAGGAACAACAGTATTTGTCAAAGCTAATAAAGGAGATGGCAGGAGTACGGTGAAGAAAATACCCAGAGAAGTGAACAAGAGGATGCTACAGCAACCTCTGTACCAACCACCTACAGCAGAAAAGAAGCCAAGGAGCAAAGACCGCAGATTCTTTTTTTGTGATTAGGAGGGTCACATCCAGAGAAGGTGCCCAACCTTGAACAAGCATTGGAGACTTCAAAGATCAACCACAGTCAGAGACTATAGGCAGAAGCCAAAGATAGAACCTGACAGACAAGCATCCTACAGTTCAGCAAAGCCGAAGAAGGACTACCAATATCCAGCTGTGCGTAGAAAAGATAGATACGTTGGAGAGACAACAAACTAAAGAATGAGGATCGCAAAAGACACTGGCTGAGATCGGGGTGGGACAATCACACAATACAGGAAGAAAAGTGAGAGTGACAGGACGCAACAGAGCTCAGAAGCGGTGGAGTCAAAGACCAGTGCAAGTATGGATGGAGAAACAACCAACAAAAAGGCTCGCAAAGTCACCTGAAGGGTTACTGAACGCAAGCTACAAAAGTGCACAAGATTAGGGTGCTATAGCAACCTGCTGCAGCAAAAGAAGCCTGTTCAGAATATTGAGTTGCTAAAAGAGGCGAGATCACGTGCAATTGTTTTGAAGAAAACGCAGCTGAATCAAAATCTAGGGCACAATTTTCTCCGACGAAGATTCTTTCCCTAAGTCCTGCAACGTTCTCCGACCCCAATAAAGAAAACAATGGTGCGTACCCGAGGACTGAAGGAGAACAGTGGCGGTGCCAGACAAGCCTGAGGAAGAAAGAAAGGAGATGATTAGCAGAAGGCAGCGGAACCTTGCCTTCAGTTGGTAATACGAGAACCGAGCCTTCAACCTTCTTGACCAAGACCTGCTACAATGGAAGAACCAACGAGGAAGAAAAGAAGACTGGTGAGAGGAGGAGAACCTGTCACAAAAATCAGTAGTGCCAATGAACACTCTTCAGGAATGGAAATAGAAGACTCCTCTAGCGAAGAAGAGTAACAAGGGGTTGCTGCAGCACCCCAGTCCAATGAAGAGCAGAACACAGCCATGGTGACTACGCCCTACTCAGATGAAAATACAAAAGAAACCTGGTCCGAGGAGGTCTCGGGAGAAGAGCCAGCTCCTCCTCCTTCAACACATTCTAGACACCAGCAGTGAAGAGGAAGACTGTGAAGACTCTAGTGCTACCCTCATTGGTGAATCATCACGGGCACAGACTTATGCACCTCCAACACTGCCAGAGACCATAGAGGGGATCACTATCAGAGGGACATGGTTCAGACACCAAACAGTGTCAGGATTATGGCCAGTTGTGGAGAGGAAGACCATTGTCCCAGAGTAGGTGCTAGTACCGGGGAGATACAAATCTGCAGCAATCATCAATCTCCTGGAAGAGGTAAATCTTTTGAAATCCTTGACACTCCCCAAAAGTTATTGTGCTCAACTGGTTAGGGAGTTCTTGGTGAACTTAAAGAAGGATTTTAATGTTGAGGGGAGTAGTGCTTATGGGAAGAGCTGGGTAAGAGGTAAACTAATAGTGATAAACCCAGTAGTTATCAATAAATATTTAGGGATAGATAGTGAGGCAAGGTCACTTATAGAAATTAGTCTCGAGGTCCTGACCAGCACCCTCACATGAGGACTATGCAGGACCTAGGCAGCACACAACTTGAGTGCTTCGGAGCTGTCCTCAAAGTATGTCCTCCTATATAATATTGGGATTAAGGGAAAAGTTAGCAGAGTTTTTGGGAATCTGCTGTATGCCATTGGGAGATTAAGACAAGTCAACATGGGTGAGGTAATGTTCTCTCAGATAGCTGTCCACACTGGCTGCACAAAGGCAGTCCAGTCCATAGTGCTTCCTTCACTGATCTACAAGCTGATCATAGCACAACATCCTGAGTTGAAGAATGTTGCTGAAGGGATGACCAAGGAGCCTCAGGTGTTTGTGGTTGATCACAAACTGTTTAAAGGGAATCATATAATAGACATTGTTCAAGAAGATCCCTTGTCGAAAGCCCCTTTACTAGAACCAGCAGCAGAAGAACAGGTAGAGGCTCCTGCCCTAGCTATCCAGGCTGCCCTCAGATCCAGAATCATCAGCCACCTAAAGTCTGAGCTTAACCTCTTGTCAACAGTAGTTAAGAAGATTATTGCAAGATGCAATCAGATCAGAGGCTTGTTGCGGGACTTGGAGTACCCAGCTGAGGAAGAAGTTGCCCCCTCCCCATAATGATGATTTTTTTATGAACCTCCCCATTGTCATTAGAGACAAAAAGGGAGAGAAGAAAATTTGATGAACTAAACTTTGTGTAATAGGTAGCTATTACATATGTCCTTTATGGCCCTACGTGGCTGAGACTAATGCCGCATGTGGCCAGAACTGTCCCAAACAACAGTAACATCTAAGGAGTAATCAAGCATGTTAGCCTAGGACAGAAACATGAGTACTTTAGTTAGTTTACTATTGAAGAAATAGGCCTGAAATGACCAACCAAAAGACTGAAGAAATAGAGCAGCCATGGCAAAATTTTCTGGAGTCTGCCACTAATTAAAGACTCAACAAGAAGCTCAGGCGCAGCACACGGCATAAGCGGACATCAGGTTATGTCAAAAATTCCAAGGGAGAGATTGTTAATATAATGGCATTTAATTAACAAAACCTGCCAGAGTGAAAAGGCAGAGTGCACAAGGGGGTTGCTACAGCTTCCTATGTAGCAAAAGAGCTGTAGCATTGATGGAGCGTATTTATCTGATCCATCGAGTTGTTTATTCCCATCATTTAGTTGCATTTTGCGTGTGATAGATTACTTATTTGCAGTGTTTCGTATTGCAGGTGTATCAAGAACGCTTTGGAAATTTATTGCGTATTTGGGCGAATATAGACGAACTAGGCAGATTGACCTATTTGTCGTCAAAAGCTTGCCGATCATATAATTCTTATCCGATTGAGGCGTGCTATATCTTGTTGGAAAGCTAGTTCAAAGGGCTACAACTTCTTAGTACACATCAAATGTAATTCAAAGGTTTGAAGGGTCAAACGAGCGAGGTTCTACCACTACCGAAGTGATTCGCCCAAGTAGTGGGAGAATCAAAAGTGACTCGCCCAAGAGGAATTGATTCGTCCAGCCCCATTGCACACTGCCACTTTGACTCGACCAAGCCCTGCACGAGTCATCTTAGAGCTTGCCTGAATCAACTTTGATCCGCCCAAGAGTGCACGACTCAGAAGTGACTCAACCAGCCAAATTTGATTCGTGCACCAAGGGAAACACACTACCAGTTTGATTCGCTCAACCTGGGCGAATCATTTTGGGAAGCCTTGCACGAATCACTTTTGATTTGAGCTTGCCTAGATTCTTCTGTTCTACAGCTAGCCGCCTAGACCAGAGACAGAGATTGGAGATTGCAGACCGGAGAGAAGCCAGCAGCAACATTGCCGAAGTTTTAGTATTTTCTTTACTCTATTTTTCATTGTTATTAGATGGATTGTCGTAGCTAAACCCCAATTCAGTTTGGGGCTTTGTGTTTGATGTGCGCGCAAAGTGCATAGTATTTATGTGCATTCCCCTTTTAGTTCTTGTTCATTTCGTGATGTTATATAAGTCTTTTGATGCTTTTCGCGTGCGTTTCAGGTTTATATCGAGTAGTTAGAGTCACGCAGCAGCTTAAAAGAGTTTCGGACAAAATCCAGTCGATTGCGGGCGAAAGCGCAAAAGAATCATGATAATGAAGATTCGCCCGAGTCACATTATGACTCGCCCGAGTCAATGTGACTCGGCCTGGACTAGTTGACTCGCCCGGATCAAAGCACTCGGGCAAATTGGAACTCTCTGGAAAGTTGACTCGCCCGAGTCAGTTCTGCCCGAGTCACGAAGCGCAAGACCGAGTCAAGAAGTGACTCGGCCAAATTCGAACCCTCTGGAAAGTTGACTCGCCCGAGTCCACTATTTGACTAGGTCAACGCTGGTCAACTCGATCAATGCTGGTCAAACCTTCTAGGTATAAATGAAAAGCTTTGAAGAGAGAGAAATGAATCTCAATTTTAAAGAAAACTCAAGAACTCTCTCAAACCCTAAAGAGCAAAGATCAAACCTTTGGAGAAGATCAAGCTTGGTTGAAGATTGGAGCTTGGATTGAAGATCATTCAAGACCTAGACTACTTTTTCTAAACCCTTAACTTTGTATTTACATTCATGTTTCACTTATTAATCATGTATTTGTGCACACTCATTATGAGTGAGTAGTTGTTCTTGTGGTTGGGGATTAAATGGATCCCCTAGGATTGGATATGATGTAGAACTCTAATTTATTGCATTGAATGAAGTTTGGTTTGATTATATTGTGCCCTAGCTATGTATTCATTGTATGCACACCAAGTGTTTGACGAAATGCTTAAGTGAGTATGCTTGGTTAGAACCCCTAAGGAAGGAGCGAGAGTTGAACTTAGGATGTTTCATAGCTATTGTATGATCATAGATGGAGTGTTTGTGCGTGAGAGCGACATGCATTCTTGACATTAGGCTAAGTTTTGAGCGGATTTGAGTAACCGGCCAATAGACCGAGAGGGTGCGGTTATGGGACTCAAATTCTACACGGTTCAATAGAATGAGAGTTTGAGAACCATGTCATTTATGTATCCTCTCCATTCTAGGGAAGGAGCGAGAGTTGAACCTAGAGCGGATGATGCATTAGCCTTACTTTTATCAACCAAATGTAGTTCATGCATGTATTAGTGAGTTATTTCATTTCCTCATATCTTAGAGGAGAAGTTGAATCCCTAGTCACCCTTTTATTCATTAAGCAAAACTCAAAAATATCATTTATCTTTAGTGCTTACTAGAGATACCTCTATAGGAGGAAAAAACCCCCCTCAAAAACCGTAGACTTACAATAGTATCATTAATTAGTTGTCAATTAGTCTAAGCTTTTCTCTTGGGTTCGACCCGAGGTCACTCGGTTATAAATATTGTTTGATATTTGCGTGACTAGAATAGCACTTCATTTTGCTTGCCTAAAACGCCAACGTCAGTGTTGCAACATATGATTTGAGAAACTTATGTTTTTATAATTCAAATCAGTGGATTACTGTTCTTCGTACAAATTGCATGCTCTGATTATCAAGTTAGCATAGCCTAGCGGTGAAACTAATTTGGTATTGTAGTCAAGTAATTGTTAAACCTATTCGAGAACTTATGGTTGAGAGTAGGTAGAACATTGAAGTCGACATTACCCTAGCAGGATTGTTAGACTAGGAACAGTAGTTGTACTAATTGATGCATGTTTCAATTGATGATTACCAGTTGCAATGCATATCCCTGAATTGATTCTAACATTCTCTTTGAAAACAAACCCCCCTTTTAGTGTGACAACTATTAGTGAAACTTTATAACCGATTGCTCTCTTTGGGTTCAACCCTGCTTACTTCTTGCTAGGTATGAGAATATAAATTTAATTTTGGAGCACATAATGACGTGTCGTCAAATTTTGGCGCCGTTTCCGGTTAGAGCAACACTCGGTATAGAATTCTTAGCTTTATTTTCTTGTTTTGCTTTGTTTTTGCTTGTTCTTGTGCTGTTTTATTTTGGCAGTTCAGGATAGCGTAACTTTTACTACCGGTGTCTGATCGGCTATTGCAAGGTGTTTTTCTAAGCGGAACGAGCCAACACTCAGCAAGATGTACGATTGGCTACGGCTATTGCTTGTTTTTCACCAATCGAAGGTCGTTTATTATTTTATTTCTATTTATTGTGTTTTGCTGCGTTTTTTTTCGGTATGTCGAATGCAGAGAGCGTCATTGGCGATGACCACCAGAGCCATGGACATGTTCACATCCATGATGAAATGCCCTCACAAATCATGCCATCATTCTATGACGAGCCTAAACGAATATTCAATCAAAGGCAGAGAGCAGCTCGTCAAAGGATGACTTTCAATAGGCAGAACAATAGATGTGCGAGGATGGAGGAGTATGATGATTATATCCCCCCAACCCCATGCACGTCAACAGAATGGGCAGTCACCACTTCAATAACTATATAGACAACCGGTGCGTCATGAGCCAACCATGAGGGAGCTTTCAGCCCCTACATTCCGTAATTAGCCCTGGTGCATCAACACTAGCCCGGAAGAAGACAACTTTGAGATCAAAACCAAAGTGGTGCACCATCTACCTAAGTTTGGAGGATTACCGAAGAAGTTGCAACGAGGCACTTACAAGAGTTCACTGGAATCTGCCAAACGTTGAGGCCACGCAGCTTTGGAAGAAAGGTTCAAGTTAAAACTATTTCCATTGACTTTAACTGACCTTGCAACGCTCTGGACATCATGGATGATGCGGCACTCGAATCTGATGTACAGTGTGGAGAGGACACATTGGAGTTAGTCGTCAAAGAGGCAGTGGACACCAAAGAAGTTGTTGGCCGGTTCATCCATGACGCCAACACTATTGTAAAAATTCTATAAGAGGATTTGCCACTCGACTCCAGGTATGAGATCAATGCTATTAATTTTTGCAGTAAAACTAAACACGTCCCATCTTTTCTGCAGGCTCCTGAGATGCAGCTTAAGCCATTATGTGACCACTTGAAGTATATTTTCTTTGGAGCAAGCGAGACGCTGCCAGTTATCATTAAGCAAGGACTTAAGGATTATCAAGAAGACAGGCTAGCGCGAGTATTAAAGGAGCATAAAACTGCGATTGGATGGACATTGGCGGACGTTATAGGTATTAACCCTACAGTTTGTATACATAGTATTTTATTAGATGAAGGAGCACGGCCAGTAAGACAACCTCAGTGTCGCTTGAACCCAATAATGATGGAGGTTGTCCAGAAGGAAGTGCAGAAGCTCCTAGATGCCGGTGTCATCTACCCGATATCAGATAGTGGATGGATAAGCCCTGTCCATGTGGTCCTCAAGAAGACCGGGATTACGGTGGAGATGAATAACAAAGGAGAGCAGGTACCGAAGAGAGTGCAGAATGGCTGGCATATGTGCATCGACTATAGATAGTTAAACGCAGCCACACGCAAGGATCATTTCCCGCTGCCATTCATCGACCAAATGCTGGACAGGCTCGCAGGTAAGCCTTCTTTTTGTTTTCTCGATGGTTTTCAGGATACAATCGGATACGAATTGCAGCTCAGGACTAGGAGAAGATGACATTCACATGCCCTTTCGGTACATTTGCATTTAGACGTATGTCTTTCGGGTTATGTAATGAGCCAGGTACTTTCCAACGTGTTTTCATGAGCATATTTTCTGATTTGATAAGTGATAGTGTAGAAGTGTTCATGGATGATTTTACTGTCTATGGAAATAGTTTTGATGAATGCTTGCATAATTTAGATAGAGTGCTCACACGTTGCATTGAGATGAATTTGGTGTTGAATTATGAGAAGTGTCATTTTTATGGTCACACATGGCATTGTCCTTCCGAGGAAGGCATTCAAGTAGATAAAGCAAAAATTGATTTAATTCGTAGATTGCCTTTTCCTATTGACCAGTGTGGTGTACAGTCGTTCCTAGGACATGTAGGATTTTATTGCAGGTTTGTCAAGGACTTTTCGAAGAAAGCATTGCCGATGTCTCTTTTGCTGCAAAAAGATGTGCCTTTCGATTTTAATGAGGAGTGCAAGGCAGCGGACGCGCTCCATATGCTGTTATTCGAAGGCTATGATTTGAACGGTTCAACGAGCAAAATGCAAAGGACAAGCAATTCACATCGGAGAGCAAAGCTCAAAAAGCAAATTCAGACAAATGTGAAAGAAAAAATTAGAAAAGCAATCGAGTTGAGTGAAGTCTGATAATGCAAGTGTGGCAGATTTGACAAAACCAGCATGAGTGAACAAGGAGCTGCTGCAGCTCAAACAATCAAGCAAACCAGCAGAAGTAAACCAGCAACAGATGCAGCAGGGGATGCTGCAGCAGGTGCTGGTTCAAGTGCTGGTTCAACTGTCCGAGTAGCAGTTTTGTGCGGAGTGCATTTTGAAGGTATAGCAGCTTTGTGAAAGTGCTTAGAAGAATTTCTAAAATACCGTTGAGCATATTCCAGCAAGGTTTGCTAGTCAGAGAAGGAGATTTGCATTGAAGATATTAATCAAATCTAATCTCCTAGATTTTAGGAGATAATTGATCTTGTGGGACTATGGCCTAAACCTGGAAATTGCTTAAAGTGGTGAGGGTATTTAAGCAGAAGGTTTGAGGGCTGAAGAGGGTGATCGAAGCTGAGTGATACACGAGAGTAGACACATAATTCAGAGTGAGGATTTTTCTGGGTGTGCTACGAGAGTTGTTCTTCGATCAACACACACGGGCAGAGCGTTGAGCGCAGAGCTGTGGTGCGTATTGCAGAAGAGAATCAGGTCTTGCAGAGACTGATTCGTGCTTTGATCTGGAAGCCAATTTAGAGCTGTGGAGCTTGTTGGTTGATCAAAGGCAGCCGCGGGAGAACTGACGGGTGGAAGGCTCGGTCGAGGTTCGTGCGGAAGAACTCACTAGTGGCAGGTGGTCACTGAGTGAGGGGGAGTTACTCAGAGTGTGCAGCGCTCTTGGAGTGGTTCGATCGGCTCGGCAGGAGGCCTTGGAGCGACGCGGACAGAGTGCTTCAGCTGGTGTTACAGCTGTTGCTGCAGCAACCCTGCTGAGTAGTGTAGTATAGAATAGGCTGAGTTCTTTGAGAGGATTGTAGCTATTCTAGACTGACATATTGTAGAGGGTGTGCTGACACAAATCAGAGCTTGTTCTGATTGTGTTGAGTAGTCCACACGGGGTTAAAGTAGCATAGGTTGCGTGCGTTGTAACCGAGTGTGCTTTGAACCTTTGGTTGAGTGGATTGAGGACTGGAGAATAGTCCTCCCCAGACGTAGGCAGATTGGCCGAACTGGGTGAACAAATCTGTGTCCTATTCATTGTCTGCTGTGCCTACATTTAAGTGAACAAGAGTGTGCTGCAGCAACTGCTAGTTCACAAATCTGCATAAGTAGAGACACTTGAAATTTCAATTGGTATCAGAGCGGGAACTCGACACACAGAGTTAAAAAGATCCTACAGTGTCTCTGAAGAAGCCAAGACAATGAAGGAAGGACAGAGCACAAGTAGACCTCCACTTTTGGAAGAGAGCAATTATGGTTATTGGAAAGCTAGGATGAAGGCCTTTCTCAGGGCCATTGATGAGAAGACATGGAGAGCTGTCATGATTCAGTGGTCTCCCCCAATCACCATAGATGAGCAAGGAGTGACCAGAATAAAACCTGAAGAGCAGTGGACTACTGAAGAAGGTGCTGCAGCAACTGGTAATTCAAAGGCTTTGAATGCAATTTTTGCTGCAGTTGATGCTAACAATTTCAGGTTGATATCAAACTGTGATTTGGCCAAGCAAGCATGGGAGATTCTGCAAACTGCCCATGAAGGAACTGATAGAGTGAAGCTGAAATTTCAAGTGTCTCTACTTATGCAGATTTGTGAACTAGCAGTTGCTGCAGCACACTCTTGTTCACTTAAATGTAGGCACAGCAGACAATGAATAGGACACAGATTTGTTCACCCAGTTCGGCCAATCTGCCTACGTCTGGGGAGGACTATTCTCCAGTCCTCAATCCACTCAACCAAAGGTTCAGATCACACTAGGTTACAACGCACGCAACCTATGCTACTTTAACCCCGTGTGGACTACTCAACAATATCTGAACAAGCTCTGATTTGTGCCAGCACACCCTCTACAATATGTCAGTCTAGAATAGCTACAATCCTCTTCAAGAACTCAGCCTATTCTAGCCTACACTACTCAGCAGGGTTGCTGCAGCAACAGCTGTAACACCGGCTGAAGCACTCTGTCCGCGTCGCTCCAAGGCCTCCTGCCGAGCCGATCGAACCACTCCAAGAGCGCTGCACACTCTGAGTAACTCCCCCTCACTCAGTGACCACCTGCCACTAGTGAGTTCTTCCGCACGAACCTCGACCGAGCCTTCCACCCGTCAGCTCTCCCGCGGCTGCCTTTGATCAACCAACAAGCTCCACTGCTCTAAATTGGCTTCCAGATCAAAGCACGAATCAGTCTCTGCAAGACCTGACTCTCTTCTGCAATACGCACCACAGCTCTGCGCTCAACGCTCTGCCCGTGTATGTTGATCGAAGAACAACTTCCGTAGCACACCTAGAAAAAAATCCTCTCTCTGAATTTCGTGTCTACTCTCGTGTATCACTCAGCTTCGATCGACCTCTTCAGCCCTCGAGCCTTCTGCTTAAATACCCTCACCACTTTAAGCAATTTCCAGGTTTAGGCCATTGACCCACAAGATCAATTATCTCCTAAAATCTAGGAGATTAGATTTGATTAATATCTTGAAGCATCTCTCCTTCTCTGACTGATAATCCTTGCTGAAATATGCTCAGCAGCATTTTAGAAATTCTTCTAAGCACTTTCACAAAGCTGCCAAAACTTCAAAACGCACCCAGCACAAAACTGTTATTCGGACAGTTGAACTAGCTCTTGAACCAGCACCTGCTGCAGCATCCCCTGCTGCATCTGTTGCTGGTTTACTTCTGCTGTATACTTATGCTGGCCTCCTTGATTGAGCTGCAGCAGCTCCTTGTTCACTCATGCTGGTTTTGTCAAACACTGCCATACTTGCATTATCAATCTCCCCCTTGGCATTTTGACAAAACCACAAGGCCAATGCACTCTTCCGAAAACCAGAAACGAAATACTCTAAATAAAATTAATAGAGAGTAAGTAGATGAGGCCACACTCGGCCATAGCATACTGACCACGCAGGGTCAAAAAAAAAATGTATCAATATTCAGTAGCATATAAATCTTCTCTCCCCCTTTTTGTCATAGATGCTCAAGGGGCCTGCTCCTCATCCTCCAGGAACTCCAAGTCTCTGATGAGGTTCCTGATCTGTCCACGCCTGGCATCTCTCCTCTTGGCTTCAGCATCAAGAATAGCCAGCTCAGACCGGAGGTGACACACAATCCTGGCACGAAGAGCAGACTGGATTGTGGCAGCAGGGGGAAGAGATTCCTCCAAGGAAGCTGGAGCTGAAGAACCACCCATGAGAAGATCCTCATAGGCAACATCCACTGCATGTTTTCCCTTGAATAATTTGTGATCAACAGTAAAGACCTGCAGTTCCTCAGATAAGCCTTCAGTAATCGCTCCGAACTCTGGGTGCTGAGATACCATGATCCCATGGATGAGGGAGGGCAGCACAATAGGCTTGCTGGAGGAGGCACTCCCGGCATGTGTAGCAAGCTGAGGGAACATCACACTTCCCAGGCTGATCTTCCTCCTCTTTCCAATAGAATAAAGAAGGTTAGCAAAGTCTTTGTTGACCTTCCCTCTGTGAGAACTAGGAATCCAGTTCCTTGCACCAAGATGATACAGGAGAGCATACTTGGAGGTTAGCTCAGCTGCACTGAGATTCGGGCCGCCCCAAGACAGGCACACTCCCGCTGTAAGGGTCTTCGCCAATAATTCAGGCTTCACATCAGTGGGAGCCCTTGCATTCTCAGAAATCCCAAGGAATGCATCAATAATTTCCGGAGTAATAACCACTTGTTTACCCCTTACCCAGCTTCTCCCATACTCATCAGCTCCTTCTTCTCCAAATTTTTCTTCCATATTCACTATAAATTCTCTAACCAGAATAATATTGAAACGGTGAGGAAAGGTTAGGGACTTGAGCAGTTTTACCTCTCAGTTAGGAGCTCAATCATAGCAGCTGATCTATACTTGTCTTGCACCAGACGCTTCTCATGCACAATGTGTTTCCTCTCAACAGCACTCCAGGATTGAGAGACGCTTTTGTTCCTGAACCATGTGCCTCCGACAGTGAGAGCAGAGAAATCTTCAGCTGCAGGACCTTTCTCAGAGGGTCCACCAAGAGATCCTGCTTCCACTTCTTCACTGGATGAGCTTTCACTACTGGAGCCTGGGATCAGGATAGGAGCTTTGCCCTTGTCTGAAGAAGGGGGATGTGCTGCAGCAGGTTCTTGTTCAGGGGACTCAGCAGCTGTTTCAACCCCTTCACCAATAATACCTGGAGACATGACCAGTGATCTGCACTCTTCTCCTGCAGGAACTGCTGCAGCAGTCTCTGCTGCTTGTTCTTCCTCTGAAGCAGCTTCAGTCATATCCGCTTCTGGCAGCACAGCAGAACCGGAGACAGGTTCTCCATCACGTACCAGCCGCCTCCTCTTCTGCGAAGCTTCTTCAGAGGGAGAGGGCTCACTGTGCAACACAGGGAGAGGGTTTGGTTCCCACACAACCACCTCCAGCGGCTGAGCAGGGTCTTCGTTGCGTGCCTTGGTCCTTCTCTCAGACCTGCTTTGCCTGTCAGCTGCCAGATTCTTCTTCAGTCCGCGTGTCTTCACCATTGCTGCAGAGATGTGGAAGGAAAGAGGAGCGCACAGAGGATGATCGGCAGAGATTTCTGAGACGCCCTTTGCTCTTGATCTGTGCCCTAGAAAATATTTACCCGTTATTTTCTTTTCCTTTTTGAAGTGTAAGTCACGTGCCTCTCATGTGCAAATATTTTCCTTTCCATCTTTAGCAACCAACACATGTGAACAAGCTAATTCGGACCAGGTTGCTGCAGCACATGTGAGCTTGTTCACCTATTCACTTCAGGCTGCAATTTTTGCTCAGAGGATCCTTGAGAGATTCTGGTGGAGCCTTCTTCACCCATACTTGGAATACACCAGAGCTTTTCTTCTTCTGATCTTCCAGCCTCCTAACCCTTTGTTTGGGTTTCCATATTTGTACCATCTTTGATTTACCCTTGTTTTTTGTAATCCAGTGCCCTTGTGCAGCAACATGAAATGGAGTCTTTGTGCAACATGTGCTGATTCTGGACTTTGCTCCCCCTTTTTCAGCTGAGCAAGTTCTGTGTTGCTGCTTCAGATTGAAGTTGATCTTCTGCTTCCCAACACTTGTACCAGTACTCCACTTGTTCTGAGACTTTTGTTTTGTTTGAGAAAAATGTTGTCCATGATGCTGCAGCATCCTCTTGTACACATGTCTAGATCCAATTTTCTCTGCCATTTTTGAGAGGGCATCTGAATTCTTCTTCTCGTCTGTCTCACCATCTGAGGCTTTAATGAACACTGTCCCTTTAGAGCTTTCTTCACCAGTATATCCAAGCCCTGTTTTCCCTTTTCCAAGTCTTTGGTAAGATAATATTTCGTCCAGAATATTGCTCTGCGGGTCAGCTGTCTTGGCTGCTGCTGGAGTGGATTCAACAGAGGTCTGTCTTTCTGAATCTTCTCTTTTCAGAATAGTAACTTGATTATCAACTGAGGGTAGACATCTCCTTCGTTCTTCTTCCAAGAGATTTACTCTGTCAGTCAAGGTCTGATTGGTCTGAAGAACTGCCTCACACTGTTTGAGTATCTTCCTCAGAAGATCAGCAAAACTGTCAGATGAGTCATCGTCATCTTCACTCTCAGAGACTTCAATCCCATAGTGAATTTCTACCTTCTTTAGTTCATTGAGGTGGACATCTGAAACACTTGTCAGCACAACACAGTTTTCTTCATCACTCTCATCCGAATCACTCCATTTTGCTGTCATGGATTTGCTGTTCTTTTTCTCAGAATTCTTGAAGGGTTTGCTTGGACAATCAGCCTCAATGTGTCCGTACCCTTCACAGTTCCAGCATTGAACTCCCTTTTTCATCTCTTTCTTGTCATCATCGTCCAGTGCCGGTTCTTTCCCTTTCTTCTTTCTTTCACTGCCCCGTCTGAATTGTCTTCGCGAGGAAGAGCTTCTCTCAGTTCTGGATTCCATGTTTTTCAGAAACTTTCCTAGATTTTTAACCAGCATGCTCAACTGATCGTCTGGAACTGTCTGCTTGATTTCTGCTTCAGCCTTCAAACCAACATTCTTGTCCTTGGAAGTGGTGTCTTCTTTGACCAGTTTCATCTCAAATTGTTTGAGAGACCCCATCAGCTCTTCCAACCTCATGAATCTGACATTCTGAGCTTCTTCAATGGCTGTCACCTTCATGTCAAATTTTGTGGGCAGCGATCTGAGAACCTTTCTGATAAGCTTTTCTTCTGGAATGGGCTCACCAAGGGCATGAGCTTCATTTGCAAGATCACAGAGTTTAGCATTAAACTCAGTGATAGTTTCTTCATCAAGCATCCTCAGATTCTCAAATTGTGTGGCAATAATCTGGAGTCTTGACAGCTTTACTCTATCAGTTCCCTCATGGGCAGTTTGCAGAATCTCCCATGCTTGCTTGGCCATGTCACAGTTTGAGATCAACCTGAAGTTATTAGCATCAACTGCAACAAAAATTGCATTCAGAGCCTTTGAATTACCAGTTGCTGCAGCACCTTCTTCAGCAGTCCATTCCTCTTCAGGTTTAATTCTTGTCACTCCTTGCTGATCCATGGTGATTGGGGGAGACCACTGAACCACAACAGCTCTCCATGTCTTCTCATCAATAGCTTTGAGAAAAGCTTTCATTCTAGCTTTCCAATAACCATAGTTGCTCTCTTCCAGGAGTGGAGGTCTACTCGTGCTCTGTCCTTCCTTCATTGTCTTGGCAACTTCGGAGACACTGTAGGACCTTTTAAACTCTGTGTGTCGAGTTCCCGCTCTGATACCAATTGAAATTTCAAGTCTCTACTTATGCAGATTTGTGAACTAGCAGTTGCTGCAGCACACTCTTGTTCACTTAAATGTAGGCACAGCAGACAATGAATAGGACACAGATTTGTTCACCCAGTTCGGCCAATCTGCCTACGTCTGGGGAGGACTATTCTCCAGTCCTCAATCCACTCAACCAAAGGTTCAGATCACACTAGGTTACAACGCACGCAACCTATGCTACTTTAACCCCGTGTGGACTACTCAACACAATCAGAACAAGCTCTGATTTGTGCCAGCACACCCTCTACAATATGTCAGTCTAGAATAGCTACAATCCTCTTCAAGAACTCAGCCTATTCTAGCCTACACTACTCAGCAGGGTTGCTGCAGCAACAGCTGTAACACCAGCTGAAGCACTCTGTCCGCGTCGCTCCAAGGCCTCCTGCCGAGCCGATCGAACCACTCCAAGAGCGCTGCACACTCTGAGTAACTCCCCCTCACTCAGTGACCACCTGCCACTAGTGAGTTCTTCCGCACGAACCTCGACCGAGCCTTCCACCCGTCAGCTCTCCCGCGGCTGCCTTTGATCAACCAACAAGCTCCACTGCTCTAAATTGGCTTCCAGATCAAAGCACGAATCAGTCTCTGCAAGACCTGACTCTCTTCTGCAATACGCACCACAGCTCTGCGCTCAACGCTCTGCCCGTGTATGTTGATCGAAGAACAACTTCCGTAGCACACCCAGAAAAAAATCCTCTCTCTGAATTTCGTGTCTACTCTCGTGTATCACTCAGCTTCGATCGACCTCTTCAGCCCTCGAGCCTTCTGCTTAAATACCCTCACCACTTTAAGCAATTTCCAGGTTTAGGCCATTGACCCACAAGATCAATTATCTCCTAAAATCTAGGAGATTAGATTTGATTAATATCTTGAAGCATCTCTCCTTCTCTGACTGATAATCCTTGCTGAAATATGCTCAGCAGCATTTTAGAAATTCTTCTAAGCACTTTCACAAAGCTGCCAAAACTTCAAAACGCACCCAGCACAAAACTGTTATTCGGACAGTTGAACTAGCTCGGTTTACTTCTGCTGTATACTTCTGCTGGCCTCCTTGATTGAGCTGCAGCAGCTCCTTGTTCACTCATGCTGGTTTTGTCAAACACTGCCATACTTGCATTATCAGAAGCTATCAAGGCTCCAGATCATTGCCACACAATTTGAAAATCTGAGGATGCTGGATGAGGAAACAGTCACTGAGTTTAATGCTAAACTCTGTGATCTTGCAAATGAAGCTCATTCCCTTGGTGAGCCCATCCCAGAAGAAAAGCTTATCAGAAAGGTTCTCAGATCGCTGCCCACAAAGTTTGACATGAAGGTGACAGCCATTGAAGAGGCTCAGAATGTCAGATTCATGAGGTTGGAAGAGCTGATGGGGTCTCTCAAACAATTTGAGATGAAACTGGTCAAAGAAGACACCACTTCCAAGGACAAGAATGTTGGTTTGAAGGCTGAAGCAGAAACCAAGCAGATAGTGCAAGATGATCAGATGAGCATGCTTGTGAAGAACCTTGGGAAGATTCTGAAAAACATGGAATCCAGGACTGAAAGAAGCTCTTCTTCGCAAAGACAATTCAGAAGGGGCAGTGAAAGGAAAGGAAAGGAACCGGCTCAGAGAGAAGACGGAAAGAAAGGAATCCAATGCTGGAATTGTGCAGGCTACGGTCATCGACAAACCAACTGCACCAGCAAACGGATGAAAAAGAAAGCTCTTTCTGCCAGTGGAAGTGAAGATGAGAAAGACCTGAGTGAAGACGAATGCAACATGGCCAGATACAAGTCAGCAAGAAGAGGCACAAAAACACAGAAAAGGATGAACCAGGACTTGCTGCAGCAAGGTCTATTTCACCGTAACAAGAGAACTTTAAAGTTTAAAAAATGTTACAGCTGTGGCCGCAGAGGACATATTCAAAGAAGCTGTTTCTCAGCTCATGCCAGAATTGCCTCGCCCAGGGAATTTGTCAGGCAGAAACATGCGCAGACTCAGCTCCTCGCTCTTGTCAGCACAGCTAGCACCTCAGACAAGATAAGCTGGTACTTTGATAGTGGGTGTTCAGGGCATATGACAGGGGAAAGATCCTTTCTGAAAAACATTACTCCCTGTTTGGAACAACGTGTGAAGTTTGGTAATGGTCTGAAAGGAAGAGTTCTGGGAAGAGGAACTTTGGCTGTGGAAGGAATGCCAAATCTGAGCAATGTCCTTTTGGTGGAAGGGTTAAAAGCTAATCTCATCAGCATCAGCCAGTTGTGTGATGGGACTAAACAAGTCAAGTTTACGAAAGACTCATGCCAAGTCCTCGACAAATCTGGAAAGTGCATAATGGAAGGAGCTAGATCCAAGAGCAACTGTTACCTTCTCAATGTGAGTTCAAACTCAAGGATTCAGAAATGTATGTTGACAAAGGCCGAGGAAATGACTTTATGGCACAAAAGGATGGGACATGTTAACCTGAGAACTCTAAAGAGAATTGCCACAGAAGGGTTGGTCAGGGGAATTCCACTGCTGAAAGGAGAGACAGACTCCATTTGTGGAGATTGTCAGATTGGGAAACAGAAGAAGGCCTCGCATCCACGAGTCAAAGACATTGGTACCACCAGGCCTCTACAGCTGATTCACATGGATCTGATGGGACCAATGGAAGTGGAGAGCCTAGGCAAGAAAAGGTATGCATTTGTCTGTGTTGATGACTATTCTAGATTCACTTGGATTGATTTTATCAGGGAAAAATCAGATACTGTGAGTGTCATTGTGTCACTGGTATCTCGGTTAGAGCAAGAGAAGAATCTCAGAATCAGCAGCATCCGCAGTGATCATGGCAGAGAGTTTGAGAACAAAGACATGGATGAATTCTGTCAGCAAAAGGGTATAACACATCAGTACTCTTCTCCCATTACCCCTCAACAAAATGGTGTTGTAGAACGGAAGAACCGAACAATTCAAGAAATGGCCAGGGTGATGATCCATGCTAAGAGAATTCCTCTGAAATTCTGGGCAGAGGCTATGAATACCGCTTGCTATATCATCAACAGAGTCACCTTGCGAAGGGGAACCAAGCAGACTTGCTATGAGCTCTGGAATCAGAAAAAGCCCACGGTTAAATACTTTCATATCTTTGGAAGTGATTGCTTCATTCTGAGAGACCGGGAGTATAGAAAGAAGCTCGATCCTAAGAGTGATCCGGGAGTGTTCTTGGGGTATTCAACAAATAGCAGGGCATATCGTGTTTTCAACCAGCGAACAAAGACTGTCATGGAGTCCATAAATGTTGTTGTCAATGATGTAGAAGAAGTATCTATCTCTGATTCTGACACTGATGAAGAAGACTCTGATCTTGAAGAAATGCCTGGTAGACAGACAAGGAGTGAACAAGCTGCGGTTCCAGAAGATGCTACAGCAAGTGCTGAAGCAGAAATTCCAGATGACCAATCAGGAAGCCTGTCTGATGATCTCCAAACTGTGGCTCCTGATCCATCTTCTAGGCAGCCCCCAAAGAAGATACAGAAGGATCATCCTTTGACAAATGTGATTGGAAATCCCTCAGACAGAAGAAGGACCAGAAGTCATGCCTATCTCAATACATGTTTCATGTCCAGCATTGAACCAAAGAATTTCAAGGAGGCCATGAGTGATGAATTCTGGATCATGGCTATGCAGGAGGAATTGGCAGAGTTCGAAAGACACGATGTTTGGGATCTGGTAGACAGACCAAATGGGGTTAACATTATAGGCACTAAATGGGTGTTCAAAAACAAAACAGATGAAAAGGGCAACATTACACGAAATAAAGCCAGACTGGTGGCCCAGGGATATTCTCAGATTGAGGGTCTAGACTTTGATGAAACATTTGCTCCAGTAGCTCGCCTGGAGGCTATCAGACTGCTGCTTGCAATGTCTTGCTGCCTGGGATTCAAATTATATCAAATGGATGTTAAGAGTGCATTCTTGAATGGAGACCTCTCTGAAGAAGTTTATGTCGCTCAACCAAAAGGTTTTGAAGATCCTCATCATCCAGAGCAGGTGTATAAACTGAAGAAAGCCTTATATGGACTTAAACAGGCTCCTCGGGCATGGTATGAGCGGTTGACAGTTTTCCTGGAAGATCATGGCTACAACCGAGGGGGAGCTGACAAAACCTTGTTTGTCAAACGAACTCAGTCTGATGTGATCATTGCTCAAATATATGTGGATGATATTGTCTTTGGATCAAAGTCCCAGCACCTGGTGAAGCAGTTTGTGAATCACATGCAACAAGAATTTCAAATGAGCATGGTAGGAGAACTTTCATACTTTCTTGGATTGGAGATTACTCAGAAAAGGGATGGGATCTTTATTGCTCAAAGTAAATACAGCAAGTCTCTTGTGAAGAAATTCCAGCTAGATTCAGCAAGTCACAAGCGTACTCCTGCTGCTACTCATGTGAAAGCCATTAAAGATGAGCAAGGTTTGGAAGTAAGTCAGACTGTCTACAGAAGCATGATTGGGAGCCTTCTTTACCTGACTGCCAGCCGTCCTGAGATTTCCTATGCAGTAGGAGTCTGTGCCAGATTCCAAGCCAGCCCAAGAGACAGCCATATGCAGTTGGTCAAGTGCATTATTCGGTATGTCGGGGGAACTGTGGGCTATGGCCTATGGTATACTAAAGACACAAAGGCTAATCTGGTCGGATACAGTGATGCAGACTGGGCAGGGTGCTCAGAAGACAGGAAGAGCACCTCGGGAGGATGTTTCTTCTTGGGGAATAACCTGGTCTCTTGGTTCAGCAGAAAACAGAATAGCATCTCTCTATCCACTGCCGAGGCTGAGTACATTGCTGCTGGGAGCTGCTGTGCACAAATGTTGTGGATGAAGCAAATGCTGAGTGAGTATGGGGTTGCTCAAGATGCCATGACTCTCTACTGTGACAATATGAGTGCCATCAGCATATCCAAGAACCCTTTCCAGCACAGTAGAACCAAGCATATTGACATTCGTCATCACTTCATCCGTGACCTTGTTGAACAGAAAGTCATCTCGCTCCAGCATGTTGTGTCTGCCAAACAACTTGCTGATATCTTCACCAAAGCTCTGGATGCAGCTCGGTTTGAAGACCTGAGGGCCTCTCTAGGGCTCTGTGTATTGCCGTCATAAGTGCTCTCAGCAGAAAACCCCCCTCGTCATTTGTTCCAAAAAGGGGGAGAAGAAAGAGCAGGCTGAGAAGTGGAGTTATGAAGTGGTTTTGTCAAAATGCCAAGGGGGAGATTGATAATGCAAGTGTGGCAGATTTGACAAAACCAGCATGAGTGAACAAGGAGCTGCTGCAGCTCAAACAATCAAGCAAACCAGCAGAAGTAAACCAGCAACAGATGCAGCAGGTGCTGGTTCAAGTGCTGGTTCAACTGTCCGAGTAGCAGTTTTGTGCGGAGTGCATTTTGAAGGTATAGCAGCTTTGTGAAAGTGCTTAGAAGAATTTCTAAAATACCGTTGAGCATATTCCAGCAAGGTTTGCTAGTCAGAGAAGGAGATTTGCATTGAAGATATTAATCAAATCTAATCTCCTAGATTTTAGGAGATAATTGATCTTGTGGGACTATGGCCTAAACCTGGAAATTGCTTAAAGTGGTGAGGGTATTTAAGCAGAAGGTTTGAGGGCTGAAGAGGGTGATCGAAGCTGAGTGATACACGAGAGTAGACACAGAATTCAGAGTGAGGATTTTTCTGAGTGTGCTACGAGAGTTGTTCTTCGATCAACACACACGGGCAGAGCGTTGAGCGCAGAGCTGTGGTGCGTATTGCAGAAGAGAATCAGGTCTTGCAGAGACTGATTCGTGCTTTGATCTGGAAGCCAATTTAGAGCTGTGGAGCTTGTTGGTTGATCAAAGGCAGCCGCGAGAGAACTGACGGGTGGAAGGCTCGGTCGAGGTTCGTGCGGAAGAACTCACTAGTGGCAGGTGGTCACTGAGTGAGGGGGAGTTACTCAGAGTGTGCAGCGCTCTTGGAGTGGTTCGATCGGCTCGGCAGGAGGCCTTGGAGCGACGCGGACAGAGTGCTTCAGCTGGTGTTACAGCTGTTGCTGCAGCAACCCTGCTGAGTAGTGTAGTATAGAATAGGCTGAGTTCTTTGAGAGGATTGTAGCTATTCTAGACTGACATATTGTAGAGGGTGTGCTGACACAAATCAGAGCTTGTTCTGATTGTGTTGAGTAGTCCACACGGGGTTAAAGTAGCATAGGTTGCGTGCGTTGTAACCGAGTGTGCTTTGAACCTTTGGTTGAGTGGATTGAGGACTGGAGAATAGTCCTCCCCAGACGTAGGCAGATTGGCCGAACTGGGTGAACAAATCTGTGTCCTATTCATTGTCTGCTGTGCCTACATTTAAGTGAACAAGAGTGTGCTGCAGCAACTGCTAGTTCACAAATCTGCATAAGTAGAGACACTTGAAATTTCAAAGTCTTCGGACCAAACAAACAAGAAAGTTTCAATAGCTGGCCTACCAAAAAGAAGAAGAAAAAATTGAGTTCCTCATAACTTGGATTTATCACGTGCCAGAGAAAGAAAATTCAGCATATGCGCATGACTATGACCTCGAGCTGAAGAATGGAGTCAGGAGTCTAAAGATGACTATCTCCCAATCATCCATTGAATCCATCTCGACCTCTCAGGTAACACGTATCATTTTAGTTTGTTGCTGATCATTATTGAAGAATGAATGTGATATGTTGATGACTGATTAGAGAAGACATCTCGATTAAATTCAGTGTTTAGTCTTTGGCTTGATAATAGTGGTTTGAGTGTTGCGAGTCTTGACTTTGTTCTTGTTCGGGGACGAACAAAGATAAGTGTGGGGTAGTTTGATGGAGCGTATTTATACGATCCATCGAGTTGTTTATTCACATCATTTAGTTGCATTTTGCGTGTGCTAGATTACTTCTTCGTAGTGTTTCGCATTGCAGGTGTATCAAGATCGCTTTGGAACTTTATTGCGCATTTGGAAGAATATACACCAAATCTGGGCAGATGGACCTGTTCATCATCGAAAGCTTTCCGAACACATGATTCTTATCCGATTGAGGCGTGCCATATCTTGTTGAAAACTTAATTCAAAGGGCTACAACTTCTTACTTTGCATCAAGATATAATTCGAAGGTTTGAAGGGTCAAACGAGCTAGATTCTAACATTGCAGAAGTGATTCTCCTAAGCAGTGGAGGAATCAAAAGTGACTCGCCCAAGAGGAATTGATTCGTCCAGCCCCATTGCACATTGCAACTTTGACTCGACCAAGCCCTGCATGAGTCACCTTGGAGCTTGCCCTGCATGAGTCCACCTGGCCCTGCACGAGTCACCTTAGAGCTTGCCTGAATCAACTTTGATCTGCCCAAGAGTGTACGAGTCAGGAGTGACTCGACCAGCCAAATTTGATTCGTGCAGTAGGGGAAACACGCTGCTAGTTTGATTCGCCTAACCTGGGTGAATCGCTTTGAGAAGCCTTGCACGAATCACTTTTGATTCGTAAGGTCAGCCCGGCCCACTTCAAACGGAATAAATAGAAAAGAAGGGAAAAATCCTAGATTCTTCTATTCTACAGCTAGCAACTAGACTAGAGACAGAGATTGCAGTCTGAAGATAAGCTAGCAGCAACATCGCCGAAGTTTTAGTATTTACTTTACTCTATTTTTCATTGTTATTAGATGGATTGTCGTAGCTAAATCCTAATTCAGTTTGGGAATTTGTGTTGCAACGTACGGTTTGAGATACTTATGTTTTCATAATTCAATTTAGTGGATTACTGTTCTTCATACGAATTGCATGCTCTGATTATCAAGTTAGCATAGCTTAGCGGTGAAACTGAATTGATATCTATTGCGTGATACTAGAATGTAGTGCCCTATTAGCTAAGCCTAGCGGTCGAACTAATTTGGTATTGTAGTCAAGTAATCGTTAAACCTATTTGAGAACTTATCGGTTAAGAGTAGGTAGAACATTGAAGTCGACATTACCGTAGCAGGATTGTTAGATTAGGAATAGTAGTTGTACTAATTGATGCATGTTTCAATAGATGATTACCAGTTGCAATGTATATCCCTGAACTGATTCTTCTGAATTTGATAACAAGCATTCTCTTTGAAAACAAACCCCCCCCCCCTTTTAGTGTGACAACTGTTAGTGAAAATTTATAACTGATTGCTCTCTTTGGGTTCGACCTTGCTTATTGCTTGCTAGCATAGTAGGAGAATATAAATTTAATTTTAGCGCGCACAACGACGTCGTCAAGCATCCTGAGCAGCAGATTCCGCACGAACAACAAGCTGCCCAGAATTGAAGAGAAACCAAGTATATTTAATTTAAAATTACGAATAAACGAATTAAACTCATTAGATATCTAAGTCAAATCAAAAAGTTAATTAGGAATGATATAAAATTTAAAATTTTAAAAATGGAATTATGCAAAGATTTAATACCTTCGCATAGTTATACAATGGTTGTCATCGTTATGCGATTGTTTAATTCTTTTTGCTGATTATACGATGTGTTACGACGGCGTTGCGATAATACACATTACGACGATATATTTCATCGTACATCCATTCTTATATCTGATGGATTTACGACGATTGTATGATGCGCATGCTTTTCGCTGTAAACATGGTACACAATACGATGGCTTGTACGATGTGCTTACAACGGTATTATGTCGATAAGGTTTACGACGGTCACCATTGTAATATACGACAGCTTTACCACAGTGATTGTTTCCGTCGTAAATATTGTTATGCGACAGACTAATGTTTTCGCTGCATTTATCTCTTATTTTAGGATGTCTTCTATCTTTGCTTATTATCTCTACACTATATAACATTTTTCTGTATACTTCACACATTCTGAAATTTTGAATTCAGCAACTCATAACATTTTATTGGTTTAATGTCTCGTTGCTTGCCTTTTAGGACATTTACACTTCAAAGAGGATTATAGGGATGGAACATGTAAACATAGCAAAAGAGACATGGAAGAGCTAGAAATGAGCCTGTAGAAGGCAAGGCGTCGCCTCACCATTTACCAGGCGATGCGTCATACTTTTGAGGATATGCTGGGTGCCACCTCACTCAACGAGATGACGCCTCAGTATTTTGAAATACTTTAGGCGACGCCTCACCATCATGAGGCGACCCCTCAACATTTTGGAAATGTCCAGGCGACACCTCAGTTTATTATGAAATTCTCGGGAGAAACTTCGAAAATTTTAGAAACCTCCAAGCGACACCCCACACTATCCATGCAAGGCCTCGCCAGAAGACCAGACGACGCCTCATTTCTCGTATATATCGCCTCACCATTTTGGAAATGTCCAGGCAATGCCTCAACTAAAGCCAGGCGACACCTCGATTTACGTGGAGACGTATCAACAAATTTAGAAGTCTACAGGCGACGCATCACACTATCCAGGCAATGCCTCGTCAGAAGACCAGGCGACTTCTCTTTTCTATTATATATAGGCATCTCATGACTAACATTCTTCATTCGAGATTTGCACCTCAAATTCTATTCTTGGAGTGTGGAGAAGAGCTAGAGAGCAGGAGCCATAAGCAAGGAGCTAGTAAGGAAGACTCATCGTGACAGGATTAGTCAATCTCTCTTACTCTCGTTGTATTTCAATTAATTTGTCATCATATGACTTGTAGAGCTTACTTTTCATTATGTATTGAGTTTGCTTGGTTAGAGTTGAGTCGATATCTATTAATCTCTCCTAATTCGGAATAGTATTCCTAATACACAAAACCTTAACCGGTTATGATAGATTGCGAAATATCATATCGTAATTTGTTTGTATGTGCGCATTGGTTTCTTGGACGATCCTAGGTACTTACTTAGGATTATAAATATAGTTTGATTACAATGTACCCTGAATAACACTTTCTTGATTGCTATAGAGTTTAAAAATACTGCCGATCACATAACCGTTACAATTTATTTCCAAAATTCCATGGTATATTTGTCGCAAATCCGTCGAATATGTTTTTGTTACATTCGCAAAATCCTTTGTGTTACTGTCATATTATTGGTCGTGATTTTACGACGGTTAAAGAATTACTCGAATTTTTCGTATTACCATCGGAAACCATAACTCCGTTTCGTCGGATAACCGTTGTATAAGCACCGCATTTTTGCCACATTTATGGTTATCTGACGCTGTTGTGACGCATTTATGATGGTTTTTTTCGTTGTATATTTATCGTAAATATCATCGTATTGTCGTAGCAAATTTTATGCAATGGTTCTTTATACGACGATTTCTTTTTCGACGGGTTAGGAGTCGGCAAACCGTCGATTAATTTAGATAGTCGACGGTTTACCAAAGGTTGACCGCAGCATATTAATTCTGAATTTTGAATGGAACAGGGTGCATTTATTTAATACTAGCGTATAAAATATGCATCATAAACATGCACGTTCTTTTCTAATTTGTAAATGGTAATATTACTCCTCTTATTTTAGAATAAACTTTAAATATGACACAAACTCAAAATGTTGTTATATTTGAAAATTATCTTTCGAATTTATGGTTTTTTAAAATTGACTTTGTCGTAGGAGGGTTTTGTGGTGGGCCAATTTTATGTCAAATCGTCTTACTAAAATTAATTTGTTCTAGAAATCAAATGAGGACGCGGTCTTTGATTAAAGGTGAAGACAATACAACGGCAGCTGTAGACAATTCGTGTAAATTGTCACAAATACAAAAAACTTAAAAAAAAATCATGCTTTTAACAAAATTTTGAGTTCGTGTCAAATTGTGAATTTGATCCTTGTTTCATGACTCTGAAATTGTATGAGTTTTGTATTATAATTTTGCCATTTACATACTCCATTTTATTTTAAATAAAATATATAAGCAAAGATTCTAGAAGGGAGAGCAGAGCAGAGCAGAGCAGAGCAGAGCAAAGCGAGTTGTAGCAGCTTTATAAACATCGGTGCGCGCTCTTCGTTTTCCGATCTCTTTCTACGAAACCACCAAATCTGATAATCTCCGCCGACCACAGATCCGTCCAATTCCGCAACTCCATGTCTCCGTCTCTCTTCTGAAAGGTCGGTCAATCTCTCTGATTCTGGCATTGTTCCGATCCGAGTCGTTGCTGCAAACAGATCTAGGGTGTTGGTTTGTTGCGTACTTGTTTATTGGATCCATGTATCTGTATCTGCATTTGTTTTTGAGTAATTGTTTTTTCGTGCCTCTGATCCGGATCTGTTAGTAACTGGTCGAATTGGAATAGTGTGTGTTGATCAGTGATGGATATGAGATCTGAGTTTAGGGATTGAATTGTTTAAGTTTGATATGTTTCGAAGGTCTTCAGTATGATTAGTTTCAGTATTGATGTCTTCTTCTGTAAGCAGTTACAGGTTTTATTTTATTATGTGATGATCCGAGTTTGTGCATGTGAGAGTTTGATTTAGCTGTGTTTATGAATGTATTTTTCTTTGCAGGTTGATTTTGAGTGCTAAAGTATGGTGAAGATGGAGTTTTCTGATCAAGCCAAGATATGGTGTTTGGTTATGTGTTTGATATTTCAAATGGGGCAAGGTTATTATCTGCCGGGTAGTTACCCTCACAATTATGTTGTCGGCAGTCAGTTGTCTGTGAAAGTGAATTCCTTGACTTCGATAGATACCGAGATCCCATTCAGCTATTATAGTCTGCCTTTTTGCAAACCTCAAGAGGGTGTGAAGGATAGTGCTGAGAATCTCGGGGAGCTCTTGATGGGTGATCGGATTGAGAACTCGCCTTATCGGTTTAAAACATATATGAATGAGTCAGACATCTTCCTCTGTCAAACTAAACCATTGTCTGGGGAAGAGTTTGGCCTTTTGAAGAAGAGAATTGATGATATGTATCAGGTTAATTTGCTTCTAGAGAATTTGCCTGCCATTCGGTACACGACGAAAGAAGGGTATTTCTTGCGATGGACAGGTTATCCTGTTGGGATAAAGGTCCAGGATTTGTATTATGTGTTCAATCATCTTAGGTTCAAAGTGCTTGTTCATAAGTACGAGGAACCTAATGTGGCCCGAGTGATGGGAACTGGTGATGCAGCTGAGATGATTCCTGCCACTGGTAGACCAGAACCACAGGTGCCTGGATATATGGTTGTTGGATTTGAGGTGATCCCTTGCAGCTTCAATCATGATGCCAATGTCGCAAAGAATTTGAAGATGTATGATAATTATCCATCACCAATTAAATGTGATCCCTCAACTGTAGCAATTGCTATTAAGGAAGGTCAGCCCATTTCCTTTAGTTATGAGGTCGAGTTTGAGTTGAGTGACATCAAATGGCCATCCAGATGGGATGCTTATTTGAAAATGGAAGGATCCAAGGTCCACTGGTTCTCGATCCTCAATTCGCTGATGGTTATCACTTTCATGGCTGGTATTGTCCTTGTGATCTTCTTGAGGACAGTCCGCCGAGACCTGACCCGCTATGAAGAGCTTGACAAAGAGGCTCAGGCTCAGATGAATGAAGAGTTATCTGGCTGGAAACTTGTTGTTGGGGACGTTTTCCGCCCTCCCGCATGTAGCTCCTTGTTGTGTATCATGGTTGGAGATGGAGTTCAGATTCTTGGTATGGCTATTGTTACCATCATGTTTGCTGCTCTTGGTTTTATGTCACCTGCATCTCGCGGAACCCTTTTGTCCGGCATGCTGTTCTTTTACATGATATTGGGTGTTGCTGCTGGTTATGTTGCTGTTCGTCTTTGGAGGACGATGGGCTGCGGAGACAGCAAAGGATGGGTTTCAGTTTCATGGAGGGTCGCCTGCTTCTTTCCCGGTATATCTTTTGTGATCTTCACCATTCTGAATTTTCTTTTATGGGGAAGTCACAGCACAGGTGCCATTCCATTCTCTATATATCTCGTACTGCTACTCCTGTGGTTCTGCATCTCAGTGCCCCTTACTTTAGTTGGTGGATACTTCGGCGCGAAAGCTCCTCATATTGAGTACCCAGTTAGAACAAACCAGATCCCTCGTGAAATTCCTGCTCAGAGATACCCATCATGGCTGCTAGTTCTGGGTGCTGGCACTCTCCCATTCGGCTCTCTATTCATTGAGCTCTTCTTCATAATGTCCAGCATATGGATGGGCCGAGTCTACTATGTCTTTGGCTTCTTGTTCATCGTCCTGATCATTCTAGTCGTGGTCTGTGCTGAAGTTTCCCTGGTCCTAACATACATGCATCTCTGCGTCGAGGACTGGAAATGGTGGTGGAAATCCTTCTTTGCATCCGGCTCAGTCTCCATCTATATCTTCCTCTACTCCATCAACTACCTAATCTTCGACCTGAAAAGCTTAAGTGGCCCAGTCTCTGCCACCCTCTACTTAGGCTACTCACTTTTCATGGTCATAGGCATCATGCTCGCCACAGGCACGGTTGGCTTCCTCTCTTCTTTCTGGTTCGTCCACTACTTGTTCTCATCCGTCAAAATTGACTAGAGACACCACCTAAATTGCAGGAATAGCCTACTTACATAAAACTACAGCATTTTGTTCTTTCTTTTGTTTTCTCACTTCTTTCTGAGTTTGTTATCATGTGAAATATATTAATCTACCAAGATTTCATTGCTAGGCAGTGTAGATCAATGCATTTATATATAAAGATTTTCTAATGCATAAGGTTGCTCTAATTCTCGACTTTGCAACCTTCACATCGCAAAAACACAGTCCTGCTCTGTTCCACCTCCTCATTTCTATCAGACGCAAAACTGAAAAGAGGAGATGCAGAGCAGAGCAGATGCTCTCCATCACTCCTGCAGCAAGCTCTTCTCCTCTATACCATCCTCCTCTTCTTCCTCCATCTACATCTCCACCACCA
Organism: Umbilicus rupestris; assembly: GCA_963678935.1. Lineage (NCBI taxonomy): Eukaryota > Viridiplantae > Streptophyta > Magnoliopsida > Saxifragales > Crassulaceae > Umbilicus > Umbilicus rupestris. The sequence continues at coordinate 7,050,410 of OY787607.1, read as the reverse complement.
CTACCGGTTTTCACTGTCCCTTTCCAGCATCCCCCTTCAACTCCAACCTCAGTTTCAGAACAAGGCCAAATTCAAGGTCAGCGACCTTCGGATTCTGATTCACACTCTTCTACTGAATTCTCATTGGTGTTGAGCTTTGATTTAGTTGCAGGAACTGAAAGTGAAATGTTGGGTGATGATCTCCGGAAGGAACTCAGTGTGAGCTGATCGTCAAAAGGTAAAAGCCTCACCAGGCAAATTGTTGTTGTTGGACAGTTTTGTGATTATGCAGTTGATTCAGAGTGTTTTCTGTGATCTGGGTCCGTTTTTGGGATAGTCCATATATCAACCGGAGATCCTCTAAAGACTGAAGTGTCAGCCGGGACAGAGACCGGGTTGAAGGCCAAGAAGTTCAGGAATACTAGAAATTGGTGCCGGATGAGATTGTCACTATTTTTGTTGTTTATCAACTTCAGTTCTTTTTGCTTTATGGTTTTGTGGAGTTGACGGACGTGTGAATTTAGATGGTGAGTACGAGGCTGTCGCAGTAAAATGTTAATCTGAGCAAGGGTGGTTGCATTTGTCTATGCTTCCTGTTGACCTAAATGTTAATTATTTTTAGGCATCTTCTGCTTGCTCATTTCACAGGTTCCTGATGAAGTTTAGGGCATCTGCACCCGTTGGAGCTTCCCAATCTAGGTGAGGAGCTCCTCAATCAGCAACTTCTATTACTATTCACCAAACAGTAATAGGATTTTAAACATTTTCTGCACCAATGCAACCTCCAGGAGAAACTTCTATTACTATTCACGAATTAAAAAATATATTTTGTAAAGATTTTTTTGAAGATAGTTATGAATTATTGCTGCCAACTTAAATATGACACGTGAAGATAGTTATGAATTATTGCTGCCAACTTGAATATGACAGGTGAAAGTATTTATGAATTATTGCTGTCAACTTGAATATGACACGTGAAAATATTTATGAATTATTGCTGGCAACTTGAATATGACACGTGAAGATATTTATGAATTATTGCTGCCAATTTGAAGCTTGAGGATAGCATTTCGAAAATTTCTTCATCCAATCATAACATGACACGTGACTATGAGGATAGACATGAAACCTCTATAAAAGAAGGTTCATACATTTTCTAAACTCACACCATCAATCTTCTTTCTTTCTTCTACGATCTTATTTTTATCAACCATTTTCTTCTTATATGGATCCTTTTAATTTTGATGAGAGCTTTCAAATATTCCAGCAAACCATGAATCAGATGAATGATATGGCCAATTCAGCTGTTATGGATGCGGTAGTGCTTGCAACCATGGACGACGAAGACAATGTGCCTCCTCGTCGCCGACCTAATCGACCAAGAAACAGAGGACCAAGGGGGCAGAATTTGTTAGAGGACTACTTTGTTGAGCGTCCAATTTTTCCGGAAGGAGACTTTCGTCGCAGTTACCGTATGAGTAGTAATCTTTTTAATCGTATAAAGACCAAACTTTGTAATAATGATGTGTATTGGCACCAGCGACAAGCACCGCTGGCGTGCTTGGCCTTTCTTCCTGAGCAGAAGATGACCGGCGCTATACGAATGTTGGCATACGGTTCATGTGCAGATCAGTGTGCCGAAATTACACGGATGGGTGATGGACAACCCTTAAATGCTTAAAGAAGTGGTGCGCTCAAGTAGTTGAGCACTATAAGGATCGGTATTTAAGATCTTCTAATGTAGGAGATTTAACTCGACTACTAAGAAGGGCAGAACAACGAGGATTTTCAGGTATGATTGGAAGTATAGACTGTATGCACTGGGAATGGAAAAATTGTCCAACAGCGTGGCAGGGGTCATACTCGGGTCGTAAGGGTCGTAAGGGCCGTCCAACCATTATATTAGAAGTTGTCGCATCATACGACACATGAAAATGACACAGTTTCATTGGTACGCCTGGAGCACAAAATGATATCAATGTATTGTACTAGTCAGACATATTTGATGGCCGCCTCGAAGGAATCTCTCCTCAGGTGACATACAAAGTGAATGGGAAAACATATGCAGACACGTACTATTTGGCTGATGGGATTTATCCAAAGTACTCCTCATTTGTGAAAACAATTCGTAATCCACAGACTGATGCTGATAAATTATTTGCGAAGAAGCAGGAATCATATCGCAAAGATGTTGAGAGGTGCTTTGGGATCTTACAGTCTCGTTGGGCAATTATACGTCATGCAGGTGTGTGTCACAAGAAAAGTGTCTTGAAAACGATTATGTTGGCTTGCATCATAATGTATAACATGATTGTTGAAGAAGAATTTATTGACGATGAGTTTGAAGAGATTGAAGAAGCAGATCCACACAACCCACACAATATGATGGACCAATCGATCACAATGGCAGTCGGTTTCGTCATGATCCCGTTGAGAGGGTTCAACAATCCCAGGTGTTCGGTGAGCGTCTTGCCAATCTTTAGTCTGCGTATCTTCATATGCAACTTCATAATGATTTAGTAAGTCATAATTGGTTTATGGAAACCGGTGAACATTTATGAATATTAGATTATATGAATTATTTTAAGTTGTGTGTTGTAATTCCCTTGCGAGTTTTCTTTCAATGAAGTTTCTTTTGGTTGAAATTTATTTCTATGAGAATAATTAAATTTTATATTTGAAATATTTGAAAAACATGAATCACGTAAAATTGAAATTACATAAAGATTAAATAACAACAAATAAAATTAATATACTAAAGAGACTTCCCATCGTAGTGAGATGGACGGTAATAATCTGAATAGTCCTCCGAATTTTTGCCACCATCATTATTACCTTCCTCTTCCTCATATCGACTCAAAATAGCAACTTTTCTTTTTGAGAAGTACCTCTTCGATTTTGGTGTCATTCTGTCGGCATTCATTTGCATAACCTTTGCTTCCTCCTCTAATTTCTTTACATTCATGGTGTGTTCTTGCATTTTATGATTGTGCTCCATTTGCTCTCTAGCTAGTGCGAGTTGCTTTTCTTGGAAAGCCAATTGATTTTTTTGAATTTCCGCAATTGATTGTAAAGCTTCATCTCGGGCTATGTTATATGAACTGGCTACATTCTTACCTTTTTTCCTTGCTTCTTTTGCCGCCTTTACTCCCGAAGGCCTTACCGGACTAGATGAACCTCCCGGACAATTTTCAGGTGTGCAAAATGCCGCATTCTCAAAGGAGGAATTAATAGGGACATTAATTGCGTGCACTTCCTCACTAGCGGGACTATGGTCATATGTGTTAGTCGGTGGAACAATGGGGGGTGCAACGGGTGCAAATGTTTGATGTGTCTTCACTTGTTCCCAACATTCAAAATGCAAGAAAACTTTTTTTCTTTGCGCAACATACATAGTTTGAGCTTTGCGCATCTATAAATTAATAATTTAAACATATCAATTTCAAATGAATAAATATAAATAAAAAATATGAAATAATTTAATAGAATTATATACCTCATCTTGTATAGGCAATACAAGCCCCCCATAAAATCAAATTTTTCTTTAGCTTTCCAAACCGAGATGAAAGCGCAATTTGGGACCTAGCCTCCGTTATAATTATTTCATCGGCGCTCATCACCCAATTTGCTCGAAAATCGGAATGAATTTTTTCCCACAACCGATCAATCTTTTGTTTGTTGCTGGATATGGGATCGACTGATTGACGACAATAAGATATGCATAACTGCACATCTTCGGACATGGACCAATTGGTAGTGGAAGCCATTTTTTGAACAAAAAATGATATGGAAAAATAACAAAATGAAGCTAATAGATTAGGAGAGAACAATTGAAGATTGGTATACTTTGAAGGTGAAATGAAAGACCTATTTATAGGGAAAAAATGTAGAAGTTCAAAAATATTTTTTCAGATTTTCTTGTATTTTTTTTAAAAATTTCCGTTGGAAATTAATCTCGTCCGTAGGATCAGATCTAGATCTGATCCTACGGACCAGATTAATTATCCGTTAGAAATATGCCCGTTACAATTTTTAACTTTACAATTATTTGGGCCCATTTGGCCCAAACAGCAAAACCTAGGGCTGAGGAGGAGGAGCTCCATCAGCTCTTCATCGCTGCGCCCGTCTGAGAAGAAGAAGCTCCCCAGCAGCAGCTCGAGCAGCTCGTCTGGCGGCAGCTCCTCCTGCGGAGCTTCTCCTCTTGCTCGCCAGCTCCTGCAGATCGTCAATGGTGCGTCTTCTTCTCCTTGCGCAGCTTCTACAATCCGCACGAGATCCGCACCGGTGCGGATGCCCTTAGAGGGCTGGATCCAGCCACTGGAAAGATTTATCATCTAAATAATTTTCCTCCACAAAATGAGGAAATCGAGAAAAGGCTTTTTCACCCATCCCGATGACACGGAAGAAGAGGTACTACTCTTGTTAATCCATGGCGAGGTAATTTGAAGGACTCAGAATTTGTAGGTAAAGGGTATTCTAACAAGTGAAATCAAATTTCGTTTACATGGTCTGCCTCCCCTTTTGGGCGCGTCCTGTCATTACATCTTCGTTTTAGAATGGAAAATAGTTTAATGACAAGCTTATTCTTTGATGCTCAAGATTTCTTAAAATTCTCTTTTCCTAGGTGAAACCATGCCCGAAAATATACAAGAAAAATGTTGAGGTTGTCCTCGTACGGAGACATATTGGTAAATGTACCACCTACCCATCCGACTTGGTTAATTAGTTAGCCGAAGGAGACAAGCTTATGAAGAGTTAAATTGACTAGCCGTTGCTTTAAGGTTCAGTGGCCACTGTCCGGTCTTTATGTTCTTGCCCATTCCTTCAACTACAGATAGATGGAAATCACTAACAGGAAGTAGTGTTGAGTAGATAAGTTTTTTTGTGAAACAAGCACAAGGACAAAAAGCTAGGCAAGAACTTTTGAGACATCTCAATTACTTTTGTGTATCACCAGTTCTTCTGATTTTGCCTGATGTATAAATTTGCCAACAATCAGAAGTCGCATTCTTAAGATATAAAGTGTCAACCTTTTTGTAGGATGTTTAGTAAACTGGTGCGAGGTATTGCTATTTTATTTGATGATGGCAGAAAGCGTGTCCTCATCAGTTGCTAACTCCTTACAGATCAAGGATGATATAATCATGCTGAAATTGCTGTGTGCAGGATGATGAGAACTCGTCCAATTTGTTGGTAGGACGTCTTCCTTGAACAAGTAACACAGTATGATGAAACGACAGAAAGTAAACTACTGCTAAAGGACAAGAGTGATAACCCAGTTCGCTGTAAGCCTACGTCTGGGGGGCTTATCCCAAGCCCGTGGGAACCAATTCACTATATCAAGATCGAGTACAAGGATGTTACAGAACAGCAGACTCCTTCTCTATTCTAACCTCTACTCATCTAATAGCGATTGGCACTCAGGCTCCCCCTGAATGTGAGACCTCCCATCTCTACCCACTGTGCACTCAGGCTCCCCCTGAATGTTATTGATCCCTCAAACATGGATGTTTTTCAAATTTGTCTTCGATGCTTGTGTAATCTCTTAAGATCAGCTCACTGTTTTTCTCCCCCAAGCATACCTCCATGGGTTGTGTGCTGCTTGTATTTATACTCAGTTGCAGTCTGAGATGTTGAGATAAGCATGAAGTCTGTTGAGATATTTTCCTTTGAATATCCTTTGAAAGTTTGTTGGAGTTGATCCTTATGAGATTGTTCGTTGACCTTCTTGATAAGTTTGTTACAATTTTGTTGTTTCTCGACCTTATCTTTAAGATCATATCTGCTGATATTTCGCATGTGTTTTGATATGATCTTCTTTCGAGGTTGTTCAGCTTTGGCACCTGGACAACTTCTTGTACAGTTTTGTGCAAGCATGTCATATGCATCCACACATGCTATCTGTCGTTGAGCTACATTTGTCTTGATTTATATCATGCTCATGCTGCAGATTTGAGTGCAAGGATCTATGGGGATGGTGTGCCTGCTGGGATACCTCTACAGCTTGGAGGAACCAGAAAGATCTTGGAGTTCATGGACTGGGGTGAATATGTGCTAAAGGAACCTTTATAAACATTGGCTCTATCTAGGCAAATGCTATCAGATTAAATCAACTGGGTGATATACAACCTGTTGAAATTGGAGCAGCTCACTGGTCCAATTGAGGAGTTGGTTCAATTCAAGTGTTAGTTTACTGGTCCAGAATGCTCCCATTCCATCCGTTCAAGTGTTGGATAGATCCAATGATTGAGTATTGCTGTCAGCAGATGTTTAAAAGGGAAATGTTCCCTGGAAAAATCAAATTAGGATTTTTTTTCTTAGTAAAAGGAAAGAACGCGAGAGCGAGAAGAAAGCAAGAGGCGATATGGGTTTTTGTGGTTCTAGGTTGGAAAATCTCTTCTCTCAGGGTTCCATTTAGTTTAAATCAGTGTGTGAGGCTTCTCACCACCTATTTCTCTGTTGGTTGTATTCACCGTGTTGAGTTGAAGAGCGTGCGTTTCTTTTGTAACAGTTCAAGCTAGAGTTGATTCCAGCAGAGTGATATTGTGTGAGGCTGAGAGAGAGTCATACACTCAGAACATATTTTATAATTCGATCTTGAAGTCATAGTGCAAATCAAGACAGGTCAGAGCTTAACGTGGATGTAGACTATTCATAAGCAAACCACGGAAAAAATGTAGTGTTATTCTTGTACAATATTCAATTTCATTTCTTCTTTAGCTGGTAATTTGGTAGTTAAGGTTGACCTCTGCCATTATAAGTGCATGTGTAGTTGAGTATAGTTAGTGGTAAGATCATTTCGTAGTATCAGAGGCGGACTGCTCAATCTGGTATAGGATCTTGAGCAATTTGGTTCGTATTTAAACTTTAAGAAAGTTGGGAGCTTTTGTAGATCCCCCACTAGTTTGACATTGATCTATAGTGAGCTCCTGACCTCAATTTACCTTGTTTCCTAACAATACTCCACTGAATAGAATATATACTGATTTCTTATTTTGTTTAATTACACAAGAAGATGACTAGAAGAGTAGAATTCAGTGCCTTCAATGGGAAGACTAACTTCAGAGTATGGACGGGGTTGCACTGGAGCCAACGGAGGAAAAATGGTCAGAAGAGGCCAAGAAAAGAAAAGATGAAATAAACGAGGAGTCCTACAATCTTCTCGTACTGAATCTCTAATATAGTATCCTGAGAAAGATATGCATGGCTGATCGCGCGTCGTTGTACGCGTCAAATTAATCCTTCCTTCTCCACTTAGTATAGCGGCTAAGTCAGGGTCGATCCCACAAGGAGCGTGCAGACTCGTCTTAGCTAGCAAACTACAACTTACGAAATTGGGGTTGTGAGTGATTGGGTTGCGCAGGTACGCGAATGAACAGTAGTGAAAGCAGAGTTGCACGATACGTGCGCAGGCAGTAGATTTTAAGTACTATGACTATGAAAAGTATCGGTACAGACAATCTTCTATGAATGTATCCCTTATCATCCACTCTAAGCATCTATAGTGCAATTCTACTCAAGTTAGTGTCCGATCAAGGCTTTCTAACGCGTGCGCATGTTCCGATCAAAGTCCATGTGCTATTAATTCCTGAAACTAATTTAAGCAGCTACGAATCCTATCACAGTAGCAGCTGATTATCCTAGTGCGTTACTTCTAGTTGTCACCGTCAAGTTATCAACTAGTTTAACATACAATAACGAGCAGTTAGAATAAGATTGCGGTTCAAGGCTTCTCTTATTCGCACAACTAATTATCACCCATATGCATAGAATTAATATAAGTAGGCGAACTAAGCATTAAGCACAAGTCTCAAAGGAAATACTTCATAGAATTATGCCCAACCGATACAAAGTGTTTAGCTAGACATGCTAGAAACAAACATCATAGAAATAATAATTAAAACTAAGGCAGCAAGAGAAAAGTAGCAGGTCGGCGCAAGTGCAGATTGCTGTTCTCGGCTGGCGCAGGTGTTTCGCGCAGAATCTGGGTTGGAGTAGTTCGTGTGATTTTGCTGCTGTGTGTCCTTCTCTCTATATGCTCTCTCTCTCCTCCAAACCCTAGCTTCCCTCCTCTTATATACTGGTCTTGAAGCCCAAGGAATGCTTAGATTTGGCCCGAGAGAATCTTAGCTACTTCCAAAATCCAGGAGATCAATATTTAGAAACTCTGCTATCCTGCGCACGCTGATTGCGCTACTTGCTTCACGCAGTCGGTTTGTGCACTGTGGTCCGAATCAGCTATCTCCTTTTGCGCTGCTAGCTCCGCAGGTCGTGCATTGCGCTCAAAAAAACATCCGTTAGCGCACATCTGACTTATGCTCATGTTTTATCCTGAAATACAAAAATACCGAAAACCAGTAATCTTGTACACAAAATAATGCAAACAAGCACAGTGTTAAGATCTAAATAGCGCATATAACTAGGCTCTATCAAATCCCCCACACTTGCCCTTGTTCGTCACGAACAAGTACTGAAGCACAGATACAATTACCTCTCTGAAGTCTAGCGCACAGCCTTATACTCATGCGCGATTTGCACAGCAGTCACCCTGTGTTGCTCTATCACCTACGCGCACAAACCCTTAACAATTCTAGTTATAATAATTTCGAAATTTGTTACCTTTCAGCCAGGATGCAACTTAATTCGGATGATTCGGAGGTAGCTCTCCATAGGCTCCTGGTCGTCGGTCCCTACTCCGATTTCTAATACATGGATAATCGCGCAAGCTTCTTCAGGTGCGTGATTCCTTCACGCGCTTCTTGGGAACTCAAGCCTTTTCTTCCTTGACGATTTTTACTTTTGGACTTGCGCATGCGCTAACACGGAGTTGTGTACGCATGCTGGTTTCTTTTCCTTGCGTATCTCGTCAATTGGTTTTTTCTTTTTTACGGTTTCGTCCACTTTTCTTATGTTCCCAGAACGGTTCCAGTCTCGGCCTTCGGATAGCAGCTATGGAACAACGCCCCGCTCTCCCTCCGTGGTCTACTTGTGCAGGTCAGTGCATGCGTTTACACCCACGCCCACTTTCCTACACTCGACTTCCAGAGGAAAGGTGGTCTGTTTTCCCACCTCGCCACGCTTTGGGTATTCGCCTTTGGCATCTGCGTTGCTGAGCGCGCTCTATTGTTCCGAAGGTTGCGAAGCACCGGCCTCCACTAGCGCTTTTAGCCATGTACCTTACTCTCGAAGCAAAAACGACTAACCGCCTCTCTAGAGCTTTTTCTGTCAACTCCACATCCCCTGAATATCCCAACTAAAAAGACAAATCGAAAAAAATTATACTAAATCGGTTAATAGCCGCGCATGTAGGATGAGTAAGGCAAAACAAGTCGAAAGGTGTGCGCAATCCGCACACAAGCGCACAGCAAAAACTACTATTTCCTATAACTGCACTAACTAAGCTAAACTACAATGATAAATATGAAATGTAAATGTAACGCCCCCACCCCCCTCCCCCACACTTAAACAGAGACGTGTCCCCACGACTCAAGCTCAAGCGCAACGGAGAGCGCAAACATGCAAGCTACTAGGACAACTAAAAACTAAATGCATTATGAACAATGAAAAACAAAGCCAATGCAGCAAACGAAACAAGGTCAGGAGTTCACAAAATATCCACACAAAATAGGAACAGAATATCCAGTGATAGTTTTCAAAAGCAACAAAGACAACCCGAAATGATTAGTGCCTAGCCCTCTGTGCAGCCCTAAAGATCCTCTGAGCTGGAGTCCTGCGCAGACCATTGTGCCTCCTCGTCCATGGACTCTGTCTCTGTCTCATACTCAGAGGTGGAGGATGGTTGTGCAACTAAAACTGCGGCGGGCTGGTTTGCAGGCTCCTCCTCCGAGTCAGTCTCCCATATCGAATCTGAACTTAACTCTTTGATGGGGGTGACCTCAGAGAGCGATCTGATCATCTGGGCAGAGGGTTGCGGAGGGGGCTCTGATGGCATGTGCAGTGGGTCTATGATTGGGGTGCGCACTGAGGATTGGGCTGGTGACTGCGCAGGAGAACTGGCTGGCTGGCGCTGCTCTAAGGGAGACCCTGGAGGTGTCCTGTGCAGACTGAGAAGAGGGGGAATGGGATCTCCAAATTTCCACCCAGCTGGTGGACTGATGCTTAAATCGGCCCCCTCGGGCGCCAAGTACTCCAGCACGCGCATGACGTTAAACATCATGCGCTGCTTTGATGGCGCCTCCTCAGAATCCTGTCTGCACCGCTTCGCCTGCGCGCGCGGAGGAGAATCTCTGATGTCAATGGTCACAACTTCCCCTGGCGGCCCACTCGCCCGCGCGCGCCCCAGTCTGTGTGCGCGTCCTCATGCGCCTAGCTGGCTGCATGACTGGTGCCTCCACATTCTCCATTTCCTCCTGATCAGCAGCTTCCTCTTGTCACGCACTACTCTCTGCAGGCGCTCCTTTGATTGCTGCGTGCCTCGGTGCCCTAGCAGCTTGCAGCCGGTAACACCATTCCAATGACCCATCTTCCTTAGCAGTTACCGCTCGGTACTACAGCATCTGGGCACGGTCAAGAGGGACGGCTGGAACAACAGTGTGCTCGGGCACCTGTGGCTCTCCGTGCAGCCCGCACAGCAAATGCGTGATCACACCTCCGCAAGTGAGCGAGCCCTTGGTGCTGAGCCGCTCCCATTGCACCGCCATGTCCGACACAAACCTCACCTTCTTCCCGTAATACAACCCCTTGAGCACGTCCATGTCAAGCAGGCTGACCTTTGGCGCACCGTTGTAGCACCCGATGACTGCGTACGCGACCATGCGCCACAGATAGTACATCCAGGGGTCGCGCAGCTCACGTTTTTTGCTGCGCCCAGCGGCAAACGGTTTGCCCGGCGCCATCTCGCGCCATGCCTCCTGGTTGGTGTGCGTATCCACGTCCTGCTCGCACACCTTGTCACAGCACAGGGTGCGCTTAAGCCTCTTGGCCGATGCAACGTACCACACCCCTCGGTGTCGGTATCGGATCTCTAAGTCAACGATCTGCAGGGACGCCAGGAACTCACAAGTGTCCTCCTTGTCGGCTGCGCTATCCATGTCCATCAGCGCTTCCCAGCCGGCCTGCGCGAGCTTCTCTGTGACCAAGTCCTCTAAGCCCACCTCGCGGAGGAAGTCCCTGCTGATGCACGGGGTGCCATACATGTCCAATCTCCAGAAAGCATCATACTTCCGTGCGAAAGACGCCGGGGTGTCCTGGTTCTCTGCTGGCCTCATGTTTGCGACGAGCAACTCAAGAATCTAGCGATCAACTGTGGTTAACACTCTACTAAGGATCCCAAAATCAGAATTTCGAATCAAACCCTCAAATCTCTACCAGATGGGCGCTGATAGAGCCTATTTATACGCACTATTTAGATCTTAACACTGTGCTTGTTTGCATTATTTTATGTACAAGATTACTGGTTTTCGATATTTTTGTATTCCAGGACAAAACAAGGGCCTAAGTCGGATACACGCTAATAGGCGCGTTTAAGGAGCGCAACACACAGCCTGCGGAGCTAGCAGCGCAAACAGGATAGGAGGTGGCAGATTCAGACTACTGTGCGCAAACCAACTGCGCGAACCAACGTGCGCAGTGAGCCATGCTCAGGATAGCGGTATTTCCAAATCTTGAACACCATATCCCTACAAAATCTTCTAGGACTTGGAAGTTGCCAAGATTTACTATTTCTATGATGTTTACCACTGACATGTCTAGCTAAACACGTTGTATCGGTTGGGCATGATTCTATGAAGTATTTCCTTTGAGACTTGTGCTTAATGCATAGTTTGTTTGCTTGTATTAATTCTGTGCACACGGTTGACAGCTAGTTGTATGAGTAGGGGAAGCCTTGAACCGCAATCTTACTCTTACTACTTGTTGTTATATGTTAAACTAGTTGGTAGCTTGACGGTGACAACTAGGAGTAACGCGCTAGGATAATCAGCTGCTACTGTGACAGGATTCGTAGCTGGTTAGACTAGTTTCAAGAATTAATAGCTCATGGACTTTGATCGGAACATGCGCACATGTTAGGAAGCCTTGATCGGACACTAACTTCAGTAAAATCGAACTATAGACGTTTAGAGTCGATGATAAGGAATACATTCATAGAGGATTGTCTTTACCGATACTTTTCATAGTCATAGTACTTAAACTCTACTGTCTGCGCACGTCTAGTGTAAAATCTGCTTTCACTATTGTTCATTGGCGCACCTGCGCAACCCAATCACTCAGAACCCAATTCTCGTAAGTTGTAGGTTACTAGCTGAATGAGTCTGCAGGCTCCTTGTGGGATCGACCCTGACTTAGCCACTGTACTAAGTGGAGAAGAAAGGATTAATTTGACGCGTACAACGACGCGCAGTCAAATTCGGGCGCCGTTGTCGGGGAGCAACACAGATAAGTTTTAACTAGTTTAAGTTTTCTTTTACAGTAGTTAGTTATTTCTATTTTCTTTATTTTCCTCGTTGTTGTTTCTGACAGCGCCCAATCAACATCAGCCTGCGCAACCTTGAAACAGTTGCGCTGTGCAGATTATAGTTGCGCACTGACAGATGCGACAGCTTAGTTGTCTTTTAATTTCGTTTTCTTTGAGATTTAGAACAGGTCATGGAGGATAACAGTGTCATTGGAGATAACTTAGGGGAGAGAACCCCGGAGGGACCTAACAATGCAGAAGCAGATAACCGCGCAGTTCGATTCAGAGAAGAAGTGCAGCGCGAAGTTGACGCTCGAGTGGCTGCTGAAGCGAGGTATAATGCGCCACCCGCGCGATAGGTCGCGCGACGCAGAACAGTGCGCGAGATGTCAGCTCCAATCACGGTTAACCAGCCATGGTGCATAGTGCTTCCACCAGACGGTCATTTTGAGCTAAGGAGCTCGCTCATTCATCACATGCCCAAGTTTCACGGGATGAACAACGAGAAACCAGTCAAGCATGTGCGAGAATTCCTAGTTATCTGCGAGAACATGAAGGCCGAAGGGGAGAGCGACGAAGCACTGAAGATGAAAGCATTCCCTTTTTCATTGTGTGATGCGGCTAGGCATTGGCTGATGAGCTTACCAGCTGGATCTATTCACACATGGGAGCAGCTCCAGAAGAAGTTCTTGGACAAATTCTATCCTGCAGCCAAGATCACGCTACTCAAGAGGGAGTTGGCCGCACCTAGGCAGGGCGCAGGAGAATCACTATCGGAGTATTATGAGCGTTTCAGGGAGCTGGAGGCTAACTGCTACAATCACGGCCTGCCCCAGAATGTACTGATAGAGAATTTCCTGAACGGATTGCTACCAATGGAGCTGAGATTATTGAATGCATGCGCAGGCGGTGACATTTGCAACATGTACCCGGAGGACACGTGGCAGCTGATAGAAGACTCTGCTGGACAGGTAAGACATCAGCTAACACTTGAGAATAGTCGTGCTCGTTCTGTGCATCAGGTAGAAACAAGCGCTGAGATAAAGGAGATGAAGGCCATTGATAGAGCCTATTTATACGCATTATTTAGATCATAACCCTGTGCTTGTTTGTAATATTTTGTGTACAAGATTATTGGTTTCCAGTGTTTTTGTATTTCAGGGCAAAACGAGGGCCTAAGTCGGATACACGCTAACAGGCAGCGTTTAGGACGCGCATCACACAGCCTGCGGAGCTAGCGGCGCAAACAGAAGAATTGGCAGAGTCGACCACGGTGCGCTAACCGATTGCGCTAAGCAGATGCCGTGCGCCAGGCGCAGATGTTGGTGTTTCCAAATCCTGACACGACCAGATTTGGAAGTTGCCAAGAGTGGGCCTCTGAGCAGTATATAAAGAAGAGAAGGAGGCTAGGGTTACAGAGACACACAGACGATTCTCAGGATTCACAATTCGTACACCCAGGAGGCACTGCGCAGCAGGACAAGAAAACACACGAGCTTGTTGAGAGGATTTGCGCCAGCCGACTGCGCCAGCCAAGACAGCAACCTGCACGCACTGTTTGCTATTGTTTTCTTGGACACTTTAGTTATTATTTACTATTTCTATGATGTTTATCACTAGCATGTCTAGCTAAACGCTTAGTATCGGTTGGACATGAATCTATGAGTATTTCCTTTTGAGACTTGCACTTAATGCATAGCTTGCTTGCTTATATTAGTTCTATGCACATTACTGGCAGCTTGTTACATGAGTAGGGGAAGCCTTGAACCGCAATCTTACTCTTGTTACTTGTTGTTGTTTGTTAAACTAGTTGAATAGCCTGACGGTGCCAACTAGGAGTAACGCGCTAGGTTAGGCAATTACTACCTTGATCGGATTCGTAGTTGTTTAGTCTAGTGTAAGAATTAATAGCACATGAACTTTGATCGGAACATGCGCACATGTTAGGAAGCCTTGATCGGACACTAACATTAGCAATTCGAGCTATAGACATTTAAAGTCGATGATAAGGAATACACTCATAGGGGATTGTCTGCGCCGATACTTCTCATAAGTCATAGTACTTAATCTCTATTTCCTGCGCACGTCTAGTGCAATTTCCTGCGTCACGATACCACTGTTTACTTGCGCATCGAGCAACCGATCACTCACCCCCCAATCTTCGTAAGTGTAGGTTACTGGCTATAACTGAACTACTTGCTCCCTGTGGAGATCGACCCTTACTTAACCGCTGTACTAGTGGAAGAGGAAGGATTATATTTGACGTGCACAACGACTCGCGATCAAATTTTGGCGCCGTTGCCGGGGAGCAACACAGCTAAGTTATAGCTAGTTTACGTTTTTTCTTTTTAGTAACTAGTTATTTTCAGTTTATTTTGTTTTCTCGTTGTTGTTTCTGACAGCGCGCAATCACCATCAGCCTGCGCAACCTTGAAACAGTTGCGCTGCGCAGATTCTAGTTGCGCACTGACAGACGCAGCAGCATTAGTTATCTTTTAATTTCGTTTTCTTTGAGATTTAGAACAGGTCAAGGAGGATAACAGTGTCGTTGGGGACAACTTAGGGGACAGAACCCCAGAGGAAGCAAGAGCACACAACCGCGCAGCCCTGTTCAGAGAGGAAGTGCAGCGCGAGGTTGAAGCAAGGAGGGCCGCTGAAGTGTATCATGCGCCACCCGTGCAACAGGCCGCGCGACGCAGAACAGTGCGCGAGATGTCAGCCCCACTCACAGTTAACCAGCCATGGTGCATCGTGCTTCCGCCAGGCGGTCATTTTGAACTAAGAAGCTTGCTCATTCATCACATGCCCAAGTTCCACGGGATGAACAATGAAAATCCAGTCAAGCATGTGCGAGAGTTCCTAGTCATTTGCGAGAACATGAAGACCGAAGGGGAGAGCGATGAGGCGCTGAAGATGAAGGCATTCCCATTTTCACTGTGTGATACAGCCAGACATTGGTTGATGAACTTACCCGCAGGATCAATTCACACATGGGAGCAGCTGCAGAAGAAGTTCCTGGACAGATTCTATCCAGCAGCAAAGATCGCGCTACTCAGGAGAGAACTGGCCGCGCCGAGGCAGAGCGCAGGAGAGTCACTGTCAGAGTATTACGAGCGTTTCAGGGAGCTAGAGGCCAACTGCTACAATCATGGCCTGCCCTAGAATGTGCTGATAGAGAACTTCCTGAATGGACTGTTGCCCATGGAGCTGAGGTTGTTGAACGCATGCGCAGGAGGCGACATTTGCAACATGTATCCAGAAGATGCGTGGCAGCTGATAGAAGACTCTGCTGGTCAGGTAAGACATCAGCTAATACTCGAAAATAGTCGTACGCGTTCTGTGCATCAGGTAGAAACAAGCGCTGAGATCAAGGAAATGAAGGCCATGCTGCAGAAATTGATGAGTGCGCAAAGCGCACAACCAGTTGCGCCAAAGGTATGTGAATTCTGCAGGTCCACCGAGCACAAAACTGATGAGTGTCCCACACTTTTCGAGGAATCTGGAGATGTCAATGCTCTTGGAGGATGGGATAACAGAGGACCACAGAGGCAAAATCAGCCGCGCTTTGGACTGGCAGCAAATGGATTCAGATGGAAGGAGGAGAATAATTTCCAGAGGCAGTCCACAGATCAGCGCGCACCACAGCAGACGCAACAAGCTGCGCCCTACAATCCATCGCATCGCCGCACTGACGCACCAGCGCATAACAATCAGCAACCAAGGCGATCTTTGGAAGATATCGTGGGGCAGCTAGCAGACACGGTGCACAAAAATGACGAGAAGTACGACAAGAGGTTCGAGTCCATTGAAAAGCAGCTATCACAGATCGCCACCACGGTGTATGAGCTGAAAAAGAGCGATGGCAACCTGCCTTCGCAAGTGATTCAGAACCCCAAAGGAGGAGTCAATGCAGTAACACTGAGGACTGGGCGCACAATAGGAGCAGAGCAGACCTCGAAGGCGCCCGCGCAACCAGCTGCGCAAGTCCCGGATCCAGCAGAACAAAATGCGCAACCAGAGCAAGACGCGCAACCTGAAGTACCAGTCACAAGCCAGCAGGGTGAAGCGCCAGGTATAACGCAATTAAAAGACAAGGGCACGAATCGTACTAATATACCTGCACCTTTTCCTATGCAGGCACCATCGGCTAGAAAGGAAGCGCTGGACAAGGAATTATACGAGTTATTCAGCAAGGTGGAAATCAACATTCCCCTTATCGAAGCAGTTCGGCAGATTCCCAGGTACGCCGCCAAGTTTTTAAAGGAGCTGTTGATAGAGGCTATTTGTACGCATTATTTAGATCATAACCCTATGCTTGTTTGCAATATTTTATGAGCAAGATTACTCGTGTCTAGTGTTTTTGTATTACAGGGCAAAACGAGTCCTTGAGTCGGATACGCGCTAACAGGCAGCGTTCTAGAAGTGAAAGATCCGCCTGCGGAGCTAGCAGCACAAACAGGAGAGAAGTTGGCGAGAGTCAGCATAGGTGCGCTAGCCGATGCCGTGCGCCAAGCGCAAAGTCCAGTACTGCCTAATCTTGACGTGACCAGATTTGGAAGTTGCCAAAAGTGAGCTTCCCAAGCAGTATATAAACAAGAGGAAGGCTAGGGTAACAAGAGAGGAAAAAGAGAGTTTCTGGAGACGCATCAGAGATCACCAAGAGGCACTGCGCAGCAGAACTGGAAAACACACGGACTTGTTGAGAGGATTTGCGCCAGCCGACCGCGCCAGCCGAGAAGACAAGCTGCACGCACTGTTTGCTACTGTTTTCTCAGACACATTAGTCATTATTTACTATTCTATGATGTTTATCACTAGCATGTCTAGCTAAACTCTTAGTGTTGGTTGGGCATGAATCTATGATGTATTTTCTTTGAGACTTGAGCTTAATGCATAGTTTACTTACTTGTATTAATCCTGTGCATACGGAGACAGCCAGTTGCATGAGTAGGGGAAGCCTTGAACCGCAATCTTACTTGTGTTGCTTGCTTGTCACATGTTAAACTAGTTGATAGCTTTACGGTGACAACTAGGAGTAACGAGCTAGGGTGATCAGTTGCTACTTTGAACGGATTCGAAGCTGTTTTAGTCTATGTTCTAAGGATTAATAGCACATGAACTTTGAACGCAACATGCGCACGTGTTAGAAAGCCTTGACCGGACACTAACCCAAGTAAACCGAAAACTATAGACGTTTAGAGTCGATGATAAGGAATGCACTCATAGAGGATTGTCTGCCCAATGCTTCTCATAATCATAGTATTTAATCTCTACTGCTTGCGCACGTCTAGTGCAAATTTCCTGCGTTACACTAGTTACTGTTCACTTGCGCATCGCGCATTTCAATCACTCACACCCCCCCCCCCCACATTTTCGTAAGTGTAGGTCACTGGCTAGAACTGAACTACTTGCTCCTTGTGGAGATCGACCGTTACTTAACCGCTGTACTAGTGGAAGAGGAAGGAATTATATTTGACGCGCACGACGACGCGCGATCAAATTTTGGCGCCGTTGCCGGGGAGCAACACAGCTAAGTTCTAGTTAGTTTACGTTTTTTCCTTTTTAGTAACTAGTTATTTCAGTTTGTTTTGTTTTTGTTGTTGTTTCTGACAGCGCGCAATCACCATTAGCCTACGCAACCTTGAAACAGTTGTGCTGCGCAGATTCTAGTTGCGAACTGACAGACGCAACAACATTAGTTATCTTTTAATTTCATTTTCTTTGAGATTCAGAACAGGTTATGGAGGATAACAGTGTCGTAGGAGACAACTTGGGGGACAGAACCCCAGAGGAAACAAGAGCACATAACCGCGCAGCCCTGTTCAGAGAGGAAGTGCAGCGCGAGGTTGAAGCAAGGAGGGCCGCTGAAGTGTATCATGCGCCACCCGTGCAACAAGCCGCGCGACGCAGAACAGTGCGTGAGATGTCAGCCCCTATCACTGTTAACCAGCCATGGTGCATCGTGCTTCCACCAGGCGGTCATTTTGAGCTAAGGAGCTCGCTCATCCATCACATGCCCAAGTTCCACGGGATGAACAACGAAAATCCAGTCAAGCATGTGCGAGAGTTCCTAGTCATTTGCGAGAACATGAAGACCGAAGGGGAGAGTGATGAGGCCCTGAAAATGAAGGCATTCCCATGTTCATTGTGTGATACAGCCAGACATTGGTTGATGAATTTACCCGCAGGATCCATTCACACATGGGAGCAGCTGCAGAAGAAATTCCTAGATAAATTCTATCCAGCAGCAAAGATTGCGCTGCTCAGAAGGGAACTGGCCGCGCCAAGGCAGAGCGCTGGGGAGTCTCTGTCAGAATATTACGAGCGTTTCAGGGAGCTGGAGGCCAACTGTTACAATCACGGCCTGCCCCAAAATGTGCTGATAGAGAACTTTCTGAATGGACTGCTTCCCATGGAGCTGCGACTACTGAATGCATGCGCAGGCGGGGACATTTGCAACATGTATCCAGAGGATGCGTGGCAGCTGATAGAAGACTCTGCTGGGCAGGTAAGACATCAACTAACGCTTGAAAATAGTCGTGCTCACTCTGTGCATCAGGTAGAAGCAAGCGTTGAGAGCAAGGAAATGAAGGCCATGCTGCAGAAATTGATGAGTGCCCAGAGCGCACAACCAGTTACGCCAAAGGTATGTGAATTCTGCAGGTCCACCGAGCACAAGACAGATGAATGCCCAACACTTTTTGAAGAATCTGGAGATGTCAACGCTCTTGGAGGATGGGATAACAGAGGACCGCAGAGGCAGAATCAGCCGCGCTTTGGGCTTGCCGCAAATGGATTCAGATGGAGGGAAGAGAACAATTTCCAGAGGCAGTCCACTGATCAGCGCGCGCCACAGCAGACGCAACCAGCTGCGCCCTACAATCCACCGCATCGCCGCAATGACGCACCAGCGCATAACAACCAGCAACCGAGGCGATCCCTAGAAGATATCGTGGGGCAGCTAGCAGACACAGTGCGCAAAAATGACGAGAAATATGACAAAAGGTTCGAGTCCATCGAAAAGCAGTTATCACAGATCGCAACCACAGTATATGAGCTAAAAAAGAGCGATGGCAACCTGCCTTTGCAAGTGATTCAGAACCCTAAAGGAGGAGTCAATGCAGTGACACTGAGGACTGGGCGCACAGTAGGAACAGAGCAGACCGCGCAGGCGCCCGCGCAACCAGTTGCGCAAGTCCCGGATCCAGCAGATCAGAATGCGCAACCAGAGCAAGATGCGCAACCAGAAGCGCGAGCCACAAACCAGCAGGGCAACACGCCAGGTATGTCTCAGTCCAGAAACAAGGATATAAATTGTACTAACATACCTGCACCTTTCCCTGTGCAGGCACCATTGGATAGAAAGGAAGCGTTGGACAAGGAGCTTTATGAGTTGTTCAGCAAGGTGGAAATCAATATTCCCCTCATTGAAGCTATTCGGCACATTCCCAGGTATGCAAAGTTTTTAAAAGAGCTGTGCACAAACAAAAGGAGGAAGGGCGAATGCGCACAGGTAATGCTAAATGCGCAGGCCTCAGCAATCGTGCAACAAAAGGTACCACCTAAGTGCCGAGATCCAGGTACATTTACTATTCCATGCACGCTAGGTAAGACCACAGTGAGTAATTGCATGATTGATTTAGGCGCATCCATCAATTTGCTACCTTATTCCCTATATACGACATTGCGCCTTGGACCACTAAAGCCTGCAGGTCTCACCATTCAGCTAGCAGATAGATCGTGCAAACAACCTGCAGGCATGATAGAAGATGTCCTAGTTCGAGTAGGAGAGCTGGTGTTCCCAGCAGATTTTTATGTGCTCGAAATGGAGGGTGAATCAAGCGCCAGCGGTGCGCAGATCCTCCTAGGCAGACCGTTTCTGATGACCGCGCGCACAAAGATAGACGTGTGGAGGGGCACGCTCTCCATGGAGGTAGATGGCGAAGAAATCCATTTCAACATATTCAAGGGGATGCAACATCCACATGAGGACGCTACAGTGCACGCAATGGACAGCATTGACGATTTAGTCACAGAAGCGCAATGTGCGAGCGCAACCGTAGGACCAGAGCTACTGACACAGGCAGAGCTGGAGGAGCAAGAGGAAGAGCTGAGTAGTGCGGAACCAGCACCCACACAGGTACGTGATATAGTTCATATTTGCACCGCTAACAAAATCTTGCCCTCTATTGAACAGGCACCCAAGATCGAACTGAAGCAACTCCCAGAGCACCTCAAATACATTTTCTTGGGAGATGAGGACACCCTGCCAGTGATCATAAAGAAAGGATTAGAAGAGGAGCAGGAGGCACGCTTACAGTAGGTACTGCGCAAGAACCAGCGCGCCATAGGATGGACACTTGCCGATCTGCGCGGAGTGAGCCCAGACATGTGCATGCATAGGATTCTATTGGAAGATGGTGCCAAACCATCCAGAGAGGCTCAGCGCAGGTTGAGTCCAAATATGATGGAGGTAGTGCAAAAGGAAGTCCTGAAATTGCTTGGCGCGGGGGTCATTTACCCAATCTCGGACAGCAAATGGGTCAGTCCGGTGCATGTTGTGCCAAAGAAAGGAGGAATCACAGTGGAAGAAAATGCGCCGGGCGAGCTAGTTCCCAAGCGCATACAAACTGGCTGGCGCATGTGCATCGACTACAGGAAGCTTAACGCAGTAACGCGCAAGGACCACTTCCCGCTACCCTTCATGGACCAGATGCTGGATCGCTTAGCAGGTAAACCTTATTTTTGTTTCTTGGACGGATATTCAGGGTACAACCAGATACCCATAGTTGCGGAAGATCAAGAGAAGACCACATTCACATGCCCGTTCGGTACGTTTGCGTTTCGGCGCATGTCTTTTGGGCTGTGCAACGCGCCAGGTACGTTCCAACGCCTTGTCATGAGCACTTTCTCTGATATGATTGGTATATGCATAGAAGTGTTCATGGATGATTTTACCGTATATGGAAGTACCTTTGATGCATGCTTAACACATCTAGATAAAGTCTTAGCGCGCTGCATTTCTAAGAACTTAGTGCTAAATTACGAAAAAATGTCATTTCATGGTAACGCACGGAGTAGTACTAGGTCATATCATTTCAGAGGAGGGGATCAAGGTAGACAAAGCTAAGATAGATCTTATTTCTAATCTACCTTATGCCACCAACGTGCGCGACGTGAAATCATTCCTAGGGCATGCTGGGTTCTACAGGCGTTTTATCAAAGATTTCTCTAAAATTTGTATACCCCTGTCTAACCTTTTGAAAAAAGATGTGTGCTTCGACTTTACTGATGAGTGCAGGGCTGCGTTTGATAAGCTGAAAGAAGCGCTGACCAGTGCGCCAGTAATGCGTGCACCAGACTGGAACCTGCCATTTGAGCTGATGTGCGACGCAAGTGATTATGCAGTAGGTGCAGTCTTGGGGCAGCGCGTAGACAAGAAGCCGCATGCCATTTACTATGCATCGCGCACACTGGACTCTGCGCAGAGGAACTACACCACCACGGAGAAGGAGCTTCTGGCAATTGTATTTGCACTGGAGAAGTTCCGAGCATATGTTCTAGGCGCACGAGTCATCATCTACACTGACCACGCAGCTATCCGCTACCTCATGTCCAAGAAGGAAACCAAGCCGCGCCTGATGCGCTGGGTGCTCTTACTGCAGGAATTCGACTTGGAGATCAAAGACAAGAAGGGCACGGAGAATACAGTTGCTGATCACCTGAGCAGGATCGTGAAAGAGGAGGAACCAGGGCAGATCACGGAAACATTCCCTGACGAGCATCTGATGGCGCTGACAGGTAAGGTACCATGGTATGCGCACATCGCAAATTACCTGGTCACAGGTACGTTTCCTCCACATTTCAATAAAACTCAGTGCATGCGATTAAAACATGAGTCCAAACATTACATTTGGGATGATCCATATATGCTTAAGATAGGACCAGATCAGATATTGAGGCATTGCGTGCCTGACCACGAAATTAATTCTGTTTTGATGTTTTGTCATGCGCACGCATGCGGAGGACACTTCGGTCCCAAGCGCACAAGCAGAAAGGTCCTGGACTGCGGATTCTATTGGCCGCACTTGTTTAGAGACGCCTATAATCACTGCAGGAATTGTGACAGGTGCCAGCGCACAGGAGGAATATCCGCGCGCAATGAGATGCCGCAGACCCCGATTCTAGTGGATGAAGTGTTCGATGTTTGGGGAATCGACTTCATGGGGCCATTTCCTCCATCTGCAGGTTACGAGTACATATTGGTGGCAGTAGACTATGTCTCCAAATGGGTTGAAGCTAAGGCTACGCGGAAGGATGATGGTAAGACTGTCGCTGATTTTCTCAGAACTAACATATTTTGCAGGTACGGAGTGCCTAAGGCAGTAATCAGCGACCAGGGGACACACTTTTGCAACAGGGTCGTGGCGCAAGTTTTCAAGCACTATGGGGTGCGCCACAAGACGTCCACCGCTTACCATCCGCAGACGAATGGACAGGCCGAAGTTTCTAACAGGGAGATCAAGCGCATCTTAGAAAAGACTGTTAGACCATCGCGCAAAGATTGGAGATGATGCGCTATGGGCATACCGCACTGCGCATAAGACGCCCATTGGGACCTCACCATTTCGGCTAGTCTATGGGAAAGCATGCCACCTGCCAGTAGAGCTCGAGCACAAGGCATATTGGGCCTTACGCATTTGCAACCTGAACTTGGATGGGGCAGGAAGGGAGCGCGCATTTGAGCTGAACGAACTAGCAGAGCTGCGCCTGGACGCCTATGAGGGACTGCGCGATTACAAGGAGCGCACCAAGGCCTTTCACGACAAGCATATCCTCAGACGCATTTTTGAACCAGGAGACCAGGTATTACTATTCTCATCACGCCTGAAGCTTATGCCTGGAAAGCTGCGCAGCAAATGGACGGGACCATACACGGTCACCAAGGTTTTCCTTTACGGAACAATCGAGTTAGAAGACGGGCACCGGCATCGTTTTCAGGTTAATGGGCAGAGAGTCAAACCGTACTTAGGAGAACCTTGGGATAGCACAGCGCGCAACATTGACTTGGCCGAACCAGAGATAATAGATGCGCAAGCTGCTGCGCCAGACACACCACCGGATGTACCAGAGGGAGAACTGGAACCTATTGCTTATATCTCTTCTTCCTCTGCATTTGCCCTCGTTACGCATAATTTATCACATGCTGACTTCCCATCTTACCCTTTGCGCAAGACCAATGAGATCGCAACACACACACTGGCGCAGGAACACTCAGGAGCAAGAGTGGGGGAGGTCGCAGGCACACATTTTGGCACGTAACGAGGTACAGTCGAGTCAACGACGTTAAACAAAGGCACTTGTCGGGAGGTAACCCGACACGTTTTTACTTTTGCATATTTTATTTTCTACTTGTTTTGTTTTTTTTGAGTTTTTTTAGCTAGTTTAGGACTTGGTAGTTTTTTAGTCACGCAGTAGTGCGCAGGACCGTGCGCCTAGCAATGCGCAGGTCAGATGCGCTAGCCAGGGGGGTATATAAGGCAGGACTTAGGAAAAATCCAACACTTTTCACTCGACCGTTGCCCACGAGCCCCCGCCTTCAGACCTCTGCCCGTCGATCAGCGCCCAACCCAGCATCCGTTTAGAGTGATTCAAGGACCACACAGCCACACTACACCCAGGTAACCTCTCCCCCCCGATTTGAGCAGCTTCCGTTAGGGTTTGTGCGGAGGAGAAGTTTTCTAGGGTTTTGAAATCGCACCGGGGTAGAGTGCGCCGATTGGAGTATTGTTTAGTGCGTTGTGTAGGCGAGCAGTAGCGCTCCTTCGGTGAGAATTTCAGGGATTCACCGGCAGCCCCCGCAGAAAAACCCACCCCTGAACCAGAACCGATACCACCACCAGCAGTTTCCCCTGCCCGGCCTTCTGTTCCGGAGTCCCCCATAGCCTATCCCAGCATAGACTCCGATTCCATTTGGGATTCACTTTCCGAGGACGACCTCGTAGCGCAGCCTGACCCCCTTACCATAGTGCCACCAGCCTCCAGCACCGACTACGTGACGGATTCTTCAGAGGATGAGGCGCTTGGATCAGCAGCTGCGTCTAGCTCGGAGGACTTCTAAGGCCGAGGGGCAGCAGCATTAGTTTTCTTTAGGGTGGTGTCTTTTATTTTGCTGCGTCTTATTGGATATTATGTGCTGAATATTTGTGCCGCATATTTTGTGACCCTGTGCTATCGTTTATGCTGTGTGACTTTTTGTTTTTGTTCTTATGTTCTTTATTTTTGCATTACATGCATGTGTGCACTCTCCATGCGCTTGCGCTTGAGTCGTGGGGACACGTCTCTGTTCAAGTGTGGGAGGGGGGGCGTTACATTCACTTTTCACGTTTTTGAGCATTTTAGTGTAGCTTAGTTTAAGTTAAAGAGAATAGTAGCAGTAGTGCGCTAGAGTGCAGGATGCGCATGCGCTCCAGCTTGTTTTGCGCTATCCATATTGCGTGCGCTGCTATCTACTGTTTTAGTATAATTTTTTCATTTTTTTGCTCCTGTTAGTTGGGATATGCAGGGGATGTGGAGTTGACAGAAATGCTCCAGAGAGGCGGTTAGTCGCTTTTGCTTCGAAGGCAAGGTATATGGTCGAGAGCGTTAGTGGAGGCCGGTGCTTCGCAGCCTTCGGAACAAAAGAGCGCGCTCAGTCACGCAGATGCCAAAGGCGAAATGCCCATAGCGTGGCGAGGTGGGAAAACAGACCACCTTCTCTCTGGAAATAGAGCTAAGGAAGGCAGGCGCGGATGTAAACGCGTGCGCTGACCTGCGCAGACAGACCAAAGGAGAGAGAGCGGGGCGAGTTCCATAGCTTCTATCCGAAGGCTGAGACTGGAACTGCTCTGGGAATGTAAGAAATTAAAGAGACAAGCTGTACAAAAGAAAAATACCAGCAGATGATACGCGCTACAAAAGAATCAGCATGCGCACAAGCATCAACATGCGCAAAGACCATAAGGAAATCATCAGAAAGCTCAGGTTCCCAGGAAGTGCGCGGACGAATCACGCACTGGAAGAAGCTGCGTTATCCACCATATACCTATCTTCGGAGTAGGAGCTGGCAGCCTGGAGCCTAAGAAGAGCTATCTCCCAGCCATCCAAAAATCTTCATCCCGGCTGAGAGGTAATGAATTTCGAAATTATTATATTAGAACTGTTGAGTGTAGTTGTGCGCAGGTGATAGAGCAGTGCGAGTTGAGCAATTGTGCATTCGCATCAGAGTGCAAGACTGTGCGCTAAACTCCGGAAGAGGTAATTGTATCCGCGCTTCAGTGCTTGTTCGGGACGAACAAGGGGAAAGTGTGGGGGGTTTGATAGAGGCTATTTGTACGCATTATTTAGATCATAACCCTATGCTTGTTTGCAATATTTTATGAACAAGATTACACGTTTCTAGTGTTTTTGTATTACAGGGCAAAACGAGTCCTTAAGTCGGATACGCGCTAACAGGCAGCGTTCTAGGAGTGAAAGATCCGCCTGCGGAGCTAGCAGCACAAACAGGAGAGAAGTTGGCGAGAGTCAGCAGAGGTGCGCTAGCCCATGCGCTAGCCGATGCCGTGCGCCAAGCGCAAAGTCCAGTACTGCCTAATCTTGACGTGACCAGATTTGGAAGTTGCCAAAAGTGAGCTTCCCAAGCAGTATATAAACAAGAGGAAGGCTAGGGTAACAAGAGAGGAAAAAGAGAGTTTCTGGAGACGCATCAGAGATCACCAAGAGGCACTGCGCAGCAGAACTGGAAAACACACGGACTAGTTGAGAGGATTTGCGCCAGCCGACCGCGCCAGCCGAGAAGACAAGCTGCACGCACTGTTTGCTACTGTTTTCTCAGACACATTAGTCATTATTTACTATTCTATGATGTTTATCACTAGCATGTCTAGCTAAACTCTTAGTGTTGGTTGGGCATGAATCTATGATGTATTTTCTATGAGACTTGAGCTTAATGCATAGTTTACTTACTTGTATTAATCCTGTGCATACGGAGACAGCCAGTTGCATGAGTAGGGGAAGCCTTGAACCGCAATCTTACTTGTGTTGCTTGCTTGTCACATGTTAAACTAGTTGATAGCTTTACGGTGACAACTAGGAGTAACGAGCTAGGGTGATCAGTTGTTACTTTGAACGGATTCGCAGCTGTTTTAGTCTATGTTCTAAGGATTAATAGCACATGAACTTTGAACGGAACATGCGCACGTGTTAGAAAGCCTTGACCGGACACTAACCCAAGTAAACCGAAAACTATAGACGTTTAGAGTCGATGATAAGGAATGCACTCATAGAGGATTGTCTGCCCAATGCTTCTCATAATCATAGTATTTAATCTCTACTGCTTGCGCACGTCTAGTGCAAATTTCCTGCGTTACACTAGTTACTGTTCACTTGCGCATCGCGCATTTCAATCACTCACACCCCCCCCCCATTTTCGTAAGTGTAGGTCACTGGCTAGAACTGAACTACTTGCTCCTTGTGGAGATCGACCCTTACTTAACCGCTGTACTAGTGGAAGAGGAAGGAATTATATTTGACGCCCACGACGACGCGCGATCAGCTGTGCACAAACAAGAGGAGGTTGCGCACAGGTAATGCTCAATGCGCAGGCCTCAGCGATCGTGCAACATAAGGTACCGCCTAAGTGCCGAGACCCAGGTACGTTCACTATCCCTTGCACTTTAGGTAAAACCACAGTGAGTGATAGAGGCTATTTGTACGCATTATTTAGATCATAACCCTATGCTCGTTTGTAATATTTTATGAGCAAGATTACTCGTTTCTAGTGTTTTTGTGTTACAGGGCAAAACGAGTCCTTGAGTCGGATACGCGCTAACAGGCAGCGTCCTAGGAGTGAGAGATCCGCCTGCGGAGATAGCAGCACAAGCAGAGGAGAGGTTGGCGAGAGTCAGTAGCGGTGCGCTAGCCGAATGCCGTGCGCCAGACGCAACATCCAGTGACCAGATTTGGAAGTTGCCAAAGGTGAACCTCCTGGGCAATATATAAACGAAGGAAGTCTAGGGTTTCTAGAGAGAGACATCACGGCCGTCATTGGACAACGCACATCAGAGAGAGCGGCAACACTGAAAACACACGGACCTGTTGAGAGGATTTGCGCCAGCCGACTGCGCCAGCCGAGAAGACAATCTGCACGCACTGTTGCTACTGTGTTCTCAGACATATTAGACCTTATTTACTATTCTATGATGTTTATTACTAGCATGTCTAGCTAAACTCTTAGTGTTGGTCGGGCATGAATCTATGAAGTATTACCTTTGAGACTTGAGCTTAATGCATAGTTTACTTATTTGTATTAATCCTGCGCGCACTGAGACAGTTAGTTGCATGAGTAGGGGAAGCCTTGAACCGCAAACTTACTTGCGTTGCTTGCTTGTCATATGTTAAACTAGTTGCATGAGTAGGGGAAGCCTTGAACCGCAAACTTACCGTGACAACTAGGAGTAACGAGTTAGGGTAGGCAGTTGCTACTGTGACAGGATTCGCAGCTGTTTAGTCTAGTTCTAAGGATTAATAGCACATGAACTTTGAACGGAACATGCGCACGTGTTAGGAAGCCTTGACCGGACACTAACCCAAGTAAGCCGAAAACTATAGACGTTTAGAGTCGATGATAAGGAATGCGTTCATAGAGGATTGTCTACCCAATACTTCTCATAGTCATAGTATCTAATCTCTACTGCTTGCGCACGTCTAGTGCAATTTCCTGCGTTACGCTAGCTACTATTCATTTGCGCATCGCGCACCCCAATCTCACACAACCCCCATTTTTAGTGTAGACGACAGGATTGAAGACTGAACTACTTGCTCCCTGTGGAGATCGACCCTTACTTAACCGCTGTACTGGTGGAAGAGGAAGGATTATATTTGACGCGCACAACGACGCGCGATCAAATTTTGGCGCCGTTGCCGGGGAGCAACACAGCTAAGTCTTTAGTCTGAGTTTTTATTATAGTAATTCTTTCAGTTTGTTTTGTTTTCGTTGTTGTTTCTGACAGCGCGCATTCACATCAGCCTGTGCAACCTTGAAACAGTTGTGCTGCGCAGATTCTAGTTGCGCACTGACAGCCGCAACAACATTAGTTATCTTTTAATTTCATTTTTCTTGAGATTCGGAACAGGTTATGGAGGATAACAGTGTCGTAGGAGACAACTTGGGGGACAGAACCCCAGAGGAAGCAAGGGCACATAACCGCGCAGCCCTGTTCAGAGAGGAAGTGCAGCGCGAGGTTGAAGCAAGGAGGGCCGCTGAAGTGTATCATGCGCCACCCGTGCAACAAGCCGCGCGACGCAGAACAGTGCGCGAGATGTCGGCCCCTATCACTGTTAACCAGCCATGGTGCATCGTGCTTCCACCAGGCGGTCATTTTGAGGTAAGGAGCTCGCTCATCCATCACATGCCCAAGTTCCACGGGATGAACAATGAAAATCCAGTCAAGCATGTGCGGGAGTTCCTAGTCATTTGCGAGAACATGAAGACCGAAGGGGAGAGTGATGAGGCGCTGAAAATGAAGGCATTCCTATTTCCATTATGTGATACAGCTAAACACTGGCTAATGAATTTACCTGCAGGATCTATTCACACATGGGAGCAGCTGCAGAAGAAATTCCTAGATAAATTCTATCCAGCAGCAAAGATTGCGCTGCTCAGAAGGGAACTGGCCGCGCCAAGGCAGAGCGCAGGGGAGTCTCTGTCAGAATACTATGAACGTTTCAGGGAGCTAGAAGCCAACTGCTGCAATCACGGGCTTCCCCAGAATGTGCTGATAGAGAACTTTCTAAATGGACTGCTGCCCATGGAGCTGCGACTACTGAATGCATGCGCAGGAGGGGACATTTGCAACATGTACCCAGAGGATGCGTGGCAGCTGATAGAAGATTCTGCTGGGCAGGTAAGACATCAATTGACGCTTGAAAGTAGCCGTAATCGTTCTGTGCATCAGGTAGAAACCAGCGCTGAGATCAAGGAAATGAAGGCCATGCTACAGAAGCTGATGAGTGCGCAGAGCGCACAACCAGTTGCACCAAAGGTATGTGAATTCTGCAGGTCCACTGAGCACAAGACAGACGAATGCCCAACACTTTTCGAAGAGACTGGAGATGTCAATGCTCTTGGAGGATGGGACAACAGAGGACCGCAGAGGCAGAATCAGCCGCGCTTTGGGCTTGCCGCAAATGGATTCAGATGGAAGGAGGAGAACAATTTCCAGAGGCAGCCCACAGATCAGCGCGCACCACAGCAGACGCAACAAGCTGCGCCCTACAATCCGCCGCACCGCCGAAATGACGCACCAGCGCAGAACAACCAACAGCCGCGGCGTTCCTTGGAAGACATCATGGGGCAGCTAGCAGATACAGTGCGCAAAAATGACGAGAAATATGACAGAAGGTTCGAGTCCATAGAAAAGCAGCTATCACAAATAGCAACCACGGTGTATGAGCTGAAAAAGAGCGATGGCAACCTGCCTTCGCAAGTGATTCAGAACCCTAAGGGAGGAGTCAATGCAGTGACACTGAGGACTGGGCGCACAGTAGGAACAGAGCAGACCGCACAGGCGCCCGCGCAACCAGTTGCGCAAATCCCGGATCCAGCAGATCAGAATGCGCAACCAGAGCAAGATGCGCAACCGGAAGCGCCAGCCACAGACCAGCAGGGCAAAGCGCAAGGTATGTCTCACTCGAAACACAAGGACAAAAATTGTACTAACATACCTGCTCCCTTCCCTGTGCAGGCACCACTGGCGAGAAAAGAAGCGCTGGACAAGGAATTATATGAGCTATTCAGCAAGGTAGAAATCAACATACCTCTCATAGAAGCTATTCGACAGATCCCCAGGTATGCAAAGTTTTTCAAAGAGCTGTGCACAAACAAGCGAAGGAAAGGTGAATGCGCACAGGTAATGCTAAATGCGCAGGCCTCAGCGATCGTGCAACAAAAGGTACCACCCAAGTGCCGAGATCCAGGTACATTTACTATCCCATGCACGCTAGGTAAGACCACAGTGAGTAATTGCATGATCGATTTAGGCGCATCCATCAATTTGCTACCTTATTCTCTATATACGACATTGCGCCTTGGACCACTTAAGCCTGCAGGTCTCACCATTCAGCTAGTAGACAGATCGTGCAAACAACCTGCAGGCATGATAGAAGATGTCCTAGTTCGCGTAGGAGAGCTGATGTCCTATTTGTACGCATTATTTAGATCATAACCCTATGCTCGTTTGCAATATTTTATGAGCAAGATTACTCGTTTCTAGTGTTTTTGTGTTACAGGGCAAAACGAGTCCTTGAGTCGGATACGCGCTAACAGGCAGCGTCCTAGGAGTGAGAGATCCGCCTGCGGAGATAGCAGCACAAGCAGAGGAGAGGTTGGCGAGAGTCAGTAGCGGTGCGCTAGCCGATGCGCTAGCTGAATGCCGTGCGCCAGGCGCAACATCCAGTGACCAGATTTGGAAGTTGCCAAAGGTGAACCTCCTGGGCAATATATAAACGAAGGAAGTCTAGGGTTTCTAGAGAGAGACATCACGGCCGTCATTGGACAACGCACATCAGAGAGAGCGGCAACACTGAAAACACACGGACCTGTTGAGAGGATTTGCGCCAGCCGACTGCGCCAGCCGAGAAGACAATCTGCACGCACTGTTGCTACTGTGTTCTCAGACATATTAGACCTTATTTACTATTCTATGATGTTTATTACTAGCATGTCTAGCTAAACTCTTAGTGTTGGTCGGGCATGAATCTATGAAGTATTACCTTTGAGACTTGAGCTTAATGCATAGTTTACTTATTTGTATTAATCCTGCGCGCACTGAGACAGTTAGTTGCATGAGTAGGGGAAGCCTTGAACCGCAAACTTACTTGCGTTGCTTGCTTTTCATATGTTAAACTAGTTGCATGAGTAGGGGAAGCCTTGAACCGCAAACTTACCGTGACAACTAGGAGTAACGAGTTAGGGTAGGCAGTTGCTACTGTGACAGGATTCGCAGCTGTTTAGTCTAGTTCTAAGGATTAATAGCACATGAACTTTGAACGGAACATGCGCACGTGTTAGGAAGCCTTG
Organism: Umbilicus rupestris; assembly: GCA_963678935.1. Classification (NCBI taxonomy): domain Eukaryota; kingdom Viridiplantae; phylum Streptophyta; class Magnoliopsida; order Saxifragales; family Crassulaceae; genus Umbilicus; species Umbilicus rupestris. Next base: position 7,018,899 of record OY787607.1, on the reverse strand, counting down.
ACCGGACACTAACCCAAGTAAGCCGAAAACTATAGACGTTTAGAGTCGATGATAAGGAATGCGTTCATAGAGGATTGTCTGCCCAATACTTCTCATAGTCATAGTATCTAATCTCTACTGCTTGCGCACGTCTAGTGCAATTTCTTGCGTTACGCTAGCTACTGTTCATTTGCGCATCGCGCACCCCAATCTCACACAACCCCCATTTTTAGTGTAGACGACAGGATTGAAGACTGAACTACTTGCTCCCTGTGGAGATTGACCCTTACTTAACCGCTGTACTGGTAGAAGAGGAAGGATTATATTTGACGCGCACAACGACGCGCGATCAGTGAGCAACTGCATGATTGATTTAGGCGCATCCATCAATTTGTTAACTTATTCCCTATATACGACATTGCGCCTTGGACCACTAAAGCCTGCAGGTCTCACTATTCAGCTAGCAGATCGGTCTTGCAAACAACCTGCAGGCATGATCGAGGATGTTCTTGTGCGAGTAGGAGAGCTGGTGTTTCCAGCAGATTTTTATGTGCTGGAAATGTTTCATCTCTATCCTGCATTAGTTTTGATGATAACAATGATTAACAATATTGAAACGATATTAAGTAATCTTGTTGAAACTGGAATCTCATTAGCAATGTAGACTACATACTGAATCCAGATGTAGGCTACATAAAGTTACATTGTTAACTGCTTGTGCTAATGGAGACTTCATATGGAAATCTGTATGTAGACTACATCACAGTGATAGTTCATATACTTGGTATTGCATGTGGACTACATGTAACTATCATATGTAGGCTACATGTCAGTTAAACAGTTTCCACACTTAGCAGTTTCTTGACAGTTCAGGACAGTTTTGTTATTTGAATCAAAGCTTATCCTTTAGAAGTTAAAAGGTGCAAGCGGTTGTTGAATTCAAATTACAAACCGACACAACCATTCATCTCTTTTCCTATATCTATACCTTACAATCTTGAGAAGAGAAATACTTTTCTCTTTACTTTGAAATCCATACAAGCGCATAAAAAGCAAACTCAACTCTCGAAGATTCTCTACTTTCAATCTTTCCCGAGAGTTCCCTTCTCCTTCAAAGCAAAGTTTCCCGCTGCCATATTCTCTGAAGCTTTGAAGTACTCTGCACAGATTCATCAGTTGAATCCAACTCTTGTGCAGAAAGAGACGTGTTCCCACAACAAAGAATCTACACCGTCAAGGTTGTTGCTTAGCCTGCAAAAGCAAAGTTGTGAGTTTCTTTGTTGATCTGAAAACAAAGGGGTTTCTGGTTTAGCCCACTGAAAACCATTGTACAGGTTCTTTGGCAGATCCTATTGAAAAGCCATCATTAATAAGAAAAGCCTCAAGTGGTTACTTGGGGAGTGGAGTAGGTTATTTGCAGAAATAACCGAACCACTTTAAAAGACTTGTGTTCTTTACTTTTCTGCTATTCTATTGATTGTCCATTCAATTCAAATATTGGACAAACACGAAGTTTAGAAAGCCACGATTCCAACAATTGGTATCAGAGCAGGTTGATTCACTTTGGTTTTGCTTCAAAACGGTGAATCACTCGCTATGGCAAACTTCGCTAATCCAGTAGAAGGACTTTCAATATCCAGACCTCCATTCTTTAATGGAGACAATTATTCCTTATGGAAAACACGTATGGAAGTGTATTTCCAGAGTATAGACGTAGATCTATGGAAAGTAATAAAACAAGGTCCTTTTGTTCCCGTCAAAGATGCTGGTACAAAGGAGGAACCAAATTGGAGACCTAAGAAAGATTCCGAACTCACTGAGGATGACAAAAGAAAACTTACCTTGAATGCCAAGGCTAAGACAATACTCTTTTGTGCACTCTGTGATGTTGAACTCCAGCGTATTCTAACTTGTGAAAACGCAAAGGAGATATGGGAAAACTTAGAAGTCATCCATGAAGGAACCTCTCAAGTTAAGCAGCAGAAAATTGATAGACTTGTAAGAGCATATGAACTCTTCAAGATGGAAAAGGATGAGAACATAACAAGCATGTTCACAAGATTTACATCCATTACCAACTCTCTTCAATCTCTCGGGAAGACCTACGCAAACCATGAAAAAGTCAGAAAGGTTTTGCGAAGTCTCCCTAGAACATGGCAACCAAAAGTTACTGCCATCGTTGAGAGTAAAGATCTGAATGTGTTAAGTCTACAGGATCTACTTGGATCACTTTTGACTCATGAGATTGATTTGGAAGGTTTTGAACCAGAACCTATCAAACCAAAGACAATAGCATTCAAATCCGAAAAGATAGAATTTGACAGTGATGATGATGATGATGATATCGCATTAATCACTAGACAATTCAAGCAATTCCTGAGAAAGAGATCAGGAAAGAAAACTGATCCATCACAAGTTGTATGTCACAACTGTGGTAAAAAGGGTCATTATAAAAGTACATGCACTTTAAAGAAGAAGAACTTTGAAAAAGGAGAAAAATCTTTCAAAGTCACCACTTGGGATGAATCAAGTGAAGATGAAGAAGCAACTTCAACGGATGAAGTAAACCTATGTCTTATGGCAAATAAAGACGATCAAGTAAGTAATGATCCCTCAAATTTCTCATTTGATGAAGCATCCAATGCATATTTTAATTTATATTATAGATACAAGGAATTGTATGAGGAAGTAAAATCACTCCGTAGTGAGAAAAGTACCCTTGTTAAAGAAAATACGAAATTGAAAGATACAATTTCAAATCTTAACAAAGGTACTTGTGACTTAAATGATCTCTTGGATGTCCAACGATCTGTCGACAACAAACATGGGATTGGCTATGATCACTCCATCAAAAAGGGTGGAAATATCACTCCCATTAAGTTTGTAAGATCTACTGACACAAGAGAACAACTTCCTGAACAAACCTCTGTTCACCATACTATTCCTAAAATAGCTAAGGAATCAGGTCATCAAGTTGAGAAAACCCGTGTATCAACAACTATTGATACTAGACAAAGGATCAGTAAGACTCATATAAATGATCGATCCAAGTACAATCAGATTAGCCCACGTAGACGTAGGCAATCAGATTATACCTGTCATGAGATTCACAATACATGTAGGAAACAAAACGATCACGCATGTAACCTCCATGTGATAGATAGGCCAAGTCAAACTTTGCATAAACGTCATAACAATGCTGCATGTAGGCAACATGCCACTCGTTCATGTAGGCTACATGTCAGGAATGGACGAAAGCAAAGTCTGCACAAATCACGCATCACTGATACATGTAGGCAACATGAGAATAACTTATGTAGGCCACATGTTAGGAAAAGGAGGAAGCCTGTCAATAAAATAAGAAACTCCTCTAGGATGTCACACTCTAGACATGCTTCTAAGATCACACCTAGGATACATAGGGTATGGATTCCTAAAGAATACCTACCAGACACTCTTATAAAGTCAAGAGAACCCATATTAGTTAGGGTTCCTTAAATGCATCTCCTCACCTATTGCAGGATGTCAATACCAAGAGTTGGTATTTGGACAGTGGATGTTCACGCCATATGACATGGGATAAAACCATGTTTTCATCTTTCAAGTCCTACAATGGTGGGACCGTATCTTTTGGTAATGATAAGAAAGGAAAGATCATTGGGATTGGTAACATAACTGGTGAAAATTCATTACTAATTGAGGATGTGCTGTTAGTCTCTCATCTAAAGCATAATCTCATTAGTGTTAGCCAGCTATGTGACAAAGGATACAAAGTAACCTTCACTCCTAATAACTGTATTATTCATGATTCAGTTAAAGGACAAACCATTGAAGGGTTACGGATAGGAAATGTTTATAAATTAGATATGAACATATCCTCATCCAATGTATGCCTATCAGCCACTACCGAAAGCACATGTCAATTGTGGCATAAGCGTCTTGGTCATGTCAACTATGATCTCCTGAAGTTCCTCCAAAGGAATAAGTTAGTGAGAGGACTTCCTGAGACAAGTTTCAAAAAGGAAGGATTGTGTGGTCCATGCCAGAAGGGTAAACAACACAAAACCTCCTTTAAAAGCAAGAAAGACATAACCACGTCTAAGCCACTTGACTTAATCCACATGGACCTGTTTGGACCAGTGGATGTCAAAAGTATAAGTGGAAAATCCTATGCTTTCGTTCTTGTTGATGATTATTCTAGATATACTTGGGTATATTTTCTTGCACATAAGAATGAAGCCTTGGAATGTTTCAAGGAGTTCTATAATCTTGTATGCAATGAAAAGAATGATAAAATCATCAAAATAAGAAGTGACCAAGGTGGAGAGTTCAATAGTGAAGTGTTTGAAGAATTCTGTAAAGAAAAAGGAATTCAACATCACTTTTCTAATCCTAGAACACCACAACAAAATGGAGTGGTGGAAAGGAAAAATCGAACTCTTCAAGAGATGACAAGATGTATGATTCTCGGAAATAACTTGCCTAAATATTTATGGGCTGAGGCTGTGAACACCTCATGTTATATTATCAACCGAGTACATCTTAGAAATCATCTACAAAAGACTCCATATGAACTTTATCATGGGAAGAAACCTAGAATTTCCTATTTTAAAGTTTTTGGAGCAAGATGCTTCATCTTAAATGAAAAGGATCATCTTGGAAAATTTGATTCTAAAAGTGATGAAGGTATCTTCATAGGTTATTCCACAAATTCTAAGGCTTATAGAGTTTATAATCTGAGAACATTTAAAGTGGAACAATCTATGCATGTCGCTTTTGATGAATCCATCATTGGTCTTCCAAAAGATAGAAATGATGAAGGTTTGACACCCTGCACTACATCTTCAACACTTGATGATAATCATGCTGTTGATGATGGTATAAATCTCCCAAAAGTTTGGAAGGAACACCGTGATCACCCTATGGAGCAGATCATTGGTCCAGCAGACCTTCCTGTAAGGACAAGAAGGAATGTCCTTGATGAAACATGTCAATGGACAGCCTTCATCTCAAACATTGAACCAAAGAACTTCAAAGAAGCAGAACCACATCCTGATTGGATATTGGCCATGCAAGAAGAATTGGATCAATTTGTCCGAAATAATGTATGGGAACTTGTTCCTCCTCCCATTAATTATCCTATTGTGGGTACAAAGTGGGTATTTAGGAACAAGTTAAATGAAGATGGAGATGTTATAAGAAATAAGGCTAGATTAGTAGCACAAGGCTACAATCAACAAGAAGGCATAGACTATGATGAAACTTATGCTCCTGTTGCTAGACTTGAATCTATTCGTATGATATGTGCCTTGGCAAGTCATATGAATATGAAACTCTATCAAATGGATGTCAAAAGTGCCTTCCTAAATGGAGTCATTAAGGAAGAAGTCTATGTTAAACAGCCTCCTGGATTTGAGGATCCTAGTAATCCTGAATATGTTTATAGACTAAAGAAAGCTCTTTATGGTCTAAAACAAGCTCCTAGAGCATGGTATGAAAGATTGACAACTTTTCTTCTTAAAAAAGGTTACAAAAGAGGAGCAATTGATCATACTCTATTTACCAAACATGATGGTAAAGAAATGATCATAGTCCAAATTTATGTGGACGACATCATTTTTGGTGCTACAATCTTGAAATTGTGCGCTGAATTTGAGAAACTCATGCAAGAGGAATTTGAGATGTCTTCTATGGGAGAATTGAATTTCTTCCTAGGACTTCAAGTTAAACAAACTGAAGAAGGCATTCTATTGAGTCAAACTAAGTATACTAAAGAGTTACTTAGAAAATTTGACAAGGATAGTCAAAAGACATATCCTACTCCTATGAGCACTAGCATAAGTCGTTGTAAAGATGAAGAAGGTGCATCAGTAGACATCAAACTTTATCGAAGTATTATCGGGAGTCTACTATACCTTACCTCATCTAGACCAGACATTATGTTTAGCGTATGCTTGTGTGCTAGATATCAATCTGATCCTAAGCAATCACACATGCGTGCTCTAAAGAGAATTCTTGGATATCTAAGATATACCCCATCTCTTGGTATATGGTATCCAAAAGGATCAACTATTGATCTAATAGCATATTCAGATGCTGATTTTGCTGGATACAAGGTTGATAGAAAAAGTACAAGTGGGAACTGCTTTTTCTTAGGATCATCCTTAGTATCATGGAACAGCAAGAAACAAAATTCAGTTGCTTTGTCAACTGCTGAAGCTGAGTATGTTTCAGCAGCTAGTGCGTGCGCCCAAGTCCTTTGGATGAAACAGACATTAAAAGATGTTGGGCTATGTTATTCACAAATTCCTATATTTTGTGATAACACAAGTGCAATAAGTATTTCAGAAAATCCTGTTCTTCATTCAAGAACTAAGCACATTGATCTAAGGCATCATTTCCTTAGAGATCATGTTGCGAAAGGAGATATATGTGTCAAGTTTGTTTGTACTGAAAAACAACTTGCTGACATCTTTACTAAGCCCCTTGATAAAGACAGATTTTCATTCTTACGGAGAGAACTTGGAATGGTTGATCTTGAAGAAGTCTAAAGGTAGCTTATGATCAAATCTCCTACACTCTATAGTTACAATGTAGACTTCATTCGGAATATTTGATGAAGCCCACAACCTGTCCAACGATTGGAAATGTCACTGGCATTCACCAGTCACTCTAACAGTTTCCAACGGTTAAAAATGGGGTGGTCAAACGGTTAGAAATTAGTGGGATAAAATCAGATCAAGTTACATCTTAACCTCCCACTACTTTCTTGCTCAAACCTCTTTGGACCACTCTCTGCTAAACCGCCTTTAAACTCCCCATAACCTCCGTTTAACTCCCCGTAACCTCCTTTTTACTCCCTTTTTAAAAAGGACTTTCATTCCTCACCCTTACTCCCTTTATCACAAAATGACTCAAAAGGGATCTAGGTCAGGAAAGACCCGCGGCGCCAGTCGTCAGACTAAGGCGACGCATGTGTCTCAGGAGGATCATACCGGCAGAGTTGAAGAACATGTGGAGTTTGAGTCCCCTCGTCATGCTCAGAAGCGCCCTGGAAAGGAAATCGTTTCTAGTGGGTCCAAGAAAGCGAGAGTTGATGGGGAAGAATCTTCACTTCATCCTGACAACTTCGTCAGCACTACTCACCTTCAGCTCTTCAACCACAAGTTCAAAGATCGTCAAGTCCAACATGGATACGCCTACGACCTGGACTCGTTCCCAACACTCAATTTGAAAGGGAAGTTTCGCTCTTGGAACTCTATTGTTGCTAATCCTCGCAACTGTTACCAAGATTTGGTTCGAATCTTCTTTGCAAACTTGAGGGTTAATGATCAGGGGATGATCCAGTCAATGGTAAAGGGGGTCTCCATCAAATTGAATCCCCAGATTATTGCTGATATTTTGGACTTAGACAGATCTGACTGTCGTGACTTCTGCTTCCCAGAATGGGACCCTGAAACCTCCATGTCTCCATCTGAGGCACTAAAGGTTGTCATGGACGGCTTAGATCTTGGCGGCGAACGGATTACTCTATCCAGGCCCCCTATGCTAGGAAGGTTAGTACTTCACATATTAATGTACAATTTCCTTCCTCGAGGTGGTCGATTGCAGTTTGAACCATACTATAATCTGTTGGTTGCGGCTAAGATCATTCAAGGGGATGAACAGTTAATCGATCTTCCGTATGTCATGTATCGGTTGATTATTAAAATTTGGGCGGAACCCAAGGTCATGGGTCAGAAACAAAGAAACACTGATCTACCATTTGGTAATGTATTCACTATCTTCTTTGAAAAGTTTGGAGTTCCCTTGTCTGGAGAACGGCCTATGGTGCCTACATCTGCGTATGGCTATGACAACTTCATCAACACTGGATGGCAATTCTGTGATGAAGTGGACTGTTACTTCAATGACAAGTCTGCCAAAACATCCAAGTATCTGGAAGGTGTCCCCATACCAGCCCCTGTGATTGATCTGGTCCCCTGCTCAGCTATCTTCAAGAGCAAGGCTGCCTCTGGACAGTTGCCTAAGTCCTCAGATTATGGGACTTTAGGGTTACAACACTCGTCTAATGCAGTTGATCTTGCTCCTGTTATGGATATGCTCCGGGACATGGAGAGATCTTATACTGATCTGGTAATCCAAGTCAGCAATGATTCCAGGCCTCCTCCGATTCCTCAGACTGCTAGCTCATCTTCACAAGTAGATCTTCAACCTTTGTTGGAAAGGCTTGATAGGATCGAAGCTGAGAACAAGGAACTCAAGACCCTCCTCTTGGAATCTCAGAAGAATTCTCCTGCTGATGGCTCTACCTCATCATCTCCCTCCACAGCCTCTATACTGGCCTTGGTAAAGGCAGAACTGGATAAGTTCTATACTATCCTGTTCAAGCAGTATGATGACTTCGCTGAGCTCCATCAAATTCTAAGGAATGAGATGGATTTGGAGAAGCGAAGGGTCAAGGGCTTTGAGGAGGACTTGATGCAGAAGCTGGACACATATCAAAGGTCTCTTAAGACGTTGGACAAAGCTGTTAATAACAACTTTCTATCCATCTATGCCCTCTTGGACCACAGTAAGGATCTTGTCACTAAAATCCTTAAGTCCCAAGGCAAAGAAAAGACTCCTCCCGTGTCTGTTGGTGGTATACCTATGGATAGACCTTCCAATCCAAAAACCCACCGAGCCTCTGCAAGCAGATTTACAGAAGAGCCCATGTCTCCGAGAAAGCGTTCCACGAAGCGTCCCTCCAGTTGTACTTCCTCTTCCAATGTGGAAATCAGTGATTCGGACTAAGGTTGTACTTACTCTTTTTTCACTCTACTTGAATTCTGTCTTCTTGTTCTTTCATTTTCACAAGAAAAGCGTATGTCCCTTGGTCGTGATGTTCCATTCCACGCCCTCATGAACTTTTGTTCTTCCTTTCATCAAGTCACTTAGAATATATCCCCGCTTTAATTCAGGGGGAGTTTGATTCTTTTTGATTTTGACAAAGGGGGAGATTATTTCAATACTGATTAATCATGCTATATGGTTGTCATCATCAAAAAGGGGGAGATTGTTTCATCTCTATCCTGCATTAGTTTTGATGATAACAATGATTAACAATATTGAAACGATATTAAGTAATCTTGTTGAAACTGGAATCTCATTAGCAATGTAGACTACATACTGAATCCAGATGTAGGCTACATAAAGTTACATTGTTAACTGCTTGTGCTAATGGAGACTTCATATGGAAATCTGTATGTAGACTACATCACAGTGATAGTTCATATACTTGGTATTGCATGTGGACTACATGTAACTATCATATGTAGGCTACATGTCAGTTAAACAGTTTCCACACTTAGCAGTTTCTTGACAGTTCAGGACAGTTTTGTTATTTGAATCAAAGCTTATCCTTTAGAAGTTAAAAGGTGCAAGCGGTTGTTGAATTCAAATTACAAACCGACACAACCATTCATCTCTTTTCCTATATCTATACCTTACAATCTTGAGAAGAGAAATACTTTTCTCTTTACTTTGAAATCCATACAAGCGCATAAAAAGCAAACTCAACTCTCGAAGATTCTCTACTTTCAATCTTTCCCGAGAGTTCCCTTCTCCTTCAAAGCAAAGTTTCCCGCTGCCATATTCTCTGAAGCTTTGAAGTACTCTGCACAGATTCATCAGTTGAATCCAACTCTTGTGCAGAAAGAGACGTGTTCCCACAACAAAGAATCTACACCGTCAAGGTTGTTGCTTAGCCTGCAAAAGCAAAGTTGTGAGTTTCTTTGTTGATCTGAAAACAAAGGGGTTTCTGGTTTAGCCCACTGAAAACCATTGTACAGGTTCTTTGGCAGATCCTATTAAAAAGCCATCATTAATAAGAAAAGCCTCAAGTGGTTACTTGGGGAGTGGAGTAGGTTATTTGCAGAAATAACCGAACCACTTTAAAAGACTTGTGTTCTTTACTTTTCTGCTATTCTATTGATTGTCCATTCAATTCAAATATTGGACAAACACGAAGTTTAGAAAGCCACGATTCCAACAGGAAATGGAGGGTGAATCAAGCACCAGCAGTGCGCAGATCCTACTGAGCAGACCTTTTCTTATGACCGCGCGCACAAAGATAGACGTGTGGAGGGGCACGCTTTCCATGGAGGTTGACGGCGAAGAAATCCATTTCAATATATTCAAGGGGATGCGGCACCCACACGAGGACGCCACAGTGCACGCAATGGACAGCTTAGATGATTTAGTCACAGATGCGCAATGCGCAAGCGCAACAATAGGACCAGAGCTAGTGGCACAGACAGAGTTGGAGGAGCAGGACGAGGAACTGAGCAGTGCTGAACCAGAACTCAAACAGGTACACGATATAGTTCATATTTGCACGGCCAATAAAATCTTGCCCTCTATTGAACAGGCACCCAAGGTAGAGCTGAAGCAACTTCCCGAGCACCTCAAATACATTTTCCTGGGAAATGAAGGCACCCTGCCAGTGATCATAAAGAAAGGATTAGAAGAGGAGCAGGAAGTGCGTTTACAGCAGGTGCTGCGCAGGAACCAGCGCGCTATAGGATGGACACTGGCAGATCTGCGTGGAGTGAGCCCAGACGTATGCATGCATAGAATTCTGTTGGAAGATGGTGCCAAACCATCCAGAGAGGCTCAGCGCAGATTGAACCCAAATATGATGGAGGTAGTGCAGAAGGAAATTCTAAAGTTGCTTGACGCAGGAGTCATCTACCCCATCTCGGACAGTAAATGGGTCAGTCCAGTGCACGTTGTGCCTAAGAAGGGAGGAATCACAGTGGAAGAGAATGCGCAGGGCGAGCTAGTTCCCAAGCGCATCCAGACTGGATGGCGCATGTGCATCGACTACAGGAAGCTTAACGCAGTAACGCGCAAGGACCATTTCCCGCTACCCTTTATGGATCAGATGCTGGATAGATTAGCAGGTAAGCCCTATTTTTGTTTCTTGGACGGATATTCAGGGTACAATCAGATACCCATAGCTGCGGAGGATCAGGAGAAGACCACGTTCACCTGCCCGTTCGGTACATTTGCGTTTCAGCGCATGTCATTTGGGTTGTGCAACGCGCCAGGTACGTTCCAACGACTTGTCATGAGCATTTTCTCTGATATGATTGGTATATGCATAGAAGTGTTCATGGATGATTTTACTGTATATGGAGGTACCTTTGATGCGTGCTTAACTCATCTAGATAAGGTCTTAGCGCGCTGCATTTCTAAGAACCTGGTGCTTAATTATGAAAAATGCCATTTCATGGTAACGCATGGTGTAGTGCTAGGACACATTATCTCAGAGGAGGGGATCAAGGTAGACAAAGCTAAGATAGACCTTATTTCTAATCTACCTTACGCCACAAACGTGCGCGATGTGAAGTCATTCTTAGGGCACGCCGGATTTTACAGGCATTTTATAAAAGACTTCTCTAAAATCTATATTCCCCTGTCTAACCTCTTGCAAAAGGATGTGTGCTTCGATTTTACTGATGAGTGCAGGACCGCGTTCGATAAGCTGAAGGAGGCGCTGACCAGTGCGCCAGTGATGCGCGCACCAGACTGGAACCTGCCATTTGAACTGATGTGTGACGCAAGCGATTATACAGTAGGTGCAGTCCTGGGGCAGCGAGTGGACAAGAAACCGCACGCCATCTATTATGCATCGCGCACACTGGACGCTGCGCAGAGGAACTACACCACCACGGAGAATGAGCTTCTGGCAATTGTGTTTGCGCTAGAGAAGTTCCGTGCATATGTTCTAGGCGCCAGGGTCATCATATACACAGACCACGCAGCCATCCGCTACCTAATGTCCAAGAAAGAAACTAAGCCGCGCCTGATGCGCTGGGTGCTCCTACTGCAGGAATTCGACCTGGAGATCAAGGATAAGAAGGGCACAGAGAACACAGTTGCGGATCACCTGAGCAGAATCGTGAAGGAGGAGGAGCCAGGGCAGATCACTGAGACATTTCCTGACGAGCATTTGATGGCGCTGACAGGTAAGGTACCATGGTATGCGCACATTGCGAATTACCTGGTCACAGGTACGTTTCCTCCACATTTCATTAAAACCCAGTGCATGAGATTGAAACATGAGTCCAAGCATTATATTTGGGATGATCCTTATATGCTTAGAATAGGACCAGATCAGATATTGAGGCGCTGCGTGCCTGACCATGAATTTAACTCTGTTTTGATGTTTTGTCATGCGCACGCATGTGGAGGACACTTTGGTCCCAAGCGCACTAGCAGGAAGGTCCTGGATTGCGGATTTTATTGGCCGCACCTGTTTAGAGACGCATATGACTATTGCAGGAATTGTGACAGGTGCCAGCGCGCAGGAGGCATATCAGCGCGCAACGAGATGCCGCAGACGCCAATTCTAGTGGATGAAGTGTTTGACATATGGGGAATTGACTTCATGGGGCCTTTTCCCCCGTCTGCAGGATATGAATACATATTGGTCGCGGTGGACTATGTCTCCAAATGGGTCGAAGCTAAGGCCACACGGAAGGATGACGGTAAGACGGTCGCTGAGTTTCTGAAAACTAACATCTTTTGCAGGTACGGGGTGCCTAAGGCAATCATCAGCGACCAGGGGACGCACTTTTGCAACAGGATCGTGGCGCAAGTTTTCAAGCATTACGGGGTGCGCCACAAGACGTCCACTGCTTATCATCCTCAGACAAATGGACAGGCCGAGGTCTCTAACGGAGAAATCAAGCGCATCCTGGAGAAGACTGTGAGACCATCGCGCAAGGATTGGAGCCAGCGCCTGGACGATGCGCTGTGGGCATACCGCACTGCGCATAAGACACCAATCGGGACTTCACCGTTTCGGTTGGTCTACGGAAAAGCCTGCCACCTGCCAGTGGAGTTAGAGCACAAAGCATACTGGGCCTTACGCATTTGCAACCTGAACTTAGATGAGGCTGGAAAGGAGCGCGCGTTTGAGCTGAGTGAATTAGAAGAGTTGCGCCTGGATGCCTATGAGGGACTGCGCGATTACAAGGAGCGGACAAAGGCGTTTCATGACAAGCATATCCTCAGACGTACTTTTGAGCCAGGAGACCAGGTATTATTATTCTCATCACGCCTGAAGCTCATGCCTGGAAAGCTGCGCAGCAAATGGACTGGACCGTACACAGTCATCAAGGTTTTCCCCTATGGAACAATCGAGTTAGAAAACGAGCACCGGCATCATTTTCAGGTCAATGGGCAGAGAGTCAAACGGTATCTAGGAGAACCTTGGGACGACACAGTGCGCGACATTGACTTGGCAGAACCTGAGATGGCAGATGCGCCAGCTGCTGCGCCAGAGGCACCACCAGATGCACCAGAGGGAGAACTGGAAACTATTGCTCACATTTCTTCTTCCTCTTCATCTACCCTCGTTACTGCAGACTTCTCACATATTATCCATGTTGACTACCCTTCTCACCCTTTGCGCAGTACCAAGCAGAACACAGCACATGCACAAGCGCAGGGTTACTCAGGAGCAAGAGTGGGGGAGGTCGCTGGCAACCATTTGGGCACGTAACGAGGTACAGTCGAGCCAACGACGTTAAACAAAGGCACTTGTCGGGAGGTAACCCGACTCGTTTTACTTTTTTATGTCTTTCTTTTAGTCTTTCTAGTGTCTTTTAGTTAGTCTAGGTCTCGTAGTTTGTTTTAGTCGAGCAGTAGTGCGCAGGTCCGTGCGCAGGACCGCTGCGCCAGTCAGGGGGGTATATAAGGGCAGGACTTAGAAAATTTCAGCACTTTTCACACTCGACCGTTGCAAGCAGCTCCAGCCTTCACACCTCCACCCGCTGTCCGGCGCCCAACCCAGCTTCAGTTTAGAGAGATTCAAGGATCACACGGCCGCACTACCCCCAGGTAACCTTTCCCCCAGATCTGTGCACGATTCCAGTAGGGTTTTGTACGGAGGAGTGTTCTAGGGTTTTGAAATCGCACCAGGTTAGAGTGCGCCGATTGGAGTGGTGTTTAGAGGGTTTTGTAGGCGGGCAGTAGGCACTCCTTTGGTGAAAGTTTCAGTGCATTCGGAGGAGTTTGGATTTTTGGAAGTGTTTGAGGAGTGTTGACCAGCGTTGACCCGAGCACCCCAACCACAATGCAGCCTGCCGCGGACCAGGAGACCCCAGCTGTTTTCGCCAGCAAGTACACCGCATTTCTGAGGCAGGACATGTACGGGACTCCGTACATTAGCAGGGACTTCCTGCGCGAGGTCGGACTGGAGGACCTCATTGTGGAGAGGCTGGAGTTAGCAGGCTGGGAGGCGCTGTTGGAACTCAACAGCGCATCAGACAAGGAGGACCCGCGCGCAGAGTGGAGCGCACCGGAGGGCCTGCGCACCACAGGGGGAGCCAGTCACCATTTCTATCGAGGATTCTCCCCCTCGTGCGCGCGGAAAGCGCCCAAGGACCGAGGCTGAGGAGGCACCTGAGGAAGCGTCCGCAGAGCAGCGAATGATGTTCAACGTCATGCGCGTGCTCGAATATTTAGCGCCAGAGGGGGCGGACTTAAGCATGAGCCCACCATCAGGGTGGAGATTTGGAGACGCAATTCCCTCTCTCCTCAGCCTGTACCGACCACCTCCAGGGTCTCCCAGTGAGCCGCATCAGCCAGCCAGCCCTCTTACTCAGCCCCCAGTGCATCCAGCAGAACCCTTCCCAGCACCAGCAGCACCAGCACCAGCAGCGCCAGCAGAACCCAACCCCGAACCAGAACCAGTACCCGCACCTGCACCTTCCCCTGCCCAGCCGTCCATTCCAAGGTCCCCTATAGCCGAACCCATCATTAGCACCAGCTCAGACTCGCTATGGGAACCCGTTCCAAAGGATGACGACGAGGCGCAGCCTGTCGCCCTATCAGTTGTACCGCCTTCCTCCAGCTCCGAATACATGACGGATTCTTCAAAGGAGGAGGCGCATAGTTCAGCGGCTGCGTCCAGCTCAGATGACCTCTAGAGCTGCGGGGGGGGGGGGGGGGGGGGAGCGCATTATTTCTTTCGGGTGGTGTCTATTTTCCTTTATATGCTGAACTTTATTTGATATTCTGTTGCTATATTTGTATGCTAAACTCCTGTGATACATATTTTGTGCCCCTATGCTATATTTGCGCTGTTTTGACTATATGTTCTTCATTTTTATATTCTTTATTTTGCTTGCATGCATCAGTTCTGCATGTACGCGTCCTCCGTGCGCTTGAGCTTGAGTCGTGGGGACACGTCTCGGTTTAAGTGTGGGGGGGGGGGAGCGTTACACTTACATTTCACGTTTTTTGAGCTTTTTAGTGTAGCTTAGTTTAATTAAAGGAAACAGTAGCAGTAGTGCGCTTGAGTGCGGGTTGCGCGCACTGTTCAGCTTGTTTGCGCTACCCATATTGCGCCGTGCGCTATCAACTGTTTTTAGTATATTTTTTTCGTTTTTCTGCTCCTGTTAGTTGGGATATGCAGGGGATGTGGAGTTGACAGAAACGCTTTAGAGAGGCGGTTAGTCGCTCGCGCTTCAGAGGAGAGGTATATGGTCGAGAGCGCGAGTGGAGGCCTGTGCTTCGTGACCTTCGGAA
Organism: Umbilicus rupestris; assembly: GCA_963678935.1. NCBI lineage: Eukaryota > Viridiplantae > Streptophyta > Magnoliopsida > Saxifragales > Crassulaceae > Umbilicus > Umbilicus rupestris. The sequence goes on along the minus strand of OY787607.1, from coordinate 7,003,335 downwards.
CAAGAGAGCGCGCTCAGTCACGGGTTAGGGATTTGAATCACTTGCGAAGGTAGGTTGCCATCGCTCTTTTTCAGCTCATAAACCGTGGTAGCAATCTGCGACAACTGGTTCTCAATTGACTCGAACCTCTTGTCATACTTTTCATCATTCTTGCGCACAGTGTCTGCTAACTGACCCACTATGTCTTCTAAGGAGCGCCGCGGTTGCTGGTTATTCTGTGCTGGTGCGTCATTGCGGCGGTGCGGTGGGTTGTATGCTTGCTGCGCCTGCTGTGGTGTGCGATATTCCGCTGGCTGCCTTTGGAGATTGCTGTCTTCCCTCCATTTGAATCCATTTGCCGCCAGTCCAAAGCGCGGCTGATTCTGCCTCTGCGGTCCTCTATTGTCCCATCCTCCTAGAGCATTGACATCTCCTGATTCCTCAAAAAGTGTGGGACATGCGTCGGTTTTGTGCTCAGTGGACGTACAGAACTCGCATGCCTTCGGCGCAACTAACTGCGTGCCTTGCGCACTCACCAGCTTCTGTAGCATGGCTTTCATTTCCTTTATTTCAGCACTGGAATCCACCTGATGCATAGCGCGCGCACGACTGTTGTCGAGCGTCAATTGATGCCTCACCTGTCCAGCAGAGTCCTCGATCATCTGCCATACATCCTCCGGGTACATGTTGCATATGTCACCACCTGCGCATGCATTCAACAATCTAAGTTCCATCGGTTGTAGCCCGTTCAAAAAATTCTCTATCAGCACATTTTGGGGCAGGCCATGATTATAGCAGTTGGCTTCCAGCTCCCTGAAACGCTCATAGTACTCTAATAGTGACTCTCCTACGCCCTGCCTAGGTGCGGCCAATTTCCTCCTGAGTAGCGCAATCTTTGCTGCGGGGTAGAACTTATCCAAGAACTTCTTCTGGAGCTGCTCCCATGTGCCAATAGATCCTGCTGGTAAGCTCATCAGCCAATGCCTGGCTGTATCACACAATGAAAAAGGGAACGCCTTCAGCTTCAGCGCTTCTTCACTCTCCCCATCGGTCTTCATGTTCTCGCAGATAACTAAATTCGTGCACATGCTTGACTGGGTTCTCGTTGTTCATCCCATGAAACTTAGGCATATGATGAATGAATGAGTTCCGTAGTTCAAAATGCCCATCGGGGGGAAGCACTATGCACCACGGTTGGTTGACTGTGATTGGGGCCGACATCTCTCGCACTGTTCTGCGTCGCACGATCTGTTACGCGGGTTGCGCATTATACATTGCTTCAGCGGCCATCCGAGCTTCAACTTCGCGCTGCACTTCCTCTCTGAACCGAGCTGCGCGGTTATCTGCCCTTGCATTGTTAGGTCCCTCTGGGGTTCTGTCCCCTAAGTTATCGCCGATGACACTATTATTCTCCATGCCCTGTTCTAAACTTAGAGAAAACGGATTAAAAGACAACTAGGTTGTTGCCCCTGTCGGTGAGCAACTATGATCTGCGCAGCGCAACTGTTTCAAGGTTGCGCAGGCTGATGTTGATTGCGTACTGGCAGAAACACCAACGAAAAATAAAAAGAAATAACTAACTACTGTAAAAGAAAACTTGAACTAGTTAAAACTTATCTGTGTTGCTCCCCGGCAACGGCGCCAAATTTTGATCGCGCGTCGTTGTACGCGTCAAATTAATCCTTCCTTCTCCACTTAGTACAGCAGCTAAGTCAGGGTCGATCCCACAAGGAGCGTGCAGACTCGTCTTAGCTAGTAACCTACAACTTACGAAATTGGGGTTGTGAGTGATTGGGTTGCGCAGGTGTGCGAATGAACAGTAGTGAAAGCAGAGTTGCATGATACGTGCGCAGGCAGTAGATTTTAAGTACTATGACTATGAAAAGTATCGGTACAGACAATCCTCTATGAATGTATCCCTTATCATCGACTCTAAGCATCTATAGTGCAATTCTACTCAAGTTAGTGTCCGATCAAGGCTTCCTAACGCGCGCGCATGTTCCGATTAAAGTCCATGTGCTATTAATTCCTGAAACTAGTTTAACCAGCTACGAATCCTATCACAGTAGCAGCTGATTATCCCAGTGCGTTACTCCTAGTTGTCACCGTCAAGTTATCAACTAGTTTAACATACAATAACGAGCAGTTAGAATAAGATTGCGGTTCAAGGCTTCTCTTATTCGCACAACTAATTATCACCCATATGCATAGAATTAATATAAGTAGGCGAACTAAGCATTAAGCACAAGTCTCAAAGGAAATACTTCATAGAATCATGCCCAACCGATACAAAGTGTTTAGCTAGACATGCTAGAAACAAACATCATAGAAATAATAATTAAAACTAAGGCAGCAAGAGAAAAGTAGCAGGTCGGCGCAAATGCAGATTGCTGTTCTCGGCTGGCGCAGGTGTTTCGCGCAGAATCTGGGCTGGAGTAGTTCGTGTGATTTTGCTGCTGTGTGTCCTTCTCTCTATATGCTCTCTCTCCTCCAAACCCTAGCTTCCCTCTTCTTATATACTGGTCTTGAAGCCCGAGGAATGCTTAGATTTGGCCCAGAGAATCTTAGCTACTTTCCAAATCTAGGAGATCAATATTTAGAAACTCTGCTATCCTGCGCACGCTGATTGCGCTACTTGCTTCGCGCAGTCGGTTTGCGCACTGTGGTCCGAATCAGCTATCTCCTTTTGCGCTGCTAGCTCCGCAGGTCGTGCATTGCGCTCAAAAAAACGTCCGTTAGCGCACATCTGACTTATGCTCTTATTTTATCCTGAAATACAAAAATACCGAAAACTAGTAATCTTGTACACAAAATAATGCAAACAAGCACAGTGTTAAGATCTAAATAGCGCATATAACTAGGCTCTATCAATGGCTTCCTTGACTCTAGAATTATGGAAAGGCTTGATTGCTACATGTTAACAAAAATGCACCTAACTTAGTTTATCTTAAAGCTTCTTTGTTCTATTATAAGATGGATACCTCAAAGAATCTAGATGACAATCTTGGTGAATTTTTGAAATTGATCTTGTTGCTTAGAGGAGCTGAGTATGCTGTAGATGAAACCAATTTGTTATGATCCTCATGAATTCAATACCTGATACTTTTCAAGTAGTTAAGGATGCTTTTCAATTACTCAGGAATTATGCCAAGTTATGATTTGTTGTGTACAACATTAAAGACTAGAGAGCTAGAACTAAAGAATAAAAAAAATTCAGGGACAAATTTATTTGTAAAGAAATCAGCACTAGGCATGGTGTTAAAAATAAACCTACTTTCTAACAAATCAAAATTCAATAAGAAAAAGGACACTAATAAAAAATTTACTAGTGATACAAGAAAATATTACCATTGTGGTAAAGTAGGACACTTAGAGAAAATTTATTTTAAGTGGCTAATTGAGAATAAGATTCCTGGAAATTCTGAAACTAGTTACTATTACATATATTCAAACTATTGAAGTCCCTGAAGTGCTGAAGGTAACTACCAGCTCTAAAATTAACCAATGGATTTTAGATACAGGATGTTCATATCACATGTGTCCAAATGGGTACTGGTTTCATGATTTGACTGAAATTGTGAAAAGGTGTTCATGGCTGATAATAGCACTTGTAATGTTGTTTGCATAGGAATCGTTAAACTAAAATTGTCAAATGGTAAGCTTATTGATTTAACTAATGTGAGACTAGTACCTCGACTGAAAAAGAACTTGATTTCAGATGGTGTATTGGTTGATTCTAGTTGTAATTATAATTTATTGAATGGATGCGTATCTATTTTTAGAGATGATAAATTAATGCTTATTGGTTCTAAAATATATGGCGTATATGTATTGAACAGTTCCTGTTATAATGTTGTATCTCATGTTTTCCTGTGTGACACTGACTTGAATGTTACTAGGAAATGGCACCTGAGGCTAGGACATATAAGTTTCAAAATTTTAATTGCTCTAAATAAACAAAGCTTTTTTGGTAGTGATATCACTAAATTAGATTTCTGTGAATCTTGTGTGATGGCTAAGCAGTCTAGGCACACTTTTCCTACCAGTAGGCATTTATCTAAGGGCATATATTGATTTGTGGGACCAGAAAGTCATGAGACTCATGGCGGAAATAGGTGTTTCTTGAGCATAGTTGATGATTACTCTAGGATGGTTTGGACCCACTTGTTAAAAATAAAAAAATGAAGCCTTTGAATGTTTAAAGAGTGGAAAACCTTTGAGGAAAATCAGAATAGTAAAACAATGAAGGCCTTTGGAACAAATAATGGTTTAGAGTTATGTAATTATGAATTTGATGACTTTTTTAGATCAAATGGAATTCTAAGGCACAGAACTGTAAGACATACCCCTAAGCAAAATTGTGTTGTTGAGAGGGTGAATAGAACTCTATTGGATAAGGTTAGAAGCCTATTACTTATCTCTGGCCTCCCCAAGGTTTTCTAGGGTGAGGCACTGAACACTGCCTCATATTTATTAACAGAAGTCCAATTAAAGTTCCCTTTAGAACCGTGGAGCAGCAGGAAACCAAGCCTAAATCACCTAAGAATATCTGGCTGCTCATCATATGCTCACATTAGGGATGGTAAGTTAGATCCTAGGTCGACTTTCTAGGTGGAGTAACGTTTTGACACTAAAGGGTATAGATTATGGGAGCTGAATGCTAAGGGAATCAAAATAATTGTGAGTAGAGATGTAGTGTTTAAGAGAAGGTCTTTCCTTGTAAGAACAATACCACTACTGTAGATCCCATAGCTCAAGACTATGAACCTGTTGGAACCTCAATTAAGGTGAAGCCTAGAGAAGTCCTGAACCAACAGGAAACCCTGACTTACCCCTGAGTAAGTGGCAGATCTTGAAGGCCATAATGCTGACCTTCAAGACAATTATCTTGAGGATGCTCTTGTTTTAAATGAACATTTGAATCCCTCAACACAATAGGTGCTAGTGATATATCAGTTAACTAGGGACAGAGTAAAGAGAGAGCATAGACCTCCACATAGATACTCTTTTGCTGATCTAGTTTTCACTGCCTTACTTACTGCTTAAGAATTGAATGAGTCAGAACCTGAGTTCTTTCTAAAAGCAATAGGCTCTACAAATAGGGTAAATGGCTGGCTGCCATGACTGATGAGATGAACTCACTAATGGTGCATAAAACTTTTACTCTTGTTGAAAATCCTAGAAACCAGAAACTTATTGAGTGTAAGTGGATGTTTAAATTAAAGATGGAGTATCTGATGATGATCCACCATAAGGCTAGATTAGTTGATAAGGGCTATACACAAAGGGAAGCCATAGATTACACCGAATATTTTTACCAATTGTGAAATTTAAGACAAATAGGATAATTTTGTCTTTAGTTGCTAGTTTAGACTTAGAACTAGAGCAATTAGATGTTAAGACGACATTTTCTGCATGAGGAACTAGAAAAAATATATATGAGGCAGCCAGAGCGTTTTATTGATAAGAGATTTCCGAGCATGTCTGTTTACTTAATAAATCATTGTCTGGTTTGAAGCAAAACCCTAGGCAATGGTACAAGAAATCTGACTCAATAGTATTGAGTATTGGTTTAATTATGAGTAATTTTGACAATTGCTTTTATTTTTCCAGTGTTGATGAGGTTTCTATATATATGTTGCTTTATGTTGATGATATGTTACGTGTTAGCAAATCAATATCTGGTGTAAATGACTTGAAAAATAAATTGAGTTCAGCGTTTGATTGGAAGGACCTAGGACTTGCTAGAAAAATAGTAGAAATGATAATTACGAGAGACAGAAAGAAAAATTGGCTGAAATTACATCAAAAACCATACTTAGGTAAGGTAGTGTCTAAGGTTAGTAATATGAATTGTAATATGTAAATGTGCCATTAGCTTCTCATTTTATTTTAAGCAAGATACAATGCCCTAAGACTAAACAAGAGGCCTTAAAAATGGAAAACCATCCTTATGCTATTGTTATAGGCTTTATAATGTATGTCATGATTATTACAAGGCCTGATTTATATTTTGTTGTCTCATTGTTGAGTAGATACATACATGTCTGATCAAGGGTATGATCATTGATTGGCTCTGAAATTGGCATTTGCTAATAATAATAGTACAATTAATATTGGTATGTGATATGAGAAAAGAATGTCAACTGCTGAACTTATTGAATTTGTGGATGCTGATTTTGCGCCTGATAGAGATTCAAGAAGTCTACTATCTGTTATTGCTTTACTTTGATTAGAAACTGTGTATCCTGAATATCTCAACTACAGTCTTTAGTAGCTCTTTCAACTACTGAATCAGAATATGTAGCTATATGTGATGGATTTAAGGAAGTTACTCGAACTATTAAATGAAGCTCATTTGAGTAATGAACCACCTTTCTGATAGTCAGACTGATACATTTGAGTAAACTCTATTTCTCATGAGAGAACTAAACATGTAAATGTTAAGTTCCATTATATTTAGAGATTTGATTAGCAAGGAAATTGTTAAATTGTTAAAAGTGATACTGCTGATAACCTTGCAAACTGGGCATAAAAATTGTTACCAATGCAAAGTTTTAGCACTGTTTGGACTTGTTGTTTGTTGCTTAGTGTTTGTGCATGTACTGGACAGTGAAGGTTAGCTCTAGCTTGCACTATAGTGTGGTGTGCTGCTATTGTCCAGTGAAGAAAATGTGCGTGTCATTTGCATTGGTGAATGATCTGCTCCAGGTGGAGATTATTGAAATTAGAGCAGCTCAGTGGTCCAATTGAGGAGTTAGTTCGGTTCAAGGGCTGATTTATTTGTCTAGAATGCTCCCATCCTATCCTTTTAAGAGTTGGGTAGATCCAATGGCTGAGGATTGCTGTCAGCAGGAGTATAAAAGGGAAATGTTCCCCAGAGAAATCAAATTAAGGTTTGTTTTTCAGCAAAAGGAAAGAACGCGAGAGGCAGAAGGAGGCAAGAGGCGATCTGGGTTCTTGAGGGTTTTGGGTTGAGAAATCTCTTCTCTTAGGGTTCCATTTAGTTTGATTCAGTGTGTGAGGCTTCGCACCACTATCTTCTCTGTTGGTTGTACTCGAATTTTTTTTGAATGCCACCAATTTAAATATTTATTCTCCATCTGCCATTATTCTGAAATTTGTTTCAGAAATACCACAATTTTCAGAGTAGCGGTTTGTGGATAATTTTAATTTTCGTAGGACACATCAGCGCGCTGACATGATGCTGATGTGTCACGAGTGTAGCGGTTTGTGGCTTTGCAGAATTCGAGCTTTTCCACAAACCGCTACTGGGAGTAGCAGTTTGATCATATTTAGAGTTTTCCAGTAGCGGTTTGTAGAAAAAATAACACATCATCGCTGACAGAGGAACAGACCGCTACTCCCAGTAGCGAGAGTAGCGGTTTGTCAAAATTGTGGCATTTCGAAAACAAACTTCAGAAATATGAGAGATGGGGAATAAATTTTCAAATTCATGGCATTCAAAAAAAAATCGTTGTACTCACTGTGTTGAGTTGAAGAGCGTGTGTTGCTCTTGTTATAGTTCAAGCTACGGCTGATTCCAACAAAGTGTGTAGAGTAATTGTGTGAGGCTGAGAGAGAGTGATATACTCAGAACACGTTTTGTAACCCGATCTTGAAGTCATAGTGCAAATCGAGTCAGGCTAGAGCTCAACGTGAACGTAGTCTATTCATAGACGAACTACGGAAAAAAGGTTGTGTTGTTCTTGCATATCATTCAATTTTAGTTCTTGTTTAGGTAGTAATCTGTTGGTTAGGGTTGAGTTCTAAGTGCATGCGTAGTTGAGTTTAGTTAGGGGGAAGATCCTACAAAACCTATAAAGAGTCCGGTATCAGATATACTATACAAGTCTTAAAGCTTTCTTAAACTTCTGAATTAAAGGTGCTAATGCAGACGATGAGGAAGATGATGCTTTTATTGTGATGGCTCCTCAAAATGCTGTTGAGAATTACAATGTTGGTGTGATTGCTTATATTCATATATTTTTATACCCTTTTATGAGCTAGGTTACATACCCAAAATGTGGTTTTTCGACCCATATGAGGTTGTGTTTACAGGATTTACAAGATATGCCAACTGGCAACTGGTGCTGGGAAGCGTCCTGTCATTCTAATTAACCCCCAGCTTGCAGACTGCAGGTTAACTTCCCTGCCTTACCACAAAATTATCTTCCATTCCTTGAAATTGCTGATACTTATGGCCTGTAATAAAAAAAAAATTCAGCCTCAATCGGTAAGTACAACTTGAGATAACAAAATTCGGCACCATAACAATTTTTTTGACACATGTAATATGAACATTTCAGCACGGTTTCTCTCTTGAAGACAATGGGTGGAGTATGCTGCATCATTTGAGATCTGCTATTGTCTTTTTTTCAGTTCATTCCACATTTCAACTTCAAATGTGTCAGCTACCATCACGTCGATCCAAATCAAAGTGCGGTCAGCCTCACGGCCGGCCCAGCCATGAGGCCCATGAGGCAGCTGCCTCAGGTCTCATGGCTGAGACGGCCGTGAGGCTGACCGCACTTTGATTTGGATCAGGTCTCATGGCTGAGAAGGCCACCAAAAAAAAAATTTATTTAGGCTGAGTGAGAAGGCTGAAGGCCAGAAAAAAAAAATTATCTGGGCTGGGTGAGAAGGCTGAAGGCCAGAAAATTTATCCCGTCTTATCCGACTCTCTCCCGAATCCCTCAACTCCCGTCAACGCTCCAAATACAAGTCTCCAACGGCACTCATCTCACACGGAATCAACGGTCTCATCTCCAACGCTCCAAATACAAGTCTCCAATGCTACAACTCCCGTCAACGCTCCCAATACAAGCTCAGATCAGGCAGGCCGCAGGCACTACATTTGCAAATCAGGCAGGCACTCCATCTTAGGTCATCTCCCCAATCCGAGTCGCAGAGTCGGCAACAGGGCGCAGGCGAGTCCGCCAATGCTGGATCCGCTCCCCTGCCTCCTCTGAAGTCTGCCACCAGCGCTGCCGCTGCCCCCCTCCCCCTCTGCGGCTCTGCTACTCTGCCTGATTGCCAACCCTGTGAAAATAGCTTTGAATTTGGTTGAAGGATTGAAGCTGAGAATTGAGATCAACAACTACCAAATCTGAAATCTGATTATCAGCCATCAGGTTTTTTCGTTTCATTTATCATATTGACCTATTGGTGTGTTGCGTTTTTTTCTTGGGTGATTTTGTGATAGGATTGTTTAATAATTAGGTCATTTGGATTTTGGGTAATTGGTTGAATGCATAATGTCAAACCGTAAACATGAATTCAGCTTTTCAAAAGTCTTAAAAAAGAGAAAGATTGATGCTTTTAAAAAGTCACAAGAATGAACTCTTGAAAAGTTTATAGTTAAGGGTCCTTTGAATGAAACAAATGAAGTTCATGATTCGTGTTTAAATGAAAATGAAGTTATTGAAGAAGAAGTTCCTAAAGAAAAGAGTCATGTTGATTCGCAATCATGTGAATTGATGGATCATAGTAATACTTTAGATGACGTAAATTCTAAATATATATGTGATCCAAGTCAATGGACTCACATTGATAATATAATGAGAGATCTACTAGTTGAAAAGGGTCATATTCATGTAACTAATATAGATTTTCCTAAGGATTCGCAAAATCGACATTTCTTATCGACACATTACTACCATTATTTACCGAATGGAGAAAAATATAAAGAACCGGATAGAATGAGAGATCTACTAGTTGAAAAGGGTCCTATCTATCATACTTGATTGTACTCCGAATATTAGTCATCGAGAACAAATGTCATTTATATTACGTTGTGTGGATGTATCGTCTAGTCCTCTAAAGGTTGAAGAATATTTTTTAGGATTTATAAATGTGGATGATACAATCGGAAAAGGTCTTTTTGATGTTATTATAAATGAGCTAGCAAATATTGGTCTTGACTTTAGTAATATGAGGGGACAAGTGTATGATAATGGATCGAATATGAAAGGAAAACATCAAGGGGTTCAAAAACGATTTTTGGATGTTAATCCTAGAGCATTTTACACTCCATGTGGTTGTCATAGTCTTAACTTAGTTCTTTGTGATATGGCTAATTCATGTAATAAAGCAAAAACTTTTTTTGGTTTGTTACAACGTGTTTACTCATTATTTGCCTCTTCCACCAAAAGATGAAATTTTTTAAAAGACCATCTACCTAATTTAACTCTTTAAGTCTTTATCACAAACAATTGGGAAAGTAGAATTGATAGTGTTAAAACAATACGATATCAAACATCCCAAATACGAGATGCTTTGTTGGAATTAAGTGAAATTAGTGATGATCCAAAAATTAAAAGTGAAGCCGAATGTTTAGTTTTCTACGAACTTGAAAACTTTGTATTTTTGTTGGGTATGTGTATTTGGTATGACATATTATTTGCTTTTAATAGAATTAGTAAAAATTTACAATCTAGAGATATGTGTATGGATGTCGCTATAAATCAATTACAATGTATTATTTTATTTTTAGAGAAATATAGAGAAAATGGATTTGAAGATGCCATGATTTGTGCTAAAGAAATTGCCAAAGAGATGGATGTACAACATAAGTTTAGAGAAAAACTATTATTCGTAGGAATAGAAGATTTGATGTGCATGTTGATAATGAAACAATTATGTCTCCACAAGAATCATTTCGAGTTGAGTATTTCTATATATTGTTGATCAAACAACTCTTCCACTTCAAAATAGATTTGAGCAATTTACATTAAATGACGAAATTTTTGGTTTTCTTTTTAGTGTAGAGAAATTAAAATCACTAAACAATGATGAGTTAAAACAAAATTGTCTTAATCTTGAAACTTTTTTAAAATATGATGATAGTTTAGACATAGATGGTGTAGATTTATTTGTAGAGTTAAAAATTCTAAAAAAAAATTATACAAGTGGAAAACAATACTCCTATTTGTATACTTGATCAAATAAAAATAATGGATTTTTTTCCAAATGCTTTAGTTGCTTATAGAATAATGCTAACGATGCCAATCACGGTTGCTTCGGGAGAAAGAAGTTTTTCAAAATTAAAATTGATCAAATCCTATTTGAGATCCACCATGAATGACTCAACAAAGATTGAATGGATTGGCTTTTTTTTTCTATTGAAAATAAGATGCTTCAAGAAATTGACTACGAAGATCTAATAGTTAACTTTGCATCGCTAAAAGCTAGAAAATAAAATTTGCATAGTTATTTATTACATATGATGGTTCTTCAAGTCTTTTGGCAATTGAAGGATGAAGGCAAGGTATGGATGTCACCAAACTTTATTTTTGAATATCTTATAGAATATGTTTGATTTTTTATTTTGAATTACCAAGTTATAATAAATTTCTTACTTTAAATTGTAGGTATTCATCTCTATAAATGATTGAAGTCATCATCCAAAAGACCTCTATTTGGATTTCGCCTCAGGCCACTAAATGCGTTGAGCCGCCCTGTTGAGCCTGATGAGAAATCATGTGCATTCAGATATACAAGGCAGCTACTAAAAATAGCAGTACTGGTGCTAGTAGTGTCCCCTTCATTTTTGTATCAATACCCAATTTAAAGTAGCATTGCAGAACCCGGAAGCATAGAAATTCTGAAGAAAACTCATTTTACACCAAAAGAATCGGCTGATGAATATCATCCTTAAAACACACAATTCCTAATGTCAACATCAACTTTTGTCCAATTAAATGATGAATCAAAAAGAAGCAGCATTTCATTTTTCTTTTCTTGATAAAAGATAATCCTTCAATCCCACACGTTAGTTTTACTTACCCATTTTTTTCATTCGATTCTCACACATTTCTTGTGTTTTCTATGATATGAGTCTCACATGGACGAGTCATGTTTTTTCCATATGAGAAACCCATCCATTCTGCTATAAGTAAAATGCCATTTCATCTTTGACAAGTCATTTAGATTGTGGTTCAGCGCATGGAGGAAGGTTAGGGCACCTTATGTTTTTTTTCTCTCTATGTTTTCGTGGTGGAACAAGTGCTTGGGTTTGGTTCATGCATTTTGAAGGATATCTAAAAGAGTGAGCTGTCCTTGAGTTTGCATTTTGTAGGGACGGGGTTATTAGGCTGCAGTTTTAAACCTCAATTTTTTATCAGGCGGTGGGAGGTTGCTTCAATGAAAGTCAGCGAAAGACATGATTTAAGGATAATTAATACCAAGTGGTGAAGGTTCAGCAGAAGTCCAGGTTTTTGACGACTTCAGATTGGGTGTGAAATTCCTTCCAATGGCCGGGGGTTCATTTGCTCCGGCTGGCGTGGCCAAGGACAGGGCTGAGCTATATAAGGGGAGGGTTACTCCCTATGTCATCATAGCTTGTCTTGTTGCTGCGGTTGGTGGTTCGATTTTCGGATATGACATTGGAATCTCAGGTAACATTCCTCTCTTTGCTTTTCATCTAGTGAACCTTACCTATGGCTATTGGGTATCGATACTTTTGAAGTCTAAGAAAAATATCTACAGATCACCCTAATTCCCTTTTTAGATAGAAAGAGCCTGAGCTGAGAGAAAAGTCATGACCTGTGTCCTCTCCTGTCCAGCTTTTTTAAGACCTTTCTACTGCATTCATAGCGGTTGAATCACTTGAGCATCTGTGTTTTATGTCCCAATCCCAATCCTGGTCCTGGCAGGCAAAATTACTGTATGTATGGTAGTTTCTGATATGAATGTTGGAAAATAAACAGGAGGAGTTACATCGATGGATGCATTTCTCAAAAAATTCTTCCACAAGGTATACCTGCAAAAGAAACATGCACATGAGAACAACTACTGCAAGTACAACAACCAAGGCTTGGCCGCTTTCACTTCCTCCCTCTACCTTGCTGGCCTTGTTGCCACTCTGGTGGCGTCCCCAATAACGCGGCTATATGGACGTAGAGCAAGTATCATCTGCGGTGGCATCAGCTTCCTTGCTGGCGCTGCTCTCAATGCTTTTGCCCTTAACTTAGCCATGCTTCTTCTTGGTCGAATCATGCTAGGGGTTGGCATTGGGTTCGGAAATCAGGTATCATTTACCATGTATATTCATTCTTCTTATAACTCAACATCTATGATTTTTGCACCCTTTCTACAATCCATCTTTCTTTCTCATGTTGTTTTCAAGGCTGTTCCTCTTTATCTATCCGAAATGGCGCCAACCCACCTTAGAGGGGGTTTGAACATGATGTTCCAACTAGCAACCACGCTAGGGATTTTCACAGCAAATATGGTCAACTTCGGAACAGAAAAGATCCCATCATGGGGCTGGAGGCTTTCACTAGGACTAGCTGCTGCACCGGCACTTCTAATGACCGTTGGAGGCTTGCTCCTCCCTGAGACACCAAACAGCTTGATCGAGCGAGGTCATACAGAGAAAGGGCGTCGAGTTCTAGTCAAGATCAGAGGAACCGAGGATGTGAATGCAGAGTTTCAGGACATGATTGAGGCCAGTGAGTTTGCAAATTCAATAAAGCATCCCTTCAGGAACTTGCTAAAGAAAAGAAATAGGCCGCAGCTTGTTATGGCTATTTTCATGCCAACTTTTCAGATCCTCACCGGCATAAACTCGATCCTGTTCTACGCTCCGGTGTTGTTTCAGAGCATGGGATTTGGTGGGCATGCTTCCTTGTACTCCTCAGCTTTGACAGGAGCTGTGCTTTGCTTGTCCACTCTAGTCTCCATAGCGACTGTCGACAAATGGGGCCGTAGAGCCTTGTTGATTGGTGGTGGGATTCAGATGATCGTATGTCAGGTAAGAGAGTAATAATCTTCCACTCCTAATTGTTTTCTGCTTCCTCATTCTTGCTTACCTAAACAACAGGTCATTGTGGCAATAATCTTGGGTGTGAAGTTCGGAGCAGACGCACAACTTTCGAAAGGCTACTCAGTGGCTGTGGTGGTGCTGATCTGCCTATTCGTAGCTGCATTCGGGTGGTCGTGGGGGCCTCTGGGATGGACAGTCCCAAGCGAAATATTCCCACTGGAGACAAGGTCAGCAGGGCAAAGTGTGACAGTTGCAGTCAACCTGTTCTTCACCTTTGTCATCGCGCAATCTTTTCTCTCGCTGCTCTGTGGCCTCAAGTTTGGAATTTTCCTGTTTTTCGCGGGATGGATCACAGTCATGACTGTGTTTGTACACCTGTTTCTGCCTGAGACGAAGGGCGTGCCGATAGAGGAGATGATATTGTTGTGGAAGAAACACTGGTTTTGGAAGAGAGTTGTGCCTAGGTACGAGGAGAGTGATCATCAAGAGAAATCCGGCATGGGACAACACTCGTAAGATCTTGTAATAATAATGTTATACACCAGGAAATAACGTCCTAACAGATTCGTTGAGTTAGACCATTGGAGACAAGATTAGTTGTCCCGAATCAGTCATCTGGGTATGAAAAGTGTTTCACAGAATTCACATGTTCTGTAGCTCCTCATCTTGATTCTACCATCTCAGAAAGGTATCCCTTTTGATCGTGTTCTTGCCAAAGAGAATGAGAATGAATGAATGTTAGAGACGACTTTTACCCAGATCCATTTATTGAAATTTGACGCGCAGTTAGAGTCTTGAACAAACAGGTTGCTATAGCAACTTTCTGGATCACTTTGCGCAAAATTTACTTGCCTAGTTTGATTGCCCAGTTCGACAATTGCCTACGTCTGGGAAGAACTTCTCTCCGGTCCTCAAGATTTCATTATGCACGATTAAAGTATAAGGATACCCGAACACAGCATATGCTGGTCCAACCTTTACTTCTAATCTAACTTGAATCTTTGATCAGTCTGATCACACAAACTAGCTTACATTATTAACACAATCCAGTAATAGAACGCTACAACTCTGATCACACTCAGCCTATTCTAAAACAATGTGTTAAGACAGGATGCTATAGCAACTTACAATGTCAAGTTGCTTTCATAGCTAAGTCCACGACTCTCCAAGCTCTCCCGGCTGAGCAGTCAACTGTAGAGAATTTTGCTTTGCTCTCCAATCGTCCGCGACCAGCTCATTCGCGACGATTCTTCAAAGTCTTGTACTTGATCTTTCACGAGGCTTTGCTCCAGTTGAATTCAGAGGATCAAGCTTAGATCAGACACTGCTAGCCATGATCTCTCTATGCTCATGCACTCACAACTCTCCAACTATGCATTCTAACTTTCTTGATATTGCTCTCGCTTATGTGTGTGAGTTGTGTTCTCCTTACGGGCGAACTTCCTTTTATACTTGTAGGTGACGCGCCACTGCCTTAACAATTTTAGAACTCTTTCTAAACTCTTTTTGGCAGGCCGATCTTTTCCAAGATCTTAGGAGTTTGTTAAGATAGGGTTGTAACCATCTTCTTTCCAAAAACCCTTTATATAACTTTATCTTTTAGCTTGTGCCTTTAAGATGTTGCTGTGGGAATTCCTTAAACTATTAGGAAACTTTCCCAGACGTTGATTTTCTGCGTTTGGTGGTTGGTCGAAAGTCTGCGGTCGTCAGTCTTTACAATGCTCAGCTGCTGTCTTCACTGGATATTGTAGCATCTTGATGGGCATTTTATCAGATGGATGCCATAATCCATAATAATCTCTCTCTTGACATTTTTGACAAAACCCAAGGCCTCGGACACATCTTCCAGCGGGTAGTTGACACTCTACATCGGGCAGACTTCTCTTCCATCTTGGGTAGCTTAATCTGTTTGTTGCTTATGTACCATATGCATCACAATGTCTAATGCTAAACCAACAGATATCAACTCACGTATTGACAACACTAGCTCTATCAAAAAAGGTTCACAAAGAGAGCACAGTTTTCACGGCCTCAACCATAATTGCTACCTATTGAGGATATGACATCCTTGAGAAAACTGTTCAAGAGTCTGCTGAAGCACTCCCTGGAGTTCGGTGGCTGGAACACAATCTGAAGACTGACAAAACAACAACAACAAAGGGCCAGAGTCTGCTTCAGCAATCCCTAGGAAGATGCTGCTCCTCCTCCTCGGCCACTGCCTCTCCACTGCTGGCGGTAACTTGTTCTGGTTTAGATGGAGAAGTAGGAACGGCAGCCACCTATCTGTCCTGGGCTTTCTTTGTTCGTGTCTCATGACAGGAGCCATCTGATCAGTGCAGGACCCAAAAGATGCTGAACCAGTCTCTTTGCTACACTGGCTGTGGCTGTTACTTGTAGACCTTTGAGCTTCATCCATGTCTGAGGGCACAATGTCTGCAGTGGAGGGCGGGCCAGCTTCATCTTGGTCGGTAGTCGGGATCCAGGTCAACCGCGGAACATCAGTGGGTTTGTTGATCTGCAGCGACGAGCTTCTTTTTGCTGCTGGGGAATCGCTGATCGCGCGTCGTTGTACGCGTCAAATTAATCCTTCCTTCTCCACTTAGTATAGCGGCTAAGTCAGGGTCGATCCCACAAGGAGCAAGCAGACTCGTTCTAGCTAGCAACCTACAACTTACGAAAATTGGGGTTGTGAGTGATTGGGTTGCGCAGGTGCGCGAATGAACAGTAGTTAAAAGCAGAATTGCACTAGACGTGCGCAGGCAGTAGAGATTAAGTACTATGACTATGAAAAGTATCGGTGCAGACAATCCTCTATGAATGCATTCCTTATCATCGACTCTAAACGTCTATAGCTCGATTTACTGAAGTTAGTGTCCGATCAAGGCTTCCTAACATGTGCGCATGTTCCGATCAAAGTTCATGAGCTATTAATTCTTGAAACTAGTCTAAGCAGCTACGAATCCTGTCACAGTAGCAGCTGATTATCCTAGCGCGTTACTCCTAGTTGTCACCGTCAAGCTACCAACTAGTTTAACATATAACAACAAGTAGTAAGAGTAAGATTGCGGTTCAAGGCTTCCCCTACTCATGCAACTAGCTGTCAACCGTGTGCACAGAATTAATACAAGCAAACAAACTATGCATTAAGCACAAGTCTCAAAGGAAATACTCATAGAATCATGCCCAACCGATACAAAGCGTTTAGCTAGACATGCTAGTAGTAAACATCATAGAAATAGTAAATAAAAGCTAAAGTGTCCAAGGAAACAGTAACAAGCAGGTGCGTGCAGGTTGCTGTGTCTCGGCTCGCGCAGTTGGCTAGCACAGGTCCTTGCAGCAGCTCGTGTGTTTTTTCTGTTCTGGCTCTCTCTCGTGTGTTGTTGTGTTATGTTTCAGACCCTAGCCTTCCTCTCTTTATATACTGCTCATGAGGACAATCTTGGCAACTTCCAAATCATATGGTGTTCAAGATTTGGAAACACCAACATCCTGCGCATGGCTCACTGCGCACATTGGTTCGCGCAGTTGGTTAGCACACCGCAGTCTGAATCTGCCACTTCCTATCCTGTTTGCGCTGCTAGCTCCGCAGGCTGTGTTGCGCTCCTTAAACGCGCCTATTAGCGCGTATCTGACTTAGGCCCTTGTTTTGTCCTGGAATACAAAAACACCGGAAACCAGTAATCTTGTACGTAAAATAATGCAAACAAGCACAATGTTAAGATCTAAATAGTGCGTATAAATAGGCTCTATCAATCGCTCACGGAAACGTCACTGGCTTTCAGCTTGGCAACGCCTTCCCTGCGTTTGTATACCTTAGCTCCTCTTGTCTTTATCATTGTTTTCAATTATCTGTGAGCAAGGGTGTCGGATGATCAAAATCGCCAGAGAAACAACAAGCCCTAGTTTGCGAATGGATACTTCTGTGTTCCTCCTCCCCCTTTTTTTCCAACAATAGGACACATGTCGTCTCTCCTGTGAGGGCCATTCTTTTCTGGAGACGACGTTCAAAAAGTTACAGCTTCGAGTTACCAGAGAGTGCTTCACCACACTATTCAGCTGTCTTTTCTGAAAACAAAATAACTTTTGTTGTAAGCTTCCGTTCCTCAGTTCCTGCTTCAGTGTGGGTATTTGCTGGCTGTTTCTCAACCTAGTGCTTTTGACACCTATTCCTTTTCACCACCACCCAGCGCATTTGACACTTGTTCTTCTCATATGTACTTCTGATTTTTGCGGTTGTTGAAGAGAGTCATTTGCTTCGTTTCTTTCTATGCCTCCTTCTGAGTGAATCCCTCTTCAGTACTCGTGCAACTTTCCAACACAGTAACACAATAACCTCGGTTTACCTGTTCTGTGTACCGTAGCATTCATAAGTGCTCGGAGGATTCGTTGTTCTGACATGTAGGTCATTTGATCTTCTCAGAGTCTTCCTGTACACTATCATAGTTGGACACTTTCTCTGGAGATGTCCAGTTTGATCACAAGCGTAGCATCTCTTCTGTTTTGATTTGTGTATCCGAGAATGTGACTGATGTAGAGAATGCTTCAACACTCTCTTATATTTCTTTTCTGGTACTCTTTCTGGATCAACTGTGACTGAACCCTTCTGACCACTTTCACTTTGATCAATCACTGTGGCTTCCACAAAAGTGGTTATACCTGTTCTTTCATCACCAGTGTATCCGAGAGCTTTAGTCCCACCTCGGTAAGTCAGAATCTCATCCAGTATGGATGACTCTCTTTTGTTTGCTTCAGGGGTGATTTTATGTTCACATACCTCACCAACTGTCTCAGCATCATCTGATTGTTTCTTAGTCAGAGAGGTAATGATGCTTTAAAGGATATCTCTTTCATCTTCCAGTTCTGAAACCTTTGACAGGAGTTCTCTGTTGGCTTCAATAACTTCCTGACACTTTTCTTATATCAGTTTGAGCTGATCAGCTATAGTTTCTACTGAGTATCCTTCATCATCACTGCTGCCAGATTCAACAATCCCATAAACAAATTATGTTTTTATTTGATTTGAATCAACATTACGAAATTCAGTAGTCAGGGCTAGATTTTCTTTGTGATCAGTCTCCTCTTCATTATCATCATTCTAGTTTGCTGTGAGAGACTTATTGTTCTTCTTCTGGTAACTTGGACATTCACTCTGTCTGTGTCCATATCCCTCGCACTCTCAGCACTGGATTCCTTTCTGTTTGTCTTTTCCTTCATCATTGTCTTAGTCAGCATCCTTGTTCTTTCTCTGAGAATTTTCTCATCTTCAATTTTTCTCCCTGGATGACTGACCTGAGTATGAAGGTTTCTGGTCCATTCTCTTCATGAACTTTCCAAGGTTTTTGACCAGCAGAGACAATTGTTGGTTGACATCATCTGGGACAGCCTCTTTCTCTTTTGTCTCAACTTTCAGCCCAAGATCTTTCCCAGAGAGTGGTGAAGCAGTCTCTGTAACTTTCATCTCGAACTGTCTTAGTGAACCGATTAGTGCTTCCAGCCTCATGTTCTTCACATCTTGGATTTCCTCGATGGCTGTGACCTTCATATCAAATTTTGAAGTGAGTGATCTGAGTACCTTCCTCACCAGCTTCTCTTCATGTATTGGCTCCTCAGAGAGCATGAGCCTCGTTTGATATGTCGCATAGTCTGGCATTAAACTCAGCAATGGTCACTTCTTCCTGCATCTTCAGACTTTCAAATCTCGAGGTGATCATCTGAAGTCTAGAGACATTTACCTTGTCTATCCCCTCATGAGCAGTTTCAAGAATCTCCCAAGCTTGTTTGACAGTGTCACAATTAGAGATCAACCTGAAATTGTTAGCATCCACAGCAGCAAATATAGCATTCAAAGCCTTGGAATTTCCTAATGCTGAGGCTACCTCATCGACTGTCTATTTGTTTTCAGGTTGCTTGTGGGTGACTCCTGCATTCTGATATGAGAGCCCTCCATGCCCTTTCATCGATGGCTTTGATGAAAGCCTTCATTCGAGCCTTCCAGTACCCATAGTTAACTCCCTCGAGCAATGGAGGTCGGCTGGTGCTTTGTCCTTCTTTCATAGTGATCATATGTATCAGTAACACTCTCCCGGATCACACTCTGTAGGTTGAGCGAACGGCTCTGATACCAATTGAAATTCTGCTGCGTTGCTGATGCGGAGTTATAGCTTCTGCTTAAGCACTCTCTATATCTTTCTGTGGAATTACTCTACTGACAGAATAAGAAAGACACAGTATTTGTTCACCCAGTTCGCCAACTTGCCTACGTCTGGGGAGGTTGCTCCGATCTTCAACATTCCACTATCTCAGTTCGAAGTACAAGGACTCACACCTCTACTCCTCACCTAGCCGAAATCTAATGCTCAGTCTAATTTCCTATACTAGCTAGCAATTTGAACTCACAGATTCTCTTCGTGCTGCCTACACACTCTCCGTAATAAATAGCTATGGACCTGACATACAGACCTAGCCTATTCTAGTACAATGTGTAACTCACAAAATGCTTCAGCACACTCTTCACCAGAGTTGTTGTCTCTTCAGTCCACGACACTCCACGCTCTCCAGTCAAGTAGTCGGACACTCTGAGTTTTTCCAACGATGGGAGTTACATAGAGAGTGTCCTCAATCAATGACTCCCTCCATCACTATTGGGAAGCTTCGAACACTGCCTCACAGCCCTTGATAGTCCCTGTCCGCAGCTGATCACCGAGCTCCGACTGTCCCGTCAACAAGCAGCACTCCAGTTAAACTCAGAACTAATCCAGAATTAAATTCCATGAGTTCTGATTTCCTCAGCACCACACACGTCTTCAACTCAATATATAGAACTCTGCTACCGTAAGTTAAAATCTGTGAACTCTCTATGTGCGCTCGAGTTGCTCTCTCTAAACGTGTTCTCTCCTTTAGTGCTGCTGCCCCGCCTTTTTAAGCACACCAGCACACCAAATATGTCAAAGATCATTATCAGAATCTTCTCCTAGATTCTAGCAAGTTTGTAGAAGATTTCGTTGCCAAATTTGAACTCTTGGATCTTTATCTTCTTAGACCTCGTGCTGGCGTTTGCTGAGCTCTTGATGACTTCTGCATACCTCTCTGAGCTTCCCCGATGCCAGCCGTATCACACCGGAGCCTTACTGTGCAATGCCAAGATTTTGCTCTAGCTCTGGATGATCACGGAGTGCTGAAGCAGACTCTGTCTCTTCAAAGCTATCTCTCGCCCAGTCTTCAAAAAGTGTCTCAACTTCAGATCTTCAAAGGAACCCATGAGCAAAGGGAAGGAAACAGTGATGCTGAGCTCATCAAGTGATGAAAAAACTGTTGAAGCAGAATCAGCAGATTCTGAGGATTTTAAAATATCTCCCAGAACCCGACCAGAGGCGTCCATCAGAAGAACTGCACCCACTCCATCTATTCCAGTTGTGACAGGCGTGATCAACAAGGACTGTGGTTTGTGTCTAAGAAGGCTGCCGGGTCCTGGGAGGTGATCAACCACCGGACGATTGTTACTGAAAAGCTACTGGAGATTGGGAGATTTCGGGTGCCAGAGGTGATGTCTCTACTGAGAGAGGTAAGTCTTCTAAGCTCCCTGACTTTTGTTAAACGCTACAACTTGCATTTGGTTAAGGAGTTCTTAGCAAATATTGATAGAGACTTTGGAGTAGTAAACAATCTGCTATATGAGACAAGTTTTGTTAGAAGGCTGAGGGTGGTGATCACATCGGGTGTGATAAATAAAATTTTGGAGATTGATGTGAATGCATGCCCACCAGCAGAGGTTAGTAATGATAGACTAGCTGTTGTTCTTTCTAGGAGTTTATGCAAAGGCTGGGTTTCGTATAATTTGAGTGCTGCTGATTTGACAATAAAGTATGCTATTCTTTATGCGTTTGCGGTGACAAATTTGATGCCCAGCTCTCATAAGGTGAAGGTGAGTCGGGCAATGGGGCTGCACCTTTTCAGCATCGGGGAAAGGAAAAGGCTGAATCTGGGGCAGATCATCTTTGATCAGATCTTTGCACACGCAGATAAGGCAAAATCCAATCTGTGGATTGGATTTCCTTCACTTATCTATGAGCTCATAATCAACCAGTATAAGAAGTTGGCCGCAGCACATGAGGGGCTGTCAGAAGCTCCTCAATTATTCTCATTGAACCACAAGGTCTTCAAGGACCGACACATTATGGATATTGAAGAAGGTGAGCTTGACCTGGAGCCAGCTCGAGAAATTCCAGAGACTGCTGTAGCAATCTTTGATGCTCCAGCCTCTGCAGTTGACTCAGCTCTAAGAGCTAGGTTGATCAGTCTGCTGAACTCCGAACATGCTCATCTGACAGAAGTGATCAAGAAGAGCTCTATACGAAGATCCCAGATTAGTAGTGTCCTCCGTGACTTGGAGTACCCAGCTGCCAACAACGCCGCCCCTGCTCAACCCAGCGAATGAATGAAGCCCTTGGCATTTGTGCCAAAAAGGGGGAGAGACGTTGTAATAGTTTTAGACTCTGATGATCATTAGATTCTCCTTTTGATACTGAACAATTCGTAGAACTATTAGGTCACTTTCGATGTTTAGTATTCATTCAGGAACTCTAAACTCAAGTGTAATAGTTAGAAAAATTATCTAGCATAGCTGTTACTTGCTACCAGAGTTTCTGGATCAGTAGTCTAGTTGTAGTTGTGTTTAGTTTTGTCAAAATGCCAAGGGGGAGATTGTTGAGGATATGACATCCTTGAAAAAAAACTGCACAAGAGTCTGATGAAGCACTCCCTGGAGTTTGGTGGCTAGAACACAATTTGAAGACCAACAAAACAACAACAACAACAAAGAGCCAGAGTATGCTTCAGCAATCCCTAAAGACTGAGACACTTATTGAAGATTGAGTGAGAGACAGCTTTGAAGAGATAGAGTTTGCTTCAGCACTCCGTGATGATCCAGAGCTAGAGCAGAATCCTGGCGTTGCACGGTAAGGCTCTAGTGTGATAAGGATGGCATCAAGAATGCTTAGAGAGGTATGCAGACGTCATCAAGAGCTCAGCAAACGCCAGCATGAGGTCTAAGAAAATAAAGATCCAAGAGTTCAAATTTGGCAATGGATCTTCAACAAACTTGCTAGAATCTAGGAAAAGATTTTGATAATGATCCTTGGCGTTTTTGGTGTGTTGGTGTGCTTAAAAAGTAAGGTGGGGTAGCAAAACACGATCAGAGAGAGCAACTCGAGCACACACAGTGAGTTCACAGATTTAAACGGTAGCAGGGTTCTATATACTGAGTTTGATTCTGGACTGGTTCTGAGTTCAATTGGAGCGTTGCTCGTTGAAGGGACAGTCGGAGATCGGTGATCAGCCGCGGACAGGGACTGTCGCGGGCTGTGAGGCAATGTTCAAAGCTTCTCAATAGTGACCGTGAGAGTCATTGATTGAGAGGGAGCTAAGACTGAGTTGGAAGAACTCAGAGTGTCCGACTACTTGGCTGGAGAGCGTGGAGTGTTCTGGACTGAAGAGACAACAACTCTGGTGAAGAGTGTGGTGAAGCATTCCGTGAATTCGACATTGTAATAGAATAGGCTAGGTCTGAGTGTCAGGTCCGTAGCTATTTATTACCGAGAGTGTGTAGGCAGCACGAAGAGAATCTGTGAGTTCAGATTGCTAGCTAGTCTAGGAGATTAGATGAGAGTTAGATTTCAGCTTGGTGAGATGTAAAGGTGTGAGTCCTTGTACTTCGAACTGAGTTAGTAGAATCTTGAGGATCGGAGCATCCTCCCCAGATGTAGGCAAGTTGCCGAACTGGGTGAAAAAATACTGTGTCTTTCTTATTCTATCAGTAGAGTAATTCCGCAGAAAGATACAGAGAGTGCTTCGGTAGAAGCTATAACTCCGCATCAGTAGTGCAGCAGAATTTCACTACGTATTACACAAAAAGTCTTTGTTCTTCTCCCCTTTTTGTCTGAAATAACGGGGGGTTATCAAACTTGGGCTTAAATTAGGTGCTGGAAATTCCAAGTCCCTCAGTAGGCTCTGGAGCTGGTCGCGCCTGGATGCATTCTTCTTTTCTTCATCGGTCAAGTGAGCCAGCTCCGACTTTAGATGGCAGACACGCGAGGCTCTACTGCTACTGCTTCACTCTAAGGGGGAGCTGCTGTCTACATTAGGGGTACTTCTTTAGCAATATCCACAATGTGCTTTCTTTTGAAGAGTTTGTGATCCACCACAGACACTTGGGGCTCTCTCCGATGCTGGGTAGTGATCAGCTAGTAGATGGGCTAGGGAAACACAATGGCCAGCTTGGATTTTCTGCAACTGGCATGGGCAGCAATTTGCGGGAAGATGATCTGTCCCAAATTTATCTTTGTTCTCCGACTAATGTCATACAGCAGCTAAGCCAATCCCTAACTCACTTTTGCTTTATGAGAGTTGGGGATCCAGTTTCGTACACCGAGATTGTACATCAAGGCATATTTGGTGGTCAAGTGCGCGGCCACTAGATTGTGAGTGACCCACGCCTTGCATAGCCCACCGGTAAGAGAGACGGCTAGAACATCCGAGCTCACCTCAACCGGGAGTTTGGCCTCCTTATCAATATTCAAGAAATTGTTTATTACCGCAAGAGTGATCATCACCTGCTTCCTTCTCACTAAACATCTCCCAAAATCTTCCTTCCCTTCTTCACCGAAGTTCTCAAGCAAATTTACCAAAAGTTTTCTAATTATCCGGCGACAATATCTTTTGGACATAGTAAGCAACTTTAAAATGTTTACCTCTTTGAGTATCTGAATAATCTATGGCACCTTGTACCTTCCAACCTCCAGTAACTTCTCATGGATAATCGTTGGTCTGGCGACCACTTCTTATGAGCCAGACACATCAATGTTGTGGAACCAGATCCCTTTGTGGACGACTCCGGGCACATTGACTGGGAAGCCGGAGGAACCTGTGCTCCACCCTTGGACGATTTTCCTACAGGCGTTGGAGAATTAGCTGAGATAGGAGCAACCCAGAAGTTATCAGACTCCGACTCTCCACTGGAGGTGTCAACGGTGATGAACGCCTTCCCTTTCTTGTCAGATACTGGGGGGCCTCTTTACTTGAGGAGTCATCAGAGTAGAGATCTTCAGACACGTCGTCTTCCTGGGATGGAGCAGACATGCTTTCTTGTCAGATAATGGGGGCCTCTTCACTTGGTTCAGTATCGTCTGCAGTTGCCTTAGCAACTTTCTCCTCACTACTCTCAATGCCTCCTACTACCTGGTGCTCGGCCACTCCTTTCATCTACTCCCTAATTGACACCCGTCCATCAAGCCACACCCACTTCATCTTCTTCTTTGATGGGCCATCTCTGCTCTCTTTTGTCTAAGGAGCAACGACTGTCTCGCTATGAGGCAGGGCTGTGGGACCCAACTCCAGAGTCATATCTGCGGGAAGGCCTTCTTTGATTTGGACGGAAGACAGTGGTTGTGATTCTCTCCCTTTGCCAGCCTTAGGCTTCAGCGAAGGAGCGGCTGAGTGGTCTCGGGTCTCCATCTTTCCTGTGGCCATTTTAGTGTTTGAGCAGTTGCTTTTACAACCTCTGGTACGCACCATGACTTTGGAGGATCGAGAGGGATTTGAGATGCTTGAGCGAGGATGTGGAGAGAAACATTAATTGAGCCCTAGCTTCCATTGGCAATGTTTTTTAATTTTCAAAATAACCACCACACGGTTTCCCCCTATATCAGTAGTTAAATATTTGGAAGATCAAACCACATCAGCTGATACATGATGCTATAGCATCCTAGTTCGGTACCACATTGAGACCTAGGGCGGATCTCAGTGTTTCAAACCGGGCTCCATCCAATGGCTTTGTAAGGATATCCGCCAGTTGTTTTTCTGTTGCCACTTGTTTTACTGTGATGATCTTCTTCTCTTCCAAATCTCGAATGAAGTGATGTCTTATATTAATGTGCTTAGTCCGAGAGGGTTGGACAGGATTCTTGAAGATACTAATGGCACTCAGGTTATCGATGTAGAATGTCATAGCATCCTGTGCAACCCCATGCTCGGTCAGCATCTAATTCATCTAGAACATCGGTGCACAGTAGCTTCCAGCTGCAATGTACTATGCTTCTCCAGTATGAAATTCTGCTGCGTTACTGATGCGGAGTTATAGCTTATGTTTAAGTACTCTCTATATCTTTCTACGGAATTACTCTACTGCCAGAATTAGAAAGACATTGTATTTGTTCACCCAGTTTGGCAGCTTGCCTACGTCTGGAGAGGATGCTCCTGTCCTCAAGATTCCACTATCTCAGTTCGAAGTACAAGGACTCACACATCTACTTCTCACCTAATTGAAATCTAATACTCAGTCTAATCTCTTAGACTAGCTAGCAGTCTGATCCCACAGACCCTCTTCGTGCAACATACACACTCTTAGTAATAAAAAACTACAACCCTGACTCTCAAACTTAGCATATTCAATTACAATATGTAGCTCACGGAATGCTTCAGCACACTCTTCACCAGAGTTGCTGTATCTTCAATCGATGACACTCCAAGCTCTCCAGCCAAGTAGTCGGACACTCTGAATTCTTAAAACTCAGTCGCAGCTCCCTCTCAATCAATGACTCACTCTGTCACTATTGGGTACCTACGATCAATGCTCCGCAGCCCGCCACACTACTTGTCCGCGGCTGATCACTGAGCTCTAATTGTTCCTTCAACGAGCAGCGCTCCAGTTGAACTCCGGACCAATCCTGAATCAAACTCCATGAGTTTTGATTCCTTTTGCA
This sequence comes from Umbilicus rupestris, assembly GCA_963678935.1. NCBI lineage: Eukaryota > Viridiplantae > Streptophyta > Magnoliopsida > Saxifragales > Crassulaceae > Umbilicus > Umbilicus rupestris. The sequence goes on along the minus strand of OY787607.1, from coordinate 6,976,833 downwards.
CACAACACTAGTCTTCAACTTAATGTATAAACCCTGCTACCGTGGTTGATCTCTATGTTTTTTTGCTCTGTGCTCTCAGTGTTTTCTCTCTTATCATGTCTGTTCTTTGCTGCGTTCTCACCTTCCTTTTCAAGCTCACCAGCACACCAAAAATGCCAAGGATCATATCAGAATCTTCTCCTAGATTGCCAAATTTGAACTTTTGGATCTTTATCTTCTTTGACAACGTGCTAGCATTTGCTGAGCTCTTGATGACGTCTGCATACCTCTCTGAGCTTCCCCGATGCCAGCTGGATCATGCTGGAGCTTCACCGTGCAACGCCAGGTTGACCGGGCATTCTGCTCTAGCTCTAGATCATCACAAAGTGCTGAAGCAGACTCTGTCTCTTCATAGCTGTATCTCGCCATTCTTCAGAAAGTGTCTCAGCTTCAAATCATCAGGATTGCTGATGCAGACTCCGGTTCTTTATTGTTGTTGTTTTGTCAGTCTTCAGATTGTGCTCCAGCCACTAAGCTTCAGGGAGTGCTTCAGCGGTCTCTTGAGCAGTTTTGTCAAGGATATCATATCCTCAGTAATCTCCCTCTTGGCATTTTGACAAAACTAAAACACAACTACAGCTAGACTACTAACCGAGACACTCAGGTAACAACTAGAGCTATGTTAGATAATTTCTCTAACTATTACACTTGAGTTTAGAGTATCTCAATAAATTCTAAACATTAAAAGTGATCTAATAGTTCTAAGAAAAGTTCAGGATGAAGAGATAATGTCAAGTCACGTCAGAGTGAGAGTCTAAAACTATTACAACCTTCTCCCCCCCCCCCCGCTTTTTGTACAAATACCGAGGGCTTCATTCATTGACTAGATAGAGCAGGGGTGGCGTTGCTGGCTGCTGGGTGCTCCAAGTCACGTCAGAACTGCGATGGTGCGTATCCATTGAGTTGTTTATTCCTATAGTTTTATTACGTTTTGCATGAGATCGATTACTCTTTTGTAGTGTTTTCGTATCGCAGGTGTGTTCAAGATCGCATTGGATTTTATTGCATATTTGGAGCATTCATTCAAGATCAAGAAGTCAACAGCGATCAACAGAAGTCAGCAGTCAACAGAAGGCAACAGCTGGTGAACCAAAGACCGGTTCAAGCAGATTTGGTTCAAGCCGGTTCAACCCCAAACCCTAGGATTAGAACACATTGGACAAACACATTTTCCATCAGTTATCTCGGGGGTACTATAGCAAGGAGGCGGCAGCTTAGAGAGAAGGAGGAGAAGAAGCTGTTGGAAGTCGCCTGAATCACTTTTCATCGGGGTTTACTGTTCACTTGTTATTGTTCACGCATTACTATTCATCTGTTACTATTCACTGCGGAAAACACTATTCACGGCGTTTTTCATTTCAGTTCAGTTTCGTGTTATTTAACTTATTATAGTGTACTGAACTCAGTTTTATTGTATTCGATGGATGTTATGAGTAGCTAAGCCCAAACTCAGTTTGGGGATTTGATGGTTGAATTCGTTAATATATGCTGCGATGCTTATAAATGATATCCTGCTGATTTGCTGCTGAATTGTTGCCGAGTTTATGAGTCAAATGCTGCGATGTGAATGCTGATTTTATGAGATGATGCCTTCTCTTTGAGGTTTTGACATGTATGCTTTGCATTGTTTCTGGAATATTGTGATGCTTGCGCTTTATTGTTATATGTTCTTTTGAGCTGAGATATTTCAGGGCGTGGAGTTGACAAAATGTCCTAGAGGGACTTGACATTCATTCGAAGGTTCAAGGGATTAGTTGCGTTGAGCGCTAAATTTGTGGAGGTTGGCACTTTGAGTTATGAGGGGTGAATCCATCGTTGCAGTGTTATGCAGTGGTGGGATGGGAAAACAAACCGTCCTATCTCTAGTCCGAGTTACTGGGAATGGCTGGGTAACCCTATCTTGCCTCGCACTGAAAGGGCAATGATGAGAAAGAGCGGGACGCGTTCCTTATGCTAACATTCGAATGCTATGATTGGAATGGTTCAAAATGGAGAGCAAAACTCAAAAAGGACAAGCATTTCACATTGAAAAGCTCGCAAAAGAAAAAAAATTCAGTTTTACAAGATGTGAAAAGAGGAGAGCAATCGAGAACCAAAAAGTAATTAAGAGCTATCCTACAAGAAAAGAAGCACAAGTTGACCTCCTCATAACTCGGATTCATCACGTGCCAGAGAAAGCAAATTCAGTGTGAAGGCGTGGCTATGAAGTTCAATCAAAGATTGGGGTCATGAGTGTAAAAAGGACTAGCTCCCAGCCATTCATTAAATCCCATCTCGATCTTAAAGGTAACATGTATCATTCTAGTTCTTGTTGATCATGATTACAGAATGAATGTGAGCATGTGTTGATGAACTGATTAGGGATGACTTCTCGAGTGAATTCAGTGTTTATTCTTTGGCATGGTAGGAATGATTTGAGTGCTTGCGTATCTTGTATTGTTCGGGGACGAATACGTGTGGGGTAGTTTGATGGAGCGTATTTATATGCTCCATTGAGTTGTTTATTTCCATAGTTTTATTACATTTTGCGTGAGATCGATTACTCTTTTGTAGTGTTTTCGTATCGCAGGTGTGTTCAAGTTTGCATTGGATTTTATTGCATAGTTGGAGCATTCATTCAAGATCAAGAAGTCAACAGCGATCAACAGAAGTCAACAGTCAATAGAAGTCAACAGTCAACAGCTGCTAAACCAAAGACTGGTTCGAGCAGATTTGGTTCAAGCCAGTTCAACTCCAAACCCTAGGATTAGAACAAATTGAACAAACACATTTGCCATCAGTTATCTCGGGGGTACTGTAGCAAGGATGCGGCAGCTTAGAGAGAAGGAGGAGAAGAAGCTGCTGGAAGTCGCCGGAATCACTTTTCATCTGGGTTTACTATTCACGCATTACTGTTCATCTGTTAGTATTCACTGCCGGAAAACACTATTCACGGCGTTTTTCATTTCAGTTTAGTTTTGTGTTCTTTAAAAAAGAATGAGATTGGTCCAATTATTGGACCTATATCAATACACATCTATTCTTTCAATTAAAAATATATCCGGGTTACTTTTTCCTGGTCCGCTCAATAAGGTCATGAAACATTTCTATTTTTTTTAATTATTATATATAATGGATTTACCGGGACCAATACATGATTTTCTTTTAATCTTTCTGGGATCAGGTCTTATATTAGGAGGTCTAGGAGTAGTATTATTTACTAATCCAATTTATTCCGCCTTTTCATTGGGATTAGTTCTTGTTTGTATATCTTTATTCTATATTTCATCAAATTCCTATTTTGTAACTGCTGCTCAACTTCTTATTTATGTGGGAGCTATAAATGTTTTAATCATATTTGCTGTGATGTTTATTAATGGTTCAGAATATTACAAAGATTTCCAGTTTTGCACTGTTGGAGATGGAGTTACTTCAGTGGTTTGTACAAGTATTTTTGTTTTACTAATTACTACTATTCCAGATACGTCATGGTACGGAATTATTTATTGTATGAACTGAATGTTTTGATTATAAATTTAGTATAGCTTAGCAGTGAAGCTAGGTTGATACACATTGCATTATATTTGACTGAATTGCATTGTTAGCTAAGCCTAGCGGTGGAACTAATTTGTGGTGTTAGTCGAGTAACTACTGAACCTGTTTGAGAACCTAGCGGTTAAGAATAGGTAGAACACTAATTGGGACAATATCCAATAGTTGATACATGTTGCTTGATCGATGATAACTAGTTGCAGTGTATTACCCCGACTGATATTCTCCGAATTGATATCCTCCGTATTGTTCATTTCTCTGTAACTAGCATTAGGACTCTTGCTCACTTGCTCTCTTTGGGTTCGACCCTGCTTACCGATGTCTAGTGTTAACATGAGTTATAAATACAAATTTGAGGCGCACTACAACGCACTGTCACACTGCCAATCTGGGATCATCGAATTGAGCTCTTCTTGATAACTTCGGTCAGATGAGCATGTTCGGATTTTAGCAGACTGATCATCCTGGCCCTTAGAGCTGCATCCACTGCAGGGGCTGGAGCATTAGAGATTGCTTCAGCAGTCTCTGGAATTTCTCGAGCTGGCTCCAAGTCAGGCTCACCTTCTTCGATATCCATAGTATGTCGGCCCTTAAAGACCTTGTGGTCTAGTGTGAACATTTGAGAAGCTCCTGGCAGACCCTCATATGCTGCTCCCAACTCCTTATGTTGGCTAATCATTAACTCATAAATAAGCGAAGGGAATCCAATGCACATATTGAACTTCGTCTTACCAGCGTGGGCAGCAATCTTATCAAAAATGATTTGCCCCATATTTAACCTTCTTCTTTCCCCAACACTGAATAATAACAGCATCATTGCACGACTCAACTTTACCTTGTGAGAGTTGGGCATCCAATTTTTCACCGCAAGAGCATAAAGGATTGCATACTTAATTGTTAAATCAGCAGCTCCTAAATTGTACGAGCCCCAGCTTTTGCACAAACCCCCAGTAAGAACAACAGCTAGCCTATCAGCACTAACCTCTGCCGGTGGGCTTGCATTTTCATCAATGCCAAAAAATTTGTTTATCACAGCAAGGGTAATTACAACCCTCAACCTCCGACCAAAACTTGTCCCATATAGTAGATTGTTTACTACTCTCAAAGTCTCTATCAATATTTGCTAGAAACTCCTTAACTATATGCAAATTGTAACGCTAGGTAAAATTAAGGAGCTTAGTAGTTTTACCTTTCTCGACAGTGATATCACCTCTGATAACCGAAACCGGCCAATCTCCAGCAACTTTTCAGACACAATTATCATGCGGTTGATCACCTTCCAGGATCCGGTAGCCTTTTTAGGTACGAACCACACTCCTTGTTGATCACGTCCCGTCACATATGGTATTGTTGGAGTGCGCGCAGCTCTTCGGGTGGATGGTTCTGGTCTGGTCTAGGTGCTATTCTGAAATCATCAGAATTTGTAGATTCTGCTTCAGCAGTCTCTTCATCACTAGATGAGCTCACCACCAATGACTCTTTCCCTTTGCATGGGTTCCTTGGGGAGATGCTGCTCCACCTCCTCGGCCACTGCCCCTCCACTGCTGGCGACGATTTCTCTGGTTCAAATGGAAGAGTAGGAACGGAAGCCATCTGAGTCAATGCTGAACCTAGAAGATGCTGAACTAGACCCTTCGACACTCTGGTTGTGGTTGTTACTTGCGGACCCCAGAGCCTCACTCTCTTCTGTGTGCACATTGTTTGCTGTGATGGACTGTCCAGCTTCCGTTTGGTCGGTGGTAGGGATCCAAGTCAACCGTGGGACATCAGTTGGATCATTGATCTGCAGAGGAGATCTTCATTTGGTTGCTGGGGGTTCACTCACCGGAACCTCACTGCTATTTCGCTTGCTGGGTTCACCCCTTCACTTGTACACCTTAGCTCCCCTTGTTTTCACCAATTCAAACGATTATCTGAAGGCAGAAATGGCCGATCGCTGAAGTAGTCGGAGATATGTAAATCTAGGTCAGGAACGTATACTTCTGGGTTCTTCCTTTCCCGGCCTTTTTTTGTTTTGTTTTTTTTTAAAGAGTCGGACACGTGTCGTCTCCTGAGTGGCCATTCTTTTCTAGATACAATGTTAAAAAAGTTACAGCTTCGAGTCACCAGATAGTGCTTCAGCACTCGGTTCAACTGTCTTTTCTGCAAACAAAATTATTTTTGTTGTATCTTCTGTTCCTCTGTTCCTGGTTAAGTGGGAATACTTGCTGGCTGTTTCTCAACCCAGCGTTTTTGAAACTTGTTCCTTTTCACCTCCATCCAGTGCATTGGACACTTGTTCTTCTCAGATGTACTTCTAATTTTTGCGGCAGTTGAAGAGTGACATTTGCCTCGTTTCTTTCTGTGCCCCCTTCTCTGAGTGAATGCCTCTTCAGCTCTCTTACAAGTTTCCTGCACAATAACATGATAACCTTGGTTTTCCTGCATTTGTGAACTGTAGTATTCATATGTGCTCGGAGGATTTCTTGTTCTGACAAGTCGTTCATTTGATCTTCTTCGATTCTCACTGTGCACGGTCAGTGTTGGACACTTTCTCTGAAGATGTCCAGTTTGATCACAAGCATATCATCTCTTCTGCTTTGATCTGTGTTTCCGAGCATGTGACTGATCTAGAGAATGCTTCAGCACTCTCTTGTACTTCTTTTCTAGCAGTCTCTCTGGAACAACTGTGACTGAACCCTTCTGAACACTTAAACTTTGATCAATCACTATAACTTTGATAAATGTAGTTATACATGTTCCTTCGTCACTAGTGTCGTGAACATAGCATTTGTTGTCAATAAACTGAACAACATAACCAGATAACTCAACCAATTTATGTACAAATAAAAGGCTGAATTTGAAAATAGGCACACATAAAGAAGTCCATGTAACTCAATTTGGCTATTTAGGGAGTGCAACTGCCAGTATATGTGACTAAAGCTTTTTCTCCATTGGGCATTATTCCGAGGAACTTCAAGTTTCACACGTTCATATAACAACTCAAAATGAGGAGTCGTATAAGCAGTTGCCCCACTATCAATTATCCACACTTTATCATTGATATGTGAAGAAGAAAAACATGTAGTACTTGCCATATGCAAATATGCAACATTCTTAGCTTAAGGTCGATTCAACCATTACATCAATTTGCTCAACTGCTCTTGTGTCATTTGCATGTTTCCTCTGTTAAGCCCGCTGCAGCCTCTTTCATTCTCCCTGCGCAGCGAATAGACTTCCGGCGGCGACATCTCCAATCGTCCAGATCCGAGCGCGGGGTCATCGCCCAGTAGTTGTTAAAGGTAGTTTTGTGTTTATGTGGTTTTGCCAATGAATTCAGATTAATTGAGATGATGATTATGTGGATTATGATGATGTTGTTCATGATGGTGAGCATGCTTATGAACCCCAATTAATGTGGATTATGCACAGCATATATCGTATGCTTTCCTGCAGAATGTCTTTCCAACCCCAATTAAACCATAATGTTCAGATCTTCTACCGAGGTGCTCATCCTCCAGTTCGTTTGCATCACATGCAGACACACCAATTCAGGTTCCGGAACCTGATATTCATTGTCCGCATCCAGTTGGTCTAAGAACTCCATCTCATCCTTGTCAAACGCATCCATTACTGGCATGTCCAGTGTTTCAAAAGTCGACATAATCATAGGGTCGGTTTGGATGTTTTCCTTCTTCTTCTTCTTTTTTTTTTTTTTTTGCATACCTACAAATAAAATAACCAACAATTAAACATTGAAATTAAAACAATTTTAACAACAATAAAAATTTAACCTCCAGTTTTACCAAGCATTAATCTAATACAACATACATATTATATCCTGCAATTTGCCTATCTCAAATCTAACAAATCCAACAACATAAAAATACAACAAACATAAATAAACAAACAATCTAACTTAATTATAGCCAATTATACCAAATCCAACATACTCACATACACAAACATATAAAATCACAAGAGGGGTAACATATCATAACTATAACAATATTAACCTACTAATAATATCAAATCTATTCAACAAATACATATACACACTATATCTAACATATACAAACAATTCTTACCCAAAGTATGCTCTAAATCTAGCAGGTTTAGGTAAGTCAGAATCGCTTCAAATTTTGCAGATCGCCTGAAGAAAATGGAGAAGAGAGAAATGAGGGCGCTGCATTTGTTATCAACATGAGACCGATTATGCTATTACCGGTCTCATGCGTGGATGATAAGCGCTGCATTTGTTATCAACATGAGACTGGTTATGCCATTAATGCCATTACCGATCTCTTGATGAGACCGGTAATGGCATAACCGGTCTCATGCGTGGATGATGACTCGACTTCATCCTCTGATTTTTTGTCATGTCATCAACACACATAGTGAGACCGGTTATGCCATAACAGGTCTCAATAAAAAACGTAAGAGACCGGAAATGACATAACCGGAAATGGGAAATCTATTTTGGGGGAGGGGCATTTCTAAAACAAATTTTGGCGGATCAGAGCTTTGATGCAGTGCTGGTGAGATTGAAGAGTTGTGCACAACTGTACACTATAGCTCTATTAGAGTGTTTAGTTGAGTCTATTACAACTTATGCTATTTACAAACTGATCCTCAGATATAAAGACTCAACCACACGACTCCCCAATATATTTTGTAAGAATTCAATTACATCCCTATATTAGAGAGATGCCCAACTAAATGGGTACAAGTAAGCATGCAGCCCTCCACGAAATCTAAGGGTAAGGCATAGAACCTGTTCAGTGGTGAATGATGAAAGAAAATTGTCTGAGGAATTGAATGAATGGCTGGCTAGAGAAAAGTTGCTATGGAGATAGAGATCGAGGTAGAGTTGCTTAAGAAAGGAGATCGCAATACAACATTCTTACACAAAGAAGAAGTGTGAGTAGAATAGAAAAAATTAGAATTGATGAGCACACAATTATGACAGACAAAGAGGGGATAGTAAGGTCAGCGAGGAGTATTTTTCAAGTCAGAAGCTAAAGAAAAGATCATTGATTGGGAAAAGGATTACAGACCTATCTGATATTGAAGTCATCAATAAAGTCTTGGTCACCAGACTCCGAACAATTCTCCTTGAGGTAATATCCCATAGCCAAAGCACTTTTATTCCAAGCAGGTTGATTACTAATAATTCTTAGGCTGTTATATTAGAGCACATGCACCGGTGGCCATCTCCTTCGGATTGTAGAAGCTTCTCACCTGTTAAGTTATGCACCAGTGAGGAGCTGGAGGAGATGGCGTGCTGGAGGAGATGCTCGAAGGGAAGAGGTGCTCTGTGAGAAGCTCCTGGAGGAGTTGAGGGAGGAGGAGCTTCAAGCAGATTTTAGGGTTAAAATTTAATTATGCTCATAAAAATAAAATTCAACCAAAATAAAATTCATTGAAATTTAAAATACAACACTTAATTGAAATATAACGTGAAATTGAAATACAATTCACGATTTAAATGTGAACTTGCAATAGAATTACAACACACAACTAAAAGTAAAACATACAATCTAATACTCATAATTGCTCACCGGTTTCCATAAACCAATTATGGCTTACTAAATCAATCTGAAGTTGCATATGAAAATACGCAGACTGAAGACTTGCAAGGCTCATAGAGGTTTCATGTCTATCCTCATAAGCAGGGACGGAGCCAGGATTCCAAAACATGTACGGCTAATTTTTTTTTTCTTTTTTTTAATGTTTCAAATCAAAATGGAAGGCTTATCTTTCATAACCATTCAAAAAATATAACAAGTTACAAAAAATGTAAATCCTGCAAAATACATGACTAACTAAATTTTACCCTACGAGGTCCACTCGTTTCAAATTCACTAATCACATTATCATTACTAATGCAGTCTATAAATGTCCTTTCAACATAAATAACCATGAGATCATCAAGAAATTCATCATCCATCTAATTTCTAAGATTGTTCTTGATGATGATGGATGAAAATGCCATTTCAGTTGTTGTTGTAGATATTGGAAGAGTTAAAATAAGACGAATAAGACGAAACAATCGATAGATCATAGGATAAAATGCTGACTTTCTCTATTCAACCAACTTCTGACACAAATCAGATATAGAAGTCATATTTGCGAATGTTGGATCCTTCTAAATACCTGCTAGAAAGAACCCACACTCCATTTCTATCGAAACCATATCACATGATGAAAAGTCCGAAGGATAAAACTTTGAAGCAAGTTTACACACATCTTCACCTTTAAATGCTTGAAAATCATTGCATGGATGAAATGATGCACTGAGAGAAAGAAGCTCTATAAAGTTCTCTGCAAATCTACTATCGAATTCTGACAACTGAAAGTCTATCACAGCGCAAAGTATGTTAATCCAAAAGTAGTGTGCATTTGTGATATTCTATTCATTGTCTCTCACATCTTTCTTGTAAGGAGCAGACATATCTGGCATAATAATATCATGCTCACAATAAAATGCTCCAACCTTCACAATAAAATCATCTCAACCATTCTCCCTCATATCTTGAAGCTTTCTTTGGTTATTGAAAGAAAGTGTATAGCATTCAAAATGTCCATGTCTTTTTTTTGAAATGCTCGAGAAAGAAACTCGGTAATCTTCATGACTTCATGCATCAAAAGCAAACAATAGACAAAATCAAATTTTTTCAAAGCCTTACCAATTCCCTTCGCTTCTCCTCGAACTTTATCTACTCCATTCTTATATAGATCAACAACAGTTGCTCGAGTAGCTCCAAATAACTGAACCAAACTTGAAATAGAACGAAGATGTGAACCTCAACGAGTGGCCCCATATTTTTGTAGAGTACAAGTCTGATTCATACCTGAACCTGTCTTGAGTGTACCAGTTGCCACCAAATCTAAAATTTCTCCTTCCCTACAAGCCTTTAATATTGAGTGTCTCTTCGCAGAAGAGTCCACAAAGTTCACAACTATAATCAGAGTAGAAAAGAATTGTCAACTATTAGCCACTTCTTTAGCCGCAGCATTTAAATTCAGTTGTAAGCGGTGAGCGAAGCAATGTACATAATATGCATATGGACACTCTTTTAGAAACAAAGTTTGCAAGCCATTAAATTGACCACGCATGTTACTTGCACTGTCATACCCTTGTCCATGTATGTTTTCTTCTTTAAGATCATATTGAGCAAGGACCCTAGATATTTCAGCTTTCAAAGTTTGAGAACAAGTGTCGACAACATTAATCACTTTGAAAAATCTTTCCCTTATCAATCCACAAATCGAAGAATGATTGCCATTTGCTCCTTATTTGCCACATCAAGGGCTTCATCAACGAGAATGCAAAATTTAGAGTCACTTACTTCCTCACGAATCTTGGCTATAACTTTGTTACCAAGAATATTCACAATTTGCTTTTGAATTGTTGGAGATGTACACTTTCTTTGGAGCATTATCCAATGCTCTGTGATATTCATCATTTACTCTTTTGAAGAGATACAAAACCGCATTAAAGTTGCCACTGCTATTAAGAGAGTCGGTCGACTCATCATTACCTCGAAAAGAACATCCCTGTCGCGCCAACAATTTCACAACCTCTATAGTAGCAATAAGTCGAAGTCGATTATCCGCTACTTCTTGCGATGACAAGGAACTTATCACTCTTTCTATGTGTTTGGAGGGTTTTCTCAAATTTTCCCACTTGTACATAGAAGAATTATGTGTGGAGTTAATTCCTCCGACATGAGATAAGATGCCCGACACCTTGGACATTGCATTCTTCCAACCATTAAATCCAATTTTAGTAAAATGCGGATGGCGAGATGGATAGCTATCAAATAGGGGACAAAGAAAGCAATATGCTTTATCTTTTTTAAGAAAATACTCGAGCCAAGACCATTCAGTGAACCATTTGTGACAAAACTTTCGACCTTGAACTTCATCCCAAGTAGATGGATAATAATTTAAATGTGGTTGATTCGGTCTTAACACGACATAAGCTCTCTGAAAAGTATCATGCTCATTCAAAGGATACTTGCATATTGGTTGACGTTTTCTAGGATCCCTTTCCAATGAAGTAATATCAATGATTTCTTCATTCTCGACTCTTTCATTTTGATTATCCTCTACTGAAAACAACAATTTTTTTCAAGATTCCTCAGAATCATTTCTAATCTCCTCTTCACTTCCACTCCCAATCTCATGATGCATGCTCTCAGAACCACTAGCTGGAGCATCACTTTTAAACCATTGTAATAAATTTTTCTGACGCTTAGGATTCCTTTTGTCTGTCACTGTCTTCGTTCTTCAATAAATTTATAATAATATAGCAACTAATTTAAAATTACAAATAACTGCACTATATTGCTCATACTTGCTAAAATCTCAGTGACTAATTGCTTATGTCGAATCTTCAGTATGCAATCCTTCAGTTAACAACTCATATTCAAATCTAGGTGGCCTTAAGTTAAAAAAAACACTGTCTTGTTCCAGACCCAATCACCCAAAGCGTCATTCTTACAAACAGTTAATCTACAAGTTCTTTAAAATCCTATAAATGAAACCCAGCCACAAACCTCAATCACTTCCGCTCAAAATAAATCAAACAAATAGCATACAATGATACAAATCTAACCAAACAGAAAAGCAATGCAACATAAGAACATCCTAATCCAGATTTTAGAACTTTACCTGACCAAGAAACCAAAGCGACTGAGAGAACTTCCAACCTGCCACTCTCGACCTCAAACCCCCAAATCAAATGTAGAGAGCCACTTTCCCAGTAGCTTCAGAAAGAAACCCAAACGTTGAACCAATCCCTAATTTCTCTCGAAAACTCAATCACGCATTCGTCTTAGCTCTTAGGCAGACTAATCTACTGCCGCCTTCCCGGTACTCGCTGCTGGTGCGTGCCTGCTGCCTGCCGTTCCAGTTTTGCTATTGAAGTCTTGAAGATTGTCCTCGCTGTCGCTGGCTGGAATAGTGGAATGAAAGGAGTGAAAGGAAGAAAAGCGTGGAAACTGGAAATCAGGGGCAGGGTTTATTTTTTAATAAAAAAATCAACTGTTTTTTGTGAAAGCTACTGGGCTATAGCCCATGCATCAGATTCGTCCCTGCTCATATACACGTGTCATGTTATGATTAGATGAAAATTTATGCAAAATCTAGATAAAAAAATCTTGGCGATAATTCATAAATATCTTCGGAAAAATATTTTATTTACAAAATACTATTTTTTAATCGGTGAATAATAATAGGAGCTTCTCTTGAAGGTCGTATTGGTGCAGAGTTTCTAAATAATATTACTGTTTGGTGAATAATAATAGAAATTGAACATTGAGGAGCTGTTCAAGGATATTGAAATGCTCTAACGGGTGTGGATGCTCTTAGGAGTAGAAGTAGTAAAACCTCTGGGGTATTATCTCTAAAGCTGGATATGAGTAAGACGTACGATAGAATAGAACGTCAATTTTTAGAAAACATGATGTTGACATTGGGATTCGAGGGAAATTTGATGGAAAAGGTAATGTAGCGCATAAAGTCGGTGTCGTACAAAGTTAAAGTGAATAATGATTTGACAGTGATAAAAAGGCCGGAGAGGGGATTGAAATGTGAAACAAGGAGACCCTTTATCACTTAGATGTTGATGAAAATTATGGTAAGCAAGAGTAAGTAGTAGTGATGCATCCGTTGACTTGCAAATTTATTTAGAGCTTGACACCTTAGATGTAATAGTAATTTTAATAGTTTGGGTTGGTGGAATGCAAACAGCAATATGTATCCCATATTATCTGTCATGCTAAAGCTTTATTAAGTGTCCCTGCCTCTACAGTAGTTTCAGAGGCTGCTTTCTCTGCTAGAGGCAGGGTTGTGTCTGAGAAAAGGGCTTCACATAGTCCTACCACTAGTGAAGCATTAATTTGTTTGAAGGACTGGTCGTTGTCTAAGTCTAAGAAACAAGATGCATGAGCTGAGGAAGCTGCTGCTGAAGAGTTAATGAACGCTAGGACTAGTAGGCCAGATTGGTTACTAGAAGATGATGATTTGTATGATAAATCGAATATTAATGTTGGTGAAACTGATTTTGTGCAACCAGTAAGTGCAACTGTTTCGTAATGTCCTTGATCATCTCCACTTTTGAATTGATATTAGAAAGTGGTACTACTAGCTACTGTTTGATTTTTTGTGGTACTAGCTACTAATTTGGATTGAATTGTTACAATTGTTATGACTTGACATGAATTGTCATGATTTTCTGGCCTACTGATTTTTTGTGGTTCTACTGATTTTTTGTGGTTCTACTGATTTTTTGTGGTACTAGCTAAGGTCTTTGGCATGAATTATTATGATTTTTTGTCCTAATAGCTAGCTACTGTGCCTGTTATAATTGTTATGATCATCATCACTTTTGGTGGATCTGTTTGTAGAACCTGCAATATTACAATGTAAATATGTAATAGGTTTGCTTTTTGTGGTTCTGTTTATATAACCATTGATATTACAATGTAATAGGCTACCTTTTTATGGTTCTATTCATAGAACCCGTTACAATGTAATAAGTTAGTTTTTTGTGGTTCTATTCATAGAACTTGATGTAATTTAGTTAAAATGTTAGTGTACTTTTGATGTTGTTTGTGATGACAGAGACCCTAAATGCCAATGGACTTTGCAGCAGATAGATCCTCTTCGCCTCAGCCCTCTCCACCTCGTTGCTCAATGCTTAGTACCAACCTATCACCTATGTGATGTCTATAATTAAAATTTTGTGGAGTCATGCATTGTAATATTTTGTTCATATGTTATTATATTTGTAATAAGTTGTGTAGCATTAAAGTTTATAATAGGCTAAGAGTTTGTAAAAAAAATCACTCAGGGTCTGTAAGGTTGGGAGAAGGTTAGAAAGTGGGTCTAAATGACAACGTAAGTCTGTAAAGTCCAATCTGGTCTGAAACAACATCAGAAATAAACAAAAACTTAAGGTTCAATTATTTATGCTAATTTTATCATGGGCCGGACAGGACCCGGCCTGACACTATTCAAATCGGGCCGACGGATAGCCCACGGGTGAATAATTTTTTGATTGGTCCGGCCCGGCCTAAAATATACGATCGGGCCCTTTTTTTTGCAGCCCGATCGGATCCGGATTTATTAAAAGCGGCCCAACTATCCCGGTCCATTGCCCAGGGCTATTTGCTAATTGATTATGTCAGCTATTCTCAATTTCTGGTGGGCAAATAGAGGAGATGCAGGGGCTATCCATTGACTAGGAAAATAAATTTTGTTGTAGGGAAAATTAAAAGGTGGCCTAGGCGTAAGGTGTCCAATTTTATTTAATGATGCCCTGTTAATGAAAAAAGTCTGGAGTATACCATGGCTTTTTCTTAGTAAAATTTATAGAGCTAGATACTTTGGACGCTCTAACTTTCTGGATGCTAGTAGTGGCTCTAGCTCTTGTCATGCTTGGAGGAGTATTTATAAAGTTAAGGATTTTTGAGAAAGGGTATGCTAATAAGCCGTGATGATGGAACTAGTAGTTGGAAATTATCAAGTTCAGGGGAGTTTACCACTAAATCAGCTTACGACCTTCCGTATGAGATGAATTTATCTAAGAAGAATAAAATGCAGACACTTCTGATCCGAGTAAAATGGATGGGTTTTGGAAAAAGATCAGGAGAGCCAAGGCACAGGTTGGTTGGGAAGTGTTTGATGAGTATTTTCAGTGACATCGATGGTGAAAAAGGAAATGGTTTGGCAGGAGTTGCGCTCAAAGCAATACACTATTTTCAAACATGTCTGGAAATTAAATATAATCAATCTGAGATTTGAGCATCTGCAAGTCAAAAATGTATTACGAAACTGACGGCTGAGACTGAAAATGAAACCTTTATTCATACTCAAAGACAAACTGCAAATTCCATTCCAGCCTGATAAACTGGAAGAGGAAGGAAACAAAGACGAGAACTTCAACCAAACAACTCACAAAACAAGCCACATCTGCCCACTGCTACAACTCCTACACAAACTCATTCTGCTACAACTTGATGGTGACCAAGACAAAAGTTACAACCTTTATTACAATACACAAATGGCTTTGAATAAACTACAAACCCAAGACACTTGCTACAGCCCACATAATTCTTCCCCATACTACTCCAACAGTTCAATACCTGTGAAAACCGGATTCCCCAAACTCGAACAAAAGAAACTTGCTTCATTACCTATTCATCTTCAACAAAGCTACTCTTGCTCATCATCAGGAACTCCCACTTGAAAAAATAAAGGAAGCTCTCTGAGATATGAGCAGTCAAACAAAGTTAGAAAACTACCACCACCACCGTACCAGATTCTGCAGATCCGGAACACACTTGCTGTCTAAGGTCATCTTCCTAAGCCTCCTCATACCACCCTAAGTCATCCCTGTGTTTGTTTAACTTCATTCAACTATCCATCTAGACCAGATCAAGCCTCAGAATCCTACGCAGATCCATAGCCATTGATGTTGCATCACATTTCTCCTTCTTCACCCAGTAGTTCATCGGCATCGGAAGCGAGCTCGGAGGCGGCGATGTGACCACACAACCCGCAAAACGATCCTCCACCACCTTCTTTTTCTCGCAAACTGAAATCTGCTCCTGCACAACATCCGGATACGGCCCCAACCGATCCGTCGAGCACAGAATCGCATCCTCCACCTTCTCAAACCTCACCGATCTACGGCGATCGATCCTATTATTTCCCTCACTTAAACTAGGGCTAAGATTATCTCCACGCTTCAAAATCCTCACCTTCCCCATCACCAACTCCTTCTCCGGTTCCCTCGCCTCCTCCGTCCTTTCCCTGACGCAAATCTTTTCGTCCGACGGACTGCGTCGACGGCGTCGAGAGTTGGGGCAGGAATTCGATTTCCGGTTAGAAGCCAGCTTCGATCGAGTCATTAACCGTGATGCGGACATCGCGTCTGCGGTGATGAACGGAATCTGAAGGGTGCAATCTTGCGGTCGGAGGACAGCCGTCGCCATTGAAATTAATTTTGATTTTTTTGTCTCCGAAATACCAAATGATGATTACTCGTAGTAACCCAAGAGACGAATAAATAGCAGCAACCGCCTAGGGAAGGTTTTGCTAATTTGCAGCGGCGGTGACAGAAGCATATATCACAGCCCCCGCGATTGAAAATCGTGATAAATCCAACGGTCGAAATGAGCGAAACGTAATAGAAATGATATTTTGTAACAGATAGCAGATGGAAATGACACATGTCGGAAGATGAATGGTTGATGGGGCTTGGTCTTATCGACACGTTTCGTGTTGGACTTGGTTCGACCGACTTTTACTCTGCCACAAGTGGGCCGGATTCCTATGAGAGTTTTGTTACTTGAAATTCGCCCCTGATTTTATAAGAGTTTCAAATCCGACCACCTTTAGTTCAAATCATTGTAAAAATTTTAAAAATTGCGAGCGGGACCCTTTGTTTGTAAAAATTATGTCGAAATGAAGGGTTAGGAAACGTTGGACAAGATTAAAAATGCACATTGTATTTATCTCAACTCGGTTTCTATTCTTACAGAGAAATTTGCGTCTTCTTATGCCTTGTTTAATCAAGTCAGTGTCATTGTCATTGTCATTGTTCGTGTCTGTGATTTTGTTTACCTCCCCTCCTTACATTCAGTGTGTAAGCATAAAATCATGCTTTTTATATGAATTTGAAAATTAGTTCATAAGATACAAACTCAATCGACCAACAAGCATAAATAAATATTTGAATCTCTCGTTTTATAAATGTCCCATCTCAACATTTTAACAGTGACAACGGGACTCGTAAGATTCCAAACGTGGAACGAGGGTTCGTTTGTTGTTTAAGACTTGTGTTTGATGCATAAGTCGTGGACACAAACTACATGTCTATTTTTTAAAATTGAAGTTATTTATCAAATTATTTAACTTAAGTTAAATTGATCGTCGCCCGCCACCTTCGACAGCCAACTCTGGTTACCATCGGCCGAAGGTGGTCGACCGACGATCCAACGGATGGTGGTGATGGTGTATTTATGTAGTTAACATAATTTAACTTATTAAGTACTTAACTAAAACTAACCGTCGTCATGCTAACTCCGTGGTGGTGGATTTATGTATTTAAAGTTAATTTAATTTATTTAATAAAAATTTAAGTACAAAAAAGGCTTTAAAGTCATCAAATTTATTAGACCACCTTAGCAAAAGTCACTAAT
The DNA here is from genome assembly GCA_963678935.1 of Umbilicus rupestris. Taxonomy (NCBI): domain Eukaryota; kingdom Viridiplantae; phylum Streptophyta; class Magnoliopsida; order Saxifragales; family Crassulaceae; genus Umbilicus; species Umbilicus rupestris. Next base: position 6,959,068 of record OY787607.1, on the reverse strand, counting down.
CTTATTGCCACTTGCCTAAAAATGAGTTTGGTTCACATCATCTTGTAATGAATGATAGATTTTGTTAGAAAAGTTGTGTTAATATATGAAGAAAATAGTGTGGAGCCCTATTTTTTTTTCAGTCAAATTTAAGGGTGGAATGCTCATCGAATTTAATTGAAGTAATCATAATTAAATTTGTGGATGCATATGACATGTGTGCACAAAATTGTACAACAAGTTGTCCGGGCGTCAATGCTGAACAACTCTCTGGGCCATCCCATTGTGACGATCCGCCACTTAAGAGCGCGAGATCCGCGATGAAGATAAGCACTTGGAGATAATGATGATCGGTCAAAATGACGTTGAAGAAAGGTTGAAGATATTCTTATCATCAGTTTCAACAACAATCTTCCGGATCGCAACAAGATAATCAAAAACAAAACAAATTGCAATAAGATTTTTCTCAACAAACTTCATATCGTAACAACCTGAGATAAGGATGCATCTCTCAGGTTATATATGAAGAGCTGACGCGCGGTGTTGATTGATCGACTAAGTGAAAAAGAAAAACCACGAATACACGGCGGTCTGCTCCTGAGCATCGAAAGCATATACTACTATCTAGACGCTTGATGTGGGAAGAGACGGGAGGTCTCACATTCAGGGGAAGCCTGAGTGCCGGTTCTTGTAGATGAGTAGAGGTTAGGATAGAGAGGGAGTCTGCTATCTTGTAACGTCCTTTGTACTCAGTCTTGACTTAGTGAATCGGTTCCCACGGACTTGGGATAAGCCCCCCAAATGTAGGCTCGTTATAGCCGAACTAGGTCACCACTCTTGTGTCCTTAGCAGTAGCTTACTTTCTGTCTTTTTATTTTGCTGCGTAACGTGTTCAAGGAAGGAGTATGGATAACAAGTTGTCATCATCCTGCACACATCAATTTTAATTGGTATCAGAGCTACCTACTCGACATACAGAGTAAGATCTAGGGAGTAGACTGCAGGAAAATGAGTATGAAAGAAGGATAAAGCATAGCGCGACTCCACTGTTGGATGAAGATAATTACAGCTACTGGAAAACAAGGATGAAGGCGTACATCCAAACTATCGATGACCGTGCGTGGAGAGCAATTCTGAAGCCCTGGAGTGTCCCAATAAAAAGTGACAAATACGGGAACGAAACCGAGAAACCTGAAGAAGAGTGGACAAAGGATGAAGAATGGGCTAGGACCAGCAACGTCAAAGCCTTAAACGCCATATTCGCTGGAGTAGATGAGAAGATCTTCAAGCTCATCTCAAAATGCGAAGTTGCCAAAGAAGCGTGGGATATCCTGGCTGCTCATCATGAAGGAACCGACAAAATGAAGTTGTCCCGGAAGCAAATGATCAACACGCAGTTTAAGGAGTTGAAGATGACGGAAGGTGAAACCATAAGAGAATTTTTTGCAAAGTTAGGAGATCTATCGAATTAAGTGTTCAATTTAGGAGAACCCATAACTGAAGAGAAGTTGGTTAGAAAAGCTCTGCTTTCCCTACCAGCCAGATTCGAAATGAAAGTGACTGCAATCGAGGAGGCTCAGAACGTGAAGAACATGCGGCTTGATGACCTAATGGGATCGCTCACGATGTATGAGATGAGGTTTGCTAGCAGCCAGCCAGCTGTCAAGGAAAGAGCTATCGGACTGAAAGCAGAAACCCAAGGATTCGATAATTGGGTGAGCAAACCATTGTCCCTTGTTCTACCTTGCTGCATCAGATTTGGGTGTTCAAGAGTGTGCTGTAGCAACTGCTTGTACACAAATCTGCATATCAGAGACGTTGCAGAAATTTTAATTGGTATCAGAACGGGAACTCAACATACATAGTAGAGATCTTGAGCATCTAAGCAAGGTACGATGAAGGAAGGACAGAGCACGAGCCGTCCACTGTTGTTGGAAGAAAGCAACTATGGCTATTGGAAGGCTAGGATGAAGGCATTCCTCAAAGCCATAGATGAGAGAACCTGTAGAGCAGTTGTGGCTGAATGGTCTCCTCCCATTATTATGGATGAAAGGGGAATTACTAGGATGAAGCCTGAAGTACAATGGAATGATGAAGAAGGAGCTGCAGCAACCGGTAATTCAAAGGCACTGAATGCTATTTTTGTTGCAGTAGATGCTAACAATTTCAGGTTGATCTCTAACTGTGACATTGCCAAACAAGCTTTGGAGATCTTGCAAATTGCCCATGAAGGAACCGACAAAGTGAGGACGTCCAGATTACAGATCATAACCACTCAGTTTGAGAATCTGAGGATGCAAGAAGAGGAAACGATTACTGAGTTCAATGCCAAGCTGTGTGATCTGTCAAACGAAGCTCATGCTCTTGGAGAATATTTTTCTGAGGAGAAACTAATTAGGAAAGTCCTCAGATCCTTGCCCATCAGATTTGACATGAAGGTAACAGCTATTGAAGAAGCTCAGAATGTCAGACATATGAGGCTGGAGGAGTTGATCGGATCCCTCATAAAGAAGCTGGTCAAAGAAGAGCCCACCCCTAAAGACAAGAATGTAGGACTGAAAGCTGAAACAGAAGAAAAGAAATCTGTACCTGATGATCAACTGGGTTTGCTAGTTAAAAATCTCGGGAAGCTCTTGAAGAATATGGAAACAAAATCTGGGAGAGGCTCATCCTCTCGAAGGCAACCCAGAAGGAGTGGAGGAAATCAGAGGCGGGGAAAAGAGCCTGCTCAGAATGAAGATGAGAAGAAAGAAAAGAGAAAGGGGGTTCAGTGCTGGAACTGTGAAGGATATGGACACCTTGAGGCTGACTGCCCGAGCAAATCCCTCAAAAACTTTGAGAAAAAAGATAACCAATCTCTGACTGCTAAGTGGAGTGACTCTGAGGAAAGTGAAGAAGAAAACTTTATTGTGCTAACTAGTATATCCGATTATGACTGCAAAGAGTTATTTAAGAAAGAACTCTACTATGGGATTGAGGTGTCAGATAGTGAAGACGAGGATGACTCAACTGACAAACTGATAGATAAACTGGGAGATATTCTAAAACAGTGTGAGGAAGCTGTGCAAGTGAATCGAACATTGAGTGACAAAATCAATCAACTTGAAGAAGAGCAGGAAGAGTTACTTAAGAAAACATCTTCACACAGTAGACAAGACATCTTGCTAAAGAGAGGAGATTCAGGTAGCAAAATGACTGATACCAGTGCCCCTCTAGCATCAGTACAGGCAGCCGAAACTCAGAAAAACATTCTGGATGAAATTCTCTCATATCAAAGATTTGGAAAAGGAAGAATGGGGCTTGGATATACCGGTGAAGAAAGTACTGAAGGAATAGTCTTTGTAAAAGCTCTGATACACTGATCGATAACAATGAGAAATCGGTTTCTTGCCCAAATCCTACAGAAGAGGACAAAGTCAGATATCTGAATAAGAGGCTGCTACAGCAACCGCTGTATCATCCCTCTATGGCAAAACGAGAGTCTCAGAATTGAAGGTGGCTATGCACGCATATCTGGGGTCAAGAGAAATGGAGTCAAAGGAAACTTTCGAGTCTGAAGAAACAGCAGACATCCCGAAAAGCTACCAAAGTTGGAAAGAAGGGGAGGAAACCAAAGACCAACACACGTTGTGATAAACTCTTCAGTTTGGCTAAACCAGTGAGTATTCATCAACGGTCAGAACGTTAATGGAGAGTCACAAAAGTGGATGAACCGGCGCACTAGAATGGTACAATCAAAAGGGAGACACAGAAAACGCAGGTGTGGAGACCTAAATATGACAAGCAGAAAGACAGAAGATATGAATGTCAGAAGCAGTGGAAACAGAAACCAACCCAAGTATGGGTAAAAAGACAATCATCTGAGCCCCACGAGGATTCTCCCCACAAAGAAGATAGTTCGAGTGAATAAGGGAACCAGCCCCTAACTGCTATAGCAACGTGGCCCTGAAAAGCTTGTTCAAATCGTTTGGTTGCTAAAAATAGAAAAAGTCACATGCTGAGCACGTGCATTAAAAGGAAGAGAAAAGCAGCGGATAAATCAAATTCTAGGGCACAATCATTTGAAGCTTCTCTCCAAAATTGGTTGCTGATCAATCCTCTCCCCTAGTCGTTCTTCTGCAAACCCCCAACAATGATGAAAACTCGCGATCTGAAGAGGAACCCGACAGCAGCTCGTTAAGACATAACCGAAAAGCAGCGTAAGCCACGGAGTGAAGCTACTGCTCAACGGCTGGACCTGGTGGTCTGGGAGCCAGCGCCTCTCCTCGTGTCGCAGAATGTTCCTCCTCCTCAAGAAGAACCCTCGAAGAGGAAAAGAAGGCTGCCCGTGATAGGAAGCCTGAGACCAGATCAGCAGCGGTGTTCAAAGAGGCCGTTTTTGAAGAAGACTCAAGGGAAGAACAAGCTACAGAAGTGGCTGCAGCTGCTGAAAAAGTTAAAAACCCTTGCAAAACCCTGGTCCCGACCCCCGGCACAGAAGGAAAGGGTGAGGAGGTAGAAGCTAAACTCCCTGAACAAGAAGCTGCTGCAACACCTCTTCCTTCATCAGCTGATAAAGGGAAAGCTCCAATCATCATCCCTGACTCAAACAGCAAAGAAACGGAGGAATCCAGTGAAGGGGATGCAACTGGTGAACCCTCTGAGAAAAGACCTGTTCTGGCTGACAATGATGCAGCCACTGTAGGAGGAGTGTGGTTTAGAAACAAGGCTGCTTCTCAATCATGGTGCATTGTGGAGAGAAAGCATACTGTTCCAGAGAAGAAACTGGACCTTGATAAATACAAGTCTGCAGTAATCATCCAGATCCTAACTGAGGTAAATCTTCTAAGGTCCCTGACTTACCCTTACAGATACAATATTTCATTAGTTAGGGAGTTTATTGTCAATATGGAAGAGAAGTTTGGTGTTGAAGAAGGAGGTTCGTATGGGACGAGTTGGGTAAGGTGTAAGAAGGTAGTAATTACCCCTGAGAAGATTGATACCTGTCTAGAAATAGACAGTGATGCTAGGGAGCCATCTAGTGTGAATATGGAGCTTCTGGCCAAGGTTCTTACTGGAGGAGTTTGTCTGTCCTGGGGAGGACCAAATCTCAGTGCTGCTGAACTCACATCTGAAAATGCTCTGTTGTACAATTTGGGCATAAGAAACTGGATTCCCAGCTCTCATAAAGGAAAGGTTAGCAGACCCTTCGCCAACCTCCTTCACTACATTGGGAAACAAAGAAAGTCAGCTTGGGAAGCGTGATGTTCCCCCAGATAGCTGCTCATGCTGGCAGTACTTCCTTGAGTAAACCTATTGTGCTGCCGTCCTTCATATATGGGATGTTGGTCTTTCAGCATCCGGAATTGGGAGAGATTTCTAATGGAATGTCTGAAGAACTGCAAGTCTTCCTTGTTGATCACAAGCTGTTCAAAGGAAGACATGCGGTTGACATTGCCCAAGAAGACCCGCTTCTGGTTGCCCCTTCTGAGGAGGAAGCTCTTCCCCCTGCCCCAGCAATCCAAGCAGCTCTCCATGCAAGGATCATGAGCCACCTGAAGTCAGAGCTGTACATGCTGGACTCCGAAGCCAAAAGAAGGGATGCCAGACGTGCCCAAATCAGAAGCCTGCTCAAGGACTTGGAATATCCAGAGGAGCAAGGGCCTGCTCAAGGGACGTAAGCATTTGTGTCAAAAAGGGGGAGAGTAAATGAAGGCCAACTCTAGATGAACTTTTTTGTTTTTATTGAAGCCCTGCGTAGCTATGCTAAAACCAAGGCCCAGTGTGGCCACAACTCTTACTTTGAAACTATTGTTAAGTAGTTTTAATATTTGTTTTCCGTGGAAGACTTCATCTATGGCCAAGGGATTTTGTCAAAATGCCAAGGGGGAGATTGGTGATGCTGTGTGGCAGCCTTTGACAAAACCAGCTGATCGGTTGGATTCCCGACCGATTCTCGCTTGTGTTTATTAGTTGTTTTCGTTCATTTTTGGAATATTATGACCATTATGCACTCTCTCCTTCCTATTTTAGGGCCAATCTGCTCAGGCGCCATGGGGAGTAAAGTTAGAGCCAACTGCATGCAAAAGAGTCGAGGAATATGTCAAATTGCCCAAGCCCGTACTGCCCGTATTTGTACGTTCGGCACGGTCGATATGACCGTGCCGAATGTTCGATTTCACAACTGAAGTCGTATCGACCATAGCGAGTGGATATGATCGTATCGGTCGTATCGACCGTATTGATACGACCGATACGGACAGCTCAGCTTATTTTCATAGAATTTGAAGGGAACCGGAAGGGGAAAGGAGGGCAGATTGGATTGGACGCGAGAGACGAGCTGGGAGGCGAAAAAAGGGCACGAAGGAGAGAAGAAAAGGAGGAAGAAAAGAGGTGTTTCGATCCTTGATTATCGAGTGCATTGTTGTAATCTATTGTTTTCATTAGAGAATCGGATTTGTGACTCGTTCTTTATCTATGAAAGCAATGAAATCATTTTCCATGTATTGTGAGTAATCTCCCTAATTCCAAGGTTTGATGAATCTGTTCTAGTGTGTTTGAAGTATTGTGATGATGTTCTAAACGAAAGTTTAGGTGGATAATTGATGGATTACGGTTTTACTCAAGTATGTCAAGTTATGCATGCTAGATGTTTGAAAGAATGCTAGCATGAATTCCGTTTTAACTTAAGTACGTTATTGAGAGATACATACTTAGGAAGGACGAGAGTAAAATCAGCTTTGATCTTATTGACATACGAAAGTAGCGTAAAGAGATAAGTTAGAGGTTAGGTATGCTTAATCCGAATTCTTTTACTGATCATAATAACGACGGTTTGTGATTAGTGGAGGAAGTTAGAGCGAATCAATTTATTGAGAGATTGAGATTCGACTTCCGTAATAGATTGATAATCCAAATTGAGCGAAAGCTAGTTTAGAAGATTGATCTATTCATAACCTCTATAGTCTTCAATCATCCATTCATCTTTGTCACTTTATTAGAAAACACTAAGCAAGTGAAATCAACCTTGGAATCTTCTCAAAATTTGACAATTTAACCTTAGCTTGCCTGTCTTAATCCAAATCATTACAGAAAATCAATTCACAGATCTAGTTAGCTAAACAAAACTAGATTTTGTGTAGTGCATAAGCTTAGTTTACTCCTTGAACGACCCGAAATACTGCGGTTTACAAATTGTTTTTGACCTGCATTAGAACTTCATATTCATTGGATTTGGAGTACAAAAATACTACACGTCAAAATGGCGCCGTTGCCGGGGAGTAACGAGTTAGCTTGTCATTAGATTAAATTTAGCGAATTGTTTAGACTACTCATTTTAAATTTCAGTACATTTATTTTCCCTATCCTACTTGTACTTTCACGGTTGTTTTTGTTTGTGATACATTTCAGGGTTCTCTATTATTTGGATGCAAACCCGGTCTAAGAGCTGAATTAATAAGAAAAAGAATCCAGATTTGAGTCACTCAACGCCCCTTGCAGCAACCAGTAGCAAGAGCAAATCAAAGAAAGCCGTCACGCCTAGGGAGAATAAGACACCAGAAATGGAACCACAAAGGAACAATGCAAATGATCCTCCTCGAGAAGAATTTATTCCAAGGATGCCGGACTTACCTGATCAAGGTCGATATCAGCGACGAGAGGTACAGGGAGAGCCAAGAGCCATGAGGGATTACACATTCCCAACCATGACAACACTGCAATCACCAATCACATACCCAGCAGTGACCGCCAACAATTATGACATCAACCCGGCGCTGCTGGCCTTGGCTTCCAACTCGCCTTTCTCGGGACTTCCGAATGAAAACCCAAGCGCCCACCTGAATTCATTTCTTCAGCTGCTGAATACATTCAGGATCAATGGAGTTTCAAGAGATGTAGTTTGTCACAGAGTTTTCCCCTTCTCACTAGCGGGAAAAGCTAAGGAATGGTTGGAGCCACAATCCAAGGACTTTCAGTACTTGGGATGACTTGGCACAGGCGTTCTTGACTCAATATTTTCCACCAGGGAAAACGGCTCAATATAGAACCAACATCAGCAACTTTGGGCAAAAGCAGGGTGAGACTTTGTATGAAGCTTGGGAACGCTTCAAGGGTCTGTTGAGAGCTTGCCCACATCATGGTCTGCCCAAGTGGCTTGTCGTTCAATCATTTTATAATGGGTTGGATTATGATGTGCGAGCTACTGTGGATCAAGGAGCTGGAGGATCTCTTATGGATCACACACCGGAGGATGGTGAAATAATTATTGAGAAGATGTCCAGCAATGCTCATAGATGGACAAGTGAGAGATCCAACCCACGTAAACACTCCAACACTCAGTCAACCTATGTTGTGGACACAAATGACGCTATTGGAGCGTTGTCAAAGAAGTTTGATGCCTTGATCACTACTATTGGTAACTTTAATGCAAATCAGGTCGGTAGTTCTTCGTCAGAAGGAGGGTGTGAGATTTGCGCATCACTAGACCATGATTCAACCTATTGTCCACTCACAATGCCCCTTGTAGGTGGAATCAACAACGAGGATGTTAACTTCATGGCTAGACAAAATGTAGGTGCTTATGGATCAAGTGCGAATCCCGCATATCATCCTAGCAATCGAAACCATCCGAACTTCTCCTACAAAACCCAAGAACCTACCCCTCCTGGATTTCAACCTAGATAGTACCAAAGCAACCAGAGATTTCAAACAAATCAAGGAAGTCAAAATTTTGCTCGGAACATTCAGCAGGGGCAAGGAAACTATTCGAACAACTATCAAAACCAACCTTCTCAAGGGCACCAAGCACAAGCACCGCCTCAGGCTTCTTCGAGCAGCTCTAATCCCACCATGGAGGCCATCCTTGCTCAACTTGTCGCGGGTCAAGAGAAGTTGAATGCAAGAATCGATGAACTTGCCATTCACAACAAACATTTGGAGACACAAATTGCACAACAGGCAGCTTCTTCTTCAAGGTCACATGGTAAGCTTCCTTCAAAGCCAGACATGGGTAATAATGAATCTTGTAGCGCCATCACTATAAGAAGTGGTATAGTGATAGACCCCGCTAACACTAGAATGCGTGCCTCCAAGCCAAGGGTGGTCTTGGATGAGAAATCAAAGAAGGAGAAGGATACAGCTTAAGAACCTGATGTAGAAGAGGTTGAACCCACACCGGTTGAGAGAGATGTAGCTGTCGAGGTACCGGTATATAAGCCTAAAGTGCCATTTCCACAGCGGCTAGCTAAGAGCAACAAGGAAGCTCACTTCAAGAGGTTCTCGGATATGCTAACAAAGCTTCAGGTAACGCTGCCCTTTACGGAGGTAATCTCTCAAGTCCCTACTTACGCAAAGTTTTTAAAAGATATCATTTCTCAAAAGCGTAGGATTGATGTGCATGAAACTGTTGCATTGAATGAGATATGTAGTGCCGTAGTTCAAAATGCATTACCTAAAAAGTTAGGAGATCCGGGTAGTTTTGCCATCCCTATCAATATTGGTAATGTTATCATCGAGCGTGCACTGTGTGATCTAGGAGCTAGCATTTCTCTTATGCCTTATTCACTTTGCAAAAAGCTAGATCTTGGTGAACTTACTCCTACATCTATTTGTTTGAGATTGGCGGATCGCTCTTCAAGATTTCCTAAAGGAGTTCTTGAAGACGTTCCCATTAGAGTAGGGAATTTCTACATTCCCGTTGACTTTATTGTTTTAGAGATGGAGGAGGATAAGGAAGTACCGATCATTTTAGGTAGACCATTTCTAGCTACCGCTGGAGCCGTGATTGATGTTAGACATGGCTCACTTGTGTTGCATATTGGTGAAGAAGAGATTGCATTTAGTCTAGAAAAGTCATGCAAGACACCATGCTCATCATTTGATTGCAATCGTATTAGCTCATGTGATTTGATAGATCATTGTGTTTTATCTTCATCTAACCTTCTGAGTTTTGAAGATACGAATGAGCATAGCATGAGGGCTATTGATTTGGGAGAAGGCAGCACGGATGAGGATAAGGGGAGCAAGATCTCGGCTCTACCGGCAAGCCTAAGGTATGAATTCCTTGATGAAAATTCAGCGTATCCGGTGATTGTGAATTCTGCTTTGAATGGGGATGAGACTTCTAAGTTGTTGCATATTCTTAGGAAGTATAAGAAGGCTTTGGGGTACTCAATTGATGATCTTACCGGTATTAATCCTAGTATTTGCATGCATAGGATTCAGTTAGAAGATGAGGCTAGATCATCCGAGGAACATCAACGTAGGTTGAATTCCAATTTGAGTGAAGTAGTGAAGAAGGAGATTATGAAACTGTTAGATGCTGGCATTATCTTTTCTATTCCTGATTCAAACTGGGTTAGCCCAATCCATGTTGTCCCGAAGAAGGGAGGATTTACTGTTGTGGCTAATGAGCGGAATGAATTGATACCTACACGAACCGTTACTGGTTGGCGTATGTGTATCGATTACCAAAATTTGAATAAGGCCACAACAAAAGATCACTTCCCTCTTCCGTTTATTGATCAAATGCTAGAGAGGTTAGCCAATCATAACTTCTTTTGTTATCTTGATGGATACAATGGGTTTTTCCTGATACCCATGCACCCACAAGATCAGGAGAAGACGACGTTTACTTGTCCTTATGGGACTTTCGCCTATAGGCGAATGCCATTCGGACTTTGTAACGCCCCTGCAACTTTTCAAATTGCATGATGGCAATCTTTTCTGATCTTATAGAAACGGAGATGGAAGTCTTAATGGATGACTTCTCGGTTTATGGGTCTTCTTTTGATCATTGCCTTCTTAACCTTTCCCATGTTCTTGAGAGATGTATTGAGACTAATTTAGTGCTTAACTGGGAAAAATGTCATTTTATGGTGCAAGAGGGTATAGTCTTGGGACATCTAGTTTCCAACCGAGGGATAGAAGTAGATCCAGCTAAGATAGAGGTCATAGCCAAACTTCCGCCTCCTAGGGATGTTAAGGGGATTATGAGTTTTCTGGGTCATGCTGGGTTTTATAGGCGTTTCATTAAGGACTTTTCAAAGATAGCTAGACCTCTCACTAATCTCCTATGCCATGATGTTGATTTCCATTTTGATGATGCTTGTTTTGAAGCCTACACTAGGCTTAAAGATGCCTTGACCTCAGCCCCTATTATTCAGCCTCCCAATTGGGAACTCCCATTTGAACTGATGTGTGATGCAAGTGAATATGCAGTAGGTGCCGTGTTAGGTCAACGAGTTGATAAGAAGCTACATGCCATTTCTAATGCTAGTAAAGTCCTTGACCAAACCCAGGCTAACTACACCACCACAGAAAAAGAGATGTTTGCAATTGTGTTTGCCTTTGAAAAATTCAGACAATACCTTGTAGGATCGCATACCATAGTCTATACCGATCATGCCGCCATTAAGTACCTCATAGCTAAGAAAGATTCTAAGCCTAGATTGATTAGGTGGGTACTCCTACTCCAAGAATTTGACATTCTTATTAAGGATAAGAAAGGGGTAGAGAACCTAGTAGCTAATCATCTCTCTAGGTTAGAAGAAGATCCCCAGGCTAGGGTGGCTGCAACTCCCATAGATGATTCGTTCATAGGAGAGAGCATAATGGGGGTGGAGCTGCAAGCAGCTCCTTGGTATGCAGATTATGTGAATTATTTGGTTTGTGGTCTACTTCCTACTGATCTTAATCATCACAGGAAGAAGAGGTTTCTGTATGATGTGAAAAAGTATTACTGGGATGAGCCTTACCTTTATAAGCTTTGTGCAGATGGAATTTATAGGACTTGTGTGGCTGAGGAGGACATGATGAGCATTCTTGCTCAATGTCATGATTCTCTCTATGGTGGGCATGGTAGTGGAAACAAGACTGCATCGTGAGTTCTCCAATGTGGATTCTATTGGCCCTCGCTTTTCAAAGATGCCTACGAGTACGCCAAGAGATGTGATAGTTGCCAAAGGAGTGTTAATATTTCTAAGCGCAATGAGATGCCCCAACATCCTATTCAAGAGGTAGAAATTTTTGATGTTTGAGGGATAGATTTTATAAGTCCCTTTCCCACCTCCTTTAGAAACTCATATATCCTAGTAGCTGTAGACTATGTGTCTAAGTGGGTAGAAGCTGTAGCCTCTCCTACTTGTGATGCTAAAGTTGTTACGAAGCTATTTAGGAAGATCACTTTCCCTAGATTTGGCGTACCACGTACGGTTATTAGTGATGGAGGGTCTCATTTTAAGGAGAAGAATTTTGAGGCTTTGCTAAAGAAGTATGGTGTTTACCATAAGGTTGCCACCCCTTATCATCCACAGACAAGCGGGCAAGTGGAGGTTTCGAATAGGGAAATTAAGATCATTCTCGAGAAGACAGTCAGTCGGTCTAGAAAGGATTGGGCTTCTAAGCTAGATGATGCACTTTGGGCATACCGTACTGCATTTAAAACCCCTATTGGAATGTCTCTATATCGATTGATTTATGGAAAAGCATGTCATCTTCCTGTTGAGTTGCAACATAAGACTTTTTGGGCAATTACACGATTGAACTTTGATTTACGTGCTGCAGGAGAGAAGCGGTTATTACAATTGAATGAATTGGACGAGAGTTGCTTGGATGCTTATGACAACGTGCTTGTAGGGGCTAAATGGCCGACTCATAACTTTCTTGAACGTGCATTGAGTGCTTGGTGCCAAAATATTCATTGATTCCATACTATGCATATTGTTATAAGAGTGTTTGACCTCTTTTAAGCTTGGGATCAACGTGCTTGAGTTTCACATACCGCATCTAGCCTCTTTCATTTTGCTGATTTAGAGCCTAGGGCCGAGTAAGTTCTCATGATCGCGCCTTCTTGTGAGTCATTATTATTGCTATCCGTTGCCTATCTCACATTCTAGGAATTGTTCATTGCTTGCTTTGGACTTTGAATGCCAAGGGTTAGGAAGAAAAGTTCCCCCTTGAAAATATTTGCACCCAAAAAAAAAAAAAAAGCAGGCCGAGGTTAGGAAGAAAAGTTCCTCCTCGAAAGCTTGAGAGAAAAAAAAAAAAAGAGAAAAGAAATAGTAAGAGCTTGACTTTATGCCCATCCGCCATATCATTCTTGTGCAAGTCTACAATTTGCTTGTGTGCTAGCGTGCTATACTAGAGAATGACCCTTGTGTTAGCACGTAAGCATCAATTGGTTTATGACTGTTTTTGAAAATTAATTTTTGCCGAACTCCTCTTTCCTTATGAACTGTGATGCAAAGTCCAAGGCTTGGATATGAGTTCTGCATGTTGTGTATAAACCCTTGTTTCGAATGCTTTGCCTTGAAAATGAATAGATTGCGAGATTTGGTTTTGGTTGGCTCTAGTACTGATTTTCTTGAGTATGTGCCCTCATGTATTCTTAGGCGGCTCGGAAACTCTTTGATTGCAATTTGTTTAAAGTGTTAGTGTGAGGTGTGGGGTTAGAGTTCGTGAAGCCCGTGCATTGGTGGTCATCACTCTATTATTCAAAGCTTAAGTTGGGATAGAGAGTCTTGAATATAATATAACATGTCCTGATTGTTTGCTCGAGACGATCAAATTTTAAGTGTGAAGTGTTTGATTGGTTGGATTCCCGACCGATTCTCGCTTGTGTTTATTGGTTGTTTTCGTTCATTTTTGGAATATTATGACCATTATGCACTCTCTCCTTCTTGTTTCAGGGCCAATCTGTTCAGGCACCATGGGGAGTAAAGTTAGAGCCAACTGCATGCAAAAGAGTCGAGGAATATGTCAAATTGCCCAAGCCCGTACTGCCCGTATTTGTACGTTCGGCACGGTCGATACGACCGTGTCGAATGTTCAATTTCACAGCTGAAGTCGTATCGACCGTAGCTTATGATCGTACTCGTATCGACCGTATTGATACGACCGATACGGACAGCTCAGCTTATTTTCATAGAACTTGAAGGGAACCGGAAGGGGAAAGGAGGGCAGATTGGATTGGACGCGAGAGACGAGCTGGGAGGCGAAAAAAGGGCACGAAGGAGAGAAGAAAAGGAGGAAGAAAAGAGGTGTTTCGATCCTTGATCACTCGAGTGCATGGTTGTAATCTATTGTTTTCATTAGAGAATCGGATTTGTGACTCGTTCTTTATCTATGAAAGCAATGAAATCATTTTCCATGTATTGTGAGTATTCTCCCTAATTCCAAGGTTTGATGAATCTTTTTTATTGTGTTTGAAGTATTGTGATGATGTTCTAAACGAAAGTTTAGGTGGATAATTGATGGATTACGGTTTTACTCAAGTATGTCAAGTTATGCATGCTAGATGTTTGAAAGAATGCTAGCATGAATTCCGTTTTTAACTTAAGTACGTTATTGAGAGATACATACTTAGGAAGGACGAGAGTAAAATCAGCTTTGATCTTATTGACATACGAAAGTAGCGTAAAGAGATAAATTAGAGGTTAGGTATGCTTAATCCGAATTCTTTTACTGATCATAATAACGACGGTTTGTGATTAGTGGAGGAAGTTAGAGCGAATCAATTTATTGAGAGATTGAGATTCGACTTCCGTAATAGATTGATAATCGAAATTGAGCGAAAGCTAGTTTAGAAGATTGATCTATTCATAACCTCTATAGTCTTCAATCATCCATTCATCTTTGTCACTTTATTACAAAACACTAGGCAAGTGAAATCAACCTTGGAATCTTCTCGAAATTTGACAATTTAACCTTAGCTTGCCTGTCTTAATCCAAATCATTACAGAAAATCAATTCACAGATCGAGTTAGCTAAACAAAACTAGATAATTTTGCGTAGTGCATAAGCTTAGTTTACTCCTTGGACGATCCTAAATACTTCAGTTTACATATTGTTTTTGACCTGCATTGGAACTTCATATTCATTGGATTTGGAGTACAAAAATACTACACGTCACTAGCTCACACGAACAAGCTTCTGCTATAGCAGTTCCTGGAGCACGGAGCTGTAGCAGAAGTTCAGCGCCCATTCGGAGTTTGCGTTCAACGGACTGTATTGAAGAGCAGTAATCTACCTGGAGTTTTTAAATATTCAATGAAGAATATCCCAGAGAAGATTCCCGTGCCCAGGTAAAGATTTGTTTGTGGGAGATTTGATTTTCGAAATCAAATCTAATCTCCTACAAACTAGGAGATTATGTTGCTTTAGGGAACTTCCAAAAAGTGGTAACCTGCACAAGGCCGGGCGAGTACTTAAAGGAGGCTGAGCAGAGCGTCCTGATTGATCGAAGCAGAGAACATACAGAGAGAGCATACGCTGAATACCAAAGAGTGGAGTTCAAGTGCGAGAAGAGCTTCAACCGTCACCGAGAGCACAGCAAGTGCGTGGAGCTGTGTGATTGAACCGAGGGTGATCGAGACTTGCAGAGTCTGATCACTGCTTGATCTGAAAAGCCAATTCAGAGCATCGAAGTGCTTGTGGTAGATCAAGGAAGGCCGTGGAGCAATTATCGAGTGAAGATGCTCGAGCAATTGGCAGAAAGCTTGGACTAGCTAGTGATAGGAGATCACTGAGTGAGAAGGAGTATTCCAGAGTGTGCGGCGCTCGTGGAATTGTTCGATGGGCTTAGCTGAAGGCTTGGAGCGATGCGAACAAATTATGCATCAGTTGTGTGCTACAACAGGTGCTATAGCAGACCTGCAAAAACTGCGTGTTAATTAGAATAGGCTGGGATTCGTCGAGTCAGTAGCTATTAATACCAGTGTAGATAGTTGTGACACAAGTCAGAGCCTGTTCTAATTATGGTCGAAGTCCTAGCTAAGGTTGAGTAGCATAGGTTGCGTGTTGACGAACCGTGTTGTACGAGAGAACATTGAGCTTAGTGGATTAAAGGACTGAGTTCAGTCCTTCCTAAAGGTAGGCACTTGGCCGAACTGGGTGAACAAACCATTGTCCCTTGTTCTATCTTGCTGCATCAGATTTGAGTGTTCAAGAGTGTGCTGTAGCAACTGCTTGTACGCAAATCTGCATATCAGAGACGCTGCCAAAATTTCACAACCCATTTCCAAATGTCACGTCTTTTTCTTTGCATGGTTGAATATATGTTAGATAAGATCTGTTTCCTGTCATGTGTTCAGAAGATCCACTATCGAAATACCAATTTTCTTTTTTCAAGGATTTCGTTGAGTTAAAACACACATGATCGAGATGATCCATTCCTGATTTCCAGTTCTTGTTGAGTGCGGGATAGTTCCTTCGGATATGACCAGATTGATTGCAATGATAACTTCAACGTTTGTCCGTCGAATTCTGGGTAAGTGTTGTACAGTTTGCTGAAGCATCTTCTTGCTTTTTCTTCTAGATTTTTCCTTCAGAACCATTTTGTCTTATTCATCAGCCTGCTTTTTCATACTTGAGATAACACTCCAGTATCTTTTTCTCGTCATTTAGCTCAGACACTCTGGCAATCAACCCCTCATTCATCTTCACTACTTTCAGACATTTGTCGATCATTTGTCTTTATTGTTGAGCCAAATACTCCTTGGTATTTATGTTGCTATAGTTATTCCCTTCTTGTGGTTGGTTTGAACTCTGTCTGTTGTCCATAGAATTCAGCAACGCTTTCCCGGATCACACTTTGTATGTTGATCGAACGGTTCTAATACCAATTAAAATTCTGGTGCGTTGCTGATACAGAGTTATAGCTTCTGGTTAAGCACTCTCAGTATCTTTCTACGGAATTACTCTACTGAAATAAGAAAGACACAATGCGTTTGTTCACCCAGTTTGGCAACTTGCCTAGGTCTGGGGAGGATGCTTTGATTCTCAAGATTCCACTATCTTAAATCGAAGTACAAGGACTCACACCTCTACTTCTCACCTAGCTGAAATCTAGTGCTCAATCTGATCTTCTAGACTAGCTAGCAATCTGAACTCACAGATCTCTTCGTCCAGCCTACACACTCTCGCTAATAAATAGCTACAGCTCTGACTCTCAGACTTAGCCTATTTTATTACAATACGTAGCTGATGAGGCGTATTTATACGACTCGCTAAACCGTTTAAACCCAACTATTTTGGCATGTTTTTATGCGAATAGTTACTTCTTAGTGTTTTTTGCATTTCAGGTGTTTGGGATACATGAAAAGAGACTTGCGACTCAAAATGGTGTTTTTAGGGAGAAAATCGACGTTGAAGGAAATGGGTGCGCATCTCAGTGAGTTACGTACAACATCAGAGTAGCGCGCCGGACCTTAATGTCTTCTTCGGGCGCGCGACCTAATGTCTTCTTTAGGCACGGTCAGCTTATGATAACGTCAGCATCGGGCCCGCGGCCCGAAATCAAATTTTAGAGCCCGATCTCAATTAGGATTTCGCAACTAGAGTGAGACACCAGTTTTTGACGACAGGGATTTTGGGAAGAGATGAACTTATGAATTTTGGGAGAAAAATGGAGTCTTGCCTGAACATTATTTTCCGGCGTGAACAGTGCTTTCCGGCGGTGAACAGTGATCGTGAATAGTATTTTTTTTATGTCTTTCAATTTAATTTGTTTTTCAGTCATGACTATGAGTAGCTAAATTTCTGTTTCAGTTTAGGGTTTTCAGTTAGTGACATATATGTTTGAGACTTGGATTTAATGCCTGTTTCTATTCAATCCTAAGTTCTGGATCTTAATTTGCATGAATTGTATTGCACGGTTAGCGTATACTTTGTCTTGAAACTATCCGCTCATCAATTCTAATTATTAACTCTTGTCGAAGCTTTATCGTGGAAGCAAGCAGTAGGATCTAGGCTTAGTATCACCTTTGTCGGGATATTTTAGGTTGTTACCTTTGTCGGAATGACCACATGTTTGATTAGAATCGCCATCTTTAGAAGTCGATGATAACAGTCACTACTGAATTCCCTGGACTGAATACTTCTCTTAATTGATATTCATACCTTTTCACTTTCTTTCTTGCAATCGACTTGCTTAAACCCCCTTTAGTTCAGTATTTACAGGAAATCGCTTCACAGTCAGTTCTCTTGGGTTCGGCCCTTGCTTGCCGCTACACTAGCTAGAGCTTGGAATTATAAATACAAATTTGGCGCACACAACGACGCGCGTCAGTAGCTCACGGAATGGTTCAGCACACTCTTCACCAGAGTTGTTGTATATTCAGTCGACGACACTCCAAGCTCTCTCGCCAAGTAGTCGGACACTCTGAGATCTTCAAACTCAGCCTTTGCTGCCCCTCAATCAATGACTCAATCCGTCACTATTGGGTAGCCTCGATCAATGCTCCGCAGCCCACGACAATGCCTGTCCGCGGCTGATCACCGAGCTCTGATTGTCCCTTTAATGACCAGCGCTCCAGTTGAACTCCGAATCAATCCTGAATCAAACTCCACGAGTTCTGATTCCCTCAACACCACACACATCTTCAACCCAGTGTATAAATCTCTGCTACCGTAAGTTGATCTCTGTGAACTCTCTGTGCTCTTGAGTTGCTCTCTCTGATCATGTGAATGATCTCTATGTTGCATCCCCGCCTTCCTTTTCAAGCTCTTCAGCACGCCAAAAAAGCCAAACATCATTATCAGAATCTTCTCCTAGATTCTAACAGGTTTGTTGAAGATTCCGCTGCCAAATTTGGATTCTTATATCTCTATCTTCTTAGACCACGTGCTGGCAATTGCTGAGCTCTTGATGACGTCTACATACCTCTCTGAGCTTCCCCGATGCCAGCCGGAGCCTCGCCGTGCAACGCCAGGATTTTGCTCTAGCTCTGAATCAACAGGGAAAGTTCAGTAGTCTCTTGATCAGTTTTGTCAAGGATGTCATATCCTCACCAACATGTATTCTGGTTTTATCATCATGATTAGTGAGTAGTCATCTCGTTCGTGGATCCTGCGGATCTCATGCCTGTACTCAAACAATTCACAATGTTAATAAAACCTTTCGATTATGATAATGGAGTTATTTAATTCTACTTTTCTTAATGGATGGACCCTTGGCTTTCCAAGGTTTATAAACAGTTTTTGACAGCAACGTGACCCCTAAAACATACATTGACAACTATAAAGGGTTAAAAATACAATTGTCACATGTCTTGAAGACTCAGAGCTGAGTAAAAGCCGATCAACATGGAGCTGCTCGGAGAGTGTCCAAAGGGCAGCTGCCGGCGTCGCAACGTGTCCGGGGGTCGCCTGGACAGCCCGATTAATCAGGAGTTATTGTTCAGAGGTTGGAACAAGATCAGTTTCTAAATTAGCTTTTAGAAATCTATCTCGACATATCCGCATGAATTTAGGAGAAGATTCTCTTGTGCAAAATTCTAAGATTCCTAAAACGATTAGTAGTCCTATGGTTGGTCGTTGTCTGCTGATATATAAGGAAGGGCAGTACATCAACAACACACACACCGAGAGAAAGATACACACAGAATCTGATAACGGAAGGCTAAAAGGTAGAGTGCTGATTTGTGAGTGTGTGGCTGAGAGGAGATCAGGACTAGTGTAGTCTGATCTACGCTTAATCAAGAAAACTCAACTGGACCGCTGTCTTGTTGATAGATCAAGTACAAGCTTTGAAGCAAAGTTGTGAAGAGGAGCTGTCGCAAACTATTGAAGATCAAAGCCGAATTCCCTGATACTGACTGGAGGTCATTGATCGAGGGGGAGCGATGCCAGAGTCTGGAGTACTCGTGGAAGTTCGACGTCACAGTAGAGAGTGTGTATTGAGTCGTGGATAGAAGCTATAACAAATTGACCTGTAAGTTGCTATAGCATCCTGTTACACATTGTAATAGTATGGGTTGAGTCTGTGAATCCAGGTCTGTAGCTATCTATTACTGGAAGTGTGTAGACAGTATAGTCTAGTCTGTATGATTAGATTGAGCATAGATTCAAGCTAGGTTAGAAGTAAAGGTTGAACTAAAGCGAGCTTAGTGGAATCTTGAGGACTCAGGAGAACTCCTCCCCAGATGTAGGTAGTTGCCAAACTGGGTGAACAAATTGCTTGTGTCTTCAGGTTCGGCTGAAGTTAAGACAATTTCGCAAAGTGACCCAATGGTTGCTATTGCAACCTACTGATACAAGTCACCAGTAGTACTGGTAATTTCAATTGTTATCAAAGCCGATCACTCAAAGCACATAGTGTGATTCAAGCAAGCGCTGTGACTTCTACAATGAACAATGAAGGAAGACAAAGCACAAGCAGACACCCACTGCTCGAAGAAGGGAACTACAGTTACTGGAAAGCTAGCATTAAGGCCTTTCTGAAGGCAGTAGATGAAAAAGCAAGGAGAGCAGTGATATCCAAGTGGTCGCATCCATTGGTCATCGACAACAAGGGAGTTGACAAGAAAAAGTCCAAAGAAGGATGGACATCAGAAGAGGAAGCTATAGCGTCTAGTAACTCCAAGGCCCTTAATGCTATTTTTGCCGCTGTTGATGCCAACAATTTCAGGTTTATCTCAATTTACGACATCGCAAAACAAGCATGGGTCATCCTAGAGATAGCTCATGAAAGAACTGACAAGGTGAAGACCTCGAGAATTCAGATGATCTCTTGAAAATTTGAAAGCTCGAAAATGCTGTAGGGAGAAACTATTACCGAGTTCAATGCAAAACTCTGCGACCTGTCGAATGAAGCATATGCCCTCGGAAAACCAATATAAGAGGAGAAACTTGTAAGAAAAGTTCTCAGATCTCTGACTTCAAAGTTTGACATGAAAGTCATTGCCATAGAAGAAGCACATGATGTCAAGAACATGAGGCTGGAAGCCTTGATCGGATCCTTGAGAAAATTCGAGATGAAGACGACAGAGGATGTTACACCATCTCCCGGGAAAAACCTAAAACTGAAGACAAAGACAAAGGAAGTTGCACCAGAAGATATAATGCAGCAACTGGCACTGCTTGCAAAGAACTTTGGTAAGTTCGTAAAAAAGAATGGATCAAAAACCCTAGTTTGTAGGACAACAGTTTGGTGGGAGAAATCAGCCTAGAAGAGGAGATAATTCCCGGAGAAGAAACGTGAATGCTGATCAAAACAAAAAGAGATGAAGGACAAGCACAAAGGAGTGCAGTGTTGGAAGTGTGAAGGCTTTGGCCACAGACAGTCTGAATATCCGAACAATCAGAAGAAGAACAACTAATCTCTTGATGCAAATTGGAGCGACGAGGAGAGTGAGGATGACTCAGAACATAAGAGCAATGTTGCTCTAACTGTAACAGAAAACACCAGTATAATAAAGTAAGATATTATGTATGGTGTCCCAGAGTCAGACAACAGTGATGACGAAGATATCACCGAGAAGTCAGTTGAGAGAAACTTCATCCTTCTACACGAGAAGTGGCTGCAAGTCATCGATATCAACAAAGGATTGTTTGAAAAAATATCCGGACTGGAAAACGAACAACAAGAATTGTTAGAGACCATCAAACTCATGACAGACCAGGCAGACCAACGTGAGTCAAAATAAGATGTTGTAATGGAGGAAGTCAGTCTGCACAGAAAGACTGCCAAGATGCTCAAACAATGGATCAAATAGCCTCGATGACCTCTGGTCCTACCAAAGATATGGAGGTGGAAATGCTATTTGCAGCTGGAGCACAATCTATAGACAACATAGTACATTAACAAAGCACAAGATTATATTATAGCACTCCGTGGACCACAAAAGCTGAGGCAGACTGGGCAACAGACAAATGACAGAATCTGTTATAGCAACCTGTGATGATTTGAAGCTAGAGCAGAATGGCCATCTTGAAGATGCACGGAGAGAGCCTTGCGAAGTGCTGGCGGTGTCGCAAGAACTCAAGAAGATTTGCAAACGTCATCAAGTAAGCAGCAACGTCATTGATCGCGCGTCGTTGTGCGCGTCAAATATAATCCTTCCTCTTCCACTAGTACAACGGTTAAGTAAGGGTCGATCTCCACAGGGAGCAAGTAGTTCAGCTTTAGCCAGTAACCTACACTTATGAAATTGGGGGGTGAGTGATTGGTTTGCGCGATGTGCGAGTAAACAGTGGTAAACGCAGGAATTGCACTAGACGTGCGCAGACAGTAGAGATTAAGTACTATGACTATGAGAAGTATCGGTGCAGAAAATCCTCTATGAGTGTATTCCTTATCATCGACTCTAAATGTCTATAGCTCGGGTTGCTAATGTTAGTGTCCGATCAAGGCTTCCTAACACGTGCGCATGTTCCGATCAAAGTTCATGAACTATTAATTCTTACACTAGACTAAACAACTACGAATCCGATCAAGGTAGTAATTGCCTAACCTAGCGCGTTACTCCTAGTTGGCACCGTCAGGCTATTCAACTAGTTTAACAAACAACAACAAGCAACAAGAGTAAGATTGCGGTTCAAGGCTTCCCCTACTCGTGTAACAAGCTGCCAGTAATATGCACAGAATTAATATAAGCAAAACAAGCTATGCATTAAGCGCAAGTCTCAAAGGGAAATACTCATAGATTCATGCCCAACCGATACTAAGCGTTTAGCTAGACATGCTAGTGATAAACATCATAGAAACAGTAATTAATAGCTAAAGTGTCCAAGAAAACAATAGCAAACAGTGCGTGCAGGTTGCAGTCTTGGCTGGCGCAGTCGGCTGGCGCAGGTCCTCTCAACAAGCTCGTGTGTTTTCCAGTTCTGCCGCTCTCTCCTCTGATCTAGCGAAGATGGATGGTGTAATACGTATGAATCTCTCTCTCAAACACTAGCCTTCCTCTCCTTTATATACTGCTCAGAGGCTCATCCTTGGCAACTTCCTAATCTGGTCGTGTCAGGATTTGGAAATACCATCATCTGCGCCTGGCGCACGGCAACTGCTTAGCGCAATTGGTTATCGACTCTGCCGATTCTTCTGTTTGCGCCGCTAGCTCCGCAGGCTGTGTGATGCGCGTCCTAAACGCTGCCTGTTAGCGCATATCCGACTTAGGCCCTCGTTTTGCCCTGAAATACAAAAACACTGGAAACCAGTAATCTGTACATAAAATAATGCAAACAAGCATAGGGTTATGATCTAAATAATGCGTATAAATAGGCTAGCACTCCGTGGACCACAAAAGCTGAGGCAGACTGGGCAACAGACAAATGACAGAATCTGTTATAGCAACCTGTGATGATTTGAAGCTAGAGCAGAATGGCCATCTTGAAGATGCACGGAGAGAGCCTTGCGAAGTGCTGGCGGTGTCGCAAGAACTCAAGAAGATTTGCAAACGTCATCAAGTAAGCAGCAACGTCATCATGTGGTTGGAGAGATTCAAAAAGATAAGGTTTCTAAATTCTAATTTAGGAAACACAATCTTAACAACTCCAACAACTTCGCAAGAATCTTGGCGAAGATTCCAAAAGATGATGTGTTGCACTGAGAATCCTAGGGCATCTAGGGTTTTCATCAATGATGGTTGATAAATCTATAAAGCAATGCAAAGGCAGAAGAGCTATAGACAGAGAAGAGAAGAATCGAAGCAGAGAACACACAACGAGAGTTAATAGCAAAAGGCTGAAGGAACAGAGTTATGTTGAGTGTAGAAGAGATCAGAACTCGCAGAGTTTGATCTAGTATTGATCCACATAACGCAACTGGAGCATGGCTCGTTAAAGGATCAATCAGATTCTTCGAAGAGCGGCTGCGGACAGGCGGTGTCTCAGGCTGTTGGATAACTGATCCAAGCTACCCGATATTGACAGACAGTCATTGATCGAGGGGGAGCAAAGTCTGAGTTTGAAGAATTCAGGTTGAGTCCGACTGTTTGGCAAAGTATGCCAGAATAGTTGTCGACTGGAGTTACAATAACTCTGTTACCGAGTGTGCTATAGCTTTCCATCCACTACACATTGTAATAGGATAGTGATGTTGCAGTACGACAGTGTTTGACAAAACCAGCACAAGTGAACAAGCAAGTGAGCAAGATGCTGCTACAGCCGAAGTTCAGCATTTGTGAACAAGACCAGTGAACAAGAAGCAGCTGTAGCAAGAGAAAGCTATAGCAGGAGCTTGTTCAAAAGGGTTGTAGCGTCTGTCCGAGTAGCAGCTATCTGGGTCTTTGGGAAGAGGGCATGGCAGTCCTTCTAAGAGCATCAGAGGAGTTTCTAAGTTGCTGCAGAGAATATTCCAGTGGAGTTTCCTAGCTGAAGTAGGAGATTTGATTGTGGGAGATTTGAATCTTAATTCAAATCTAATCTCCTAAATATTAGGAGATATTGATTTTGCTAGGGGAATTGCTAAATCCTGATAATGTTGGCAGTGGACGCGCCTATATAATGGAGACGCTTCAGAGCAATGAAGATTGATCGAAGCTAAGAGTAAAAACACGAGAGTTACACAGAAGTTCAACAGAGAGTGAATCTGTGCGGGCAAATCTTCGATCATCACCGAGAGCAGAGCGTGAGCGCAGAGCTGAGGTGATTGAGACAGTGGGTGATCAGGACTTGCCGAGTCTGATCACAGTTTGATCGGGAGACCAATTCAGAGCAGCAGTGCTTGTTGGTGGATCAAGGAAGGCCGCGAAGGGATTGTCGAGTGGAAGGACTCGGGCAATCGATCGAAGGCCAGCTCTTGCTAGTGACAGGAGGTCACTGAGTGAGGAGGAGTATTCCAGAGTGTGCAGCGCTCGTGGAATCGTTCGAACGGCTCAATGGAAGGCTTCGGAGCGACGCGGACAGTTTGTGCATCAGCTGTGTGCTACAGCAGATGCTATAGCAACCCTGCAGAATCTGAGTATTGTTTAGAATAGGCTGAGTTTCGAGGAGACAGTAGCTATTCTAGATAGATATCTGTAGAGGGTGTGCAGACACAAGTCAGAGGCTGTTCTGATTGTGTACGTGGATCCACTTGTGGTTGAGTAGCATAGGTTGCGTGGGTTGTAACCGTTTGTACTTGGAAACCTTGAGATTAGTGGATTGAGGACTGAGAAGAGTCCTCCCCAGACGTAGGCAATTTGGCTGAACTAGGTGAACAAACCTTTGTCCTTGTTCTTTCCTGCTGAAACAGTTTCCGGGTGAACAAGAGTGTGTTGTAGCAACTGCTTGTTCACAAATCTGTTTATCAGAGGCGCTGCGAATTTCAATTGGTATTAGAGCCGGAGCTCAACACACAGAGTAAAAGATCCTACATCGCCTCTGAAGAAGTCAAGGAACAATGAAGGAAGGACAGAGCACGAGCAGACCTCCATTGTTGGAAGAAAGCAACTATGGATATTGGAAGGCTAGGATGAAGGCCTTTCCAAAGCCATTGATGAGAAGAAGAGCTATCGTGGTCCAGTGGTCTCCTCCGATCACCATGGATAAACAGGGAGTTACACGGATAAAACCTGAAGAACAATGGACTGCTGAAGAGGGAGCTGCAGCAACTGGTAATTCAAAGGCTCTGAATGCAATCTTTGTTGTGGTTGATGCTAACAATTTCAGGTTGATATCAAACTGTGATATGGCCAAGCAAGCTTGGGAAATTCTGCATATTGCCCATGAAGGAACTGATAGAGTAAAGCTGTCAAGATTACAGATTATTGCTACGCAGTTTGAAAATTTGAGAATGCTAGAAGAGGAGACGATCACTGAGTTCAATGCGAAACTGTGTGACTTGGAAAATGAAGCCCATGCTCTTGGAGAACCTATTCCTGAAGAGAAGCTGATTAGGAAGGTTCTCAGATCGTTACCCACAAGATTTGACATGAAAGTGACGGCCATTGAAGAAGCTCAAAATGTCAGACGCATGAGGCTGGAAGAATTGGTTGGATCCCTCAAACAATTCGAGATGAAGCTGGTTAAAGAAGAGCCTACTCCTAAGGAGAATATAGGACTGAAGGCAGAAACAGAAGTGAAGAAGCCAGCTCCAGATGATCAGCTGAGTATGCTAGTAAAGAACCTTGGGAAACTCCTGAAGAACATGGACTCAAGAACTGGGCAAAGCTCATCCACACGAAAACAATTCAGAAGAGGTGGAGGAAATCAAAGGAGAGGGAAGGAATCTGCTCAAAATGATGATGAAAAGAGAGACAGAAGAAAGGGCATGAAGTGTTGGAACTTTGAAGGATATGGTCATCGACAAGCCGACTGTATTAGTAAACCAATGAAGAAGGCCGACAGAAAAATGCTTTCTCTGCTAGCGGAAGTGAAGACGAGATAGATCTGAGTGAAGATGAATGCAACATGGTCAGATACAGATCAGTCGGGAAAGGCAGAAAAACACAAGGTAGGGTGGATCAGCTCCTGCTACAGCAATCCCTGTATCACCATGTCAAGACACTATTAAAGTATAAAAGATGCTATAGCTGCGGGCTCAAAGGTCACATTAAGAGGAACTGTCCATCAACATAGGTTAAGTCTGACCGTCAGGTCTGTAGCTGTTCTTTACTGGAAGTGTGTAGGTAGCACGAAGCGAGTCTGTGTGATCAAACTGCGAGCTAGTTTGTGTGAGTAGACTGAGCTAAGATTTCGACTAGGTGAGAAGTAGAGGTTAAACTAGCGTAGGCTGGGTTTTGAGTCCTTGTACTTCATATCGTGATAGTGGAATCTTGAGGGCCAGAGCATCCCCCCCAGACGTAGGCAAGTTGCCGAACTGGGTTAACAATTGTTGATTGTCTTTCAGCTGGGCCAGATAAAGCTAATTCCGCAGAGTGATACAGAGAGTGCTATAGCAGATGATGTAACTCATCACCAGCAACGCACATTGAATTTCATAATGAAACAACAAAGAATAAATCATGTCTTGTACTAATCATGGCATACATTATAGAACCTATTGAATTTGCATAAGGATATTTTTTTCATCTTTAAGAGCTCTTGCCAGACTTGGGGCATTGTGCCTTGCTTAAAATAAAATGACCCGCTAAGGGAATAATTACTGATTTACAATTTAGGTTACCAAATCTAGACACTACTTTTTCTAAGTACGGTTTTTGATGCACTTTTAACCAATTCTTCCTCATGTCTCTTACAATTACCATGCCTAAAATGTTTCTAGCAGGCCCTAAGGCCCTGTTCTTTGCACTTAAATTTTAAGTACTTAGGTTAATTATTATTTTTTATTGGTGGTGTGTTGTTTTTGTGGTGATGGGTTGTTGTGGTTTTAGAAGTGTTGTGGTAATGGTGGTGGTAGTGGTAGTGTTTTTGTGGTGGTGGGTTGTTGTGGTGGTGGTGGGTTGTAGTTGTGTGTGGTAATGGTGGTGGTGGTGGTAGTGTTGTGGTAATGGTGGTGGTTGTTGTTTTTGTGTTGTGGTGGTGGGTTGTTGTTGTGTTGTGGTGGTGGTGGTAGCGTTTTTGTGGTGGTGGTGATATTGTGGTTGTGATGTTAAGGTAGTGGGGTGGTGCTGATGATGGTGGTGGTAATGGAGTGGTGGTGTTGTTGGTGGTGGTGGTGTGAATGTGTTGTGGTTGTGATGTTATGGTAGTGGGATGGTGGTGGTCATGGTGGTGGTCATGGTGATGGTTATGGTGATGGTAATAGAGTGGTGTTGGTTTGAATATGTTATGGTGGTGTGGTGATAGTGGTGGTGTGGTAATGGGGTGGTAGTGGTGCGGTGGTGTGGTGATAGTGATGGTGTGGATGTGTTGTAATGTGTAGTGGTGGTGGTGATATTATGGTTGTGTGGTGGTGGTAGTGTGGATGTATTGTTGCGGGGGTGGTGGTAGTGTTGTGATGGTGGTGGTGGAATGGCGGTGTTGTGGTGGTGTTGGTGATAATGTCGTTATGTGGTGGTTGTGATGTTAAGGTAGCGGTGGTGGTAGTGGTAGTGGAGTGGTGGTAGTGGGTGTTTGTGGTGTTGTGTTATTTTTGTGGTGGTGGTGGTGGTGATATTGTGATGTTAAGGTAGTGGGGTGGTGGTGGTAGTGGAGTGGTGTGTTGGTGGTGGTGTGAATGTGTTGTGCTGGTGGTGGTGTGATGATGAATAGTAACTTAAGTACTTAAGTTAAGTAAGTTATTAAGTTAAGTATTTAAGTAAATAACTTAAGGTCAAAAGAACAGACCCTTGTCTTTCATATCAAATGCATAATTCAGTTTAAGTTTTAGATGAGAAACAATAGACACTGACTTTCTTATCAATAACATGTCATCAACATAGAATACTATATATATAGCTATCATAACTGCTTCTAACAAAGCCAATACTAAGCTCAAACGAGTCAAATTTTTTGTATTACTGCCTAGGGCTTTGTTTCAGATAATATAATAATTTATCAAGTAGGTAGACATGCTCTGAAAATTTTCTATATATAAAGCCTTCAAGCCGCCTCATAAATATTTTCTCTTCAAGTTCCCCATATAAGAATGTTGTTTTAACATCTAACTATTCCAATTCTGGGTCTAAATAGACAACTAAGGATACCATTATCTTATTTGTCTTAATTTCACAACTGGTAAAAGTATTTCAGTATAATTAATGCCTTTCTTTGGGTATAACCCTTAGCAACTGGTCATGTCTTATACCTAGGGGGTTCTTCATCAATTTTCCCATCTTTGATTTTAAACAACCATTTGCATTCAATAAGTTTTTGGTTTTTTGGTTTTTCTACAAGGATCCAAGTTTTATTTATCCTTAATCAATTCATTTCACTAGTAATGGCTGCATACCATTTACCCTTATTTTTAGGGCTCATTGCTACTAAAAATGACTCAGGTTCTGACTCATTCAGATCATGAGCTGGTAAGGCAATGTATACTAAATTAGCAATTGAATATCTGTTTGGAGGCCTATGCTCTCTTCTTACTTTGTCCCTAGCAAATTGATAATCCTCCCACACCTCTTACATTAAAGAATTTAGTTATTCACTGAAATCAGGGATATTATCTTGGTCAGTGCCCTGAGGGTTTGCATTCTAACATTTAGGTTCTGCCTCTGGCTCAGGGGTGTTTAATGGAATTTCATGTTGGTTCCTGGCCTCTCGAAGCTCCACCTCAGTTAGGGTTCCAACTGTCTCAGTGTTATATGATATAGGGCCCACTGTAGTGATTTTTATTTTATAAGGGAAGATCCTCTCATTGAACATTTATTTCTCATAACCCATACCCTTTTGCGCCAATTGTTGGTGATATTCTAGGAATATATATTTAATTGATCTAGGATCTAATTTACCCTCTTTAGTATGAGAATGGGCTGAACAACCAAAGTTCTTAACTGGTTTAGGTTTAGTTTACTACTGTTCTAGGCACTTTAGTTCTAGCATCCTACGTGGGCTTCTGTTTATTAAATATGATGCAATGTTTAATGCCTCACCCTAGAAGGCTTTGGGCACAACAGAGGTAAACAACATGCTTCAAACTTTGTTCCAAATAAGGGCCTATTTATCCTCTCAACAACACCATTTTGTTGAGGGGTAAGTCTTACAGTTCTATGCCTAAGTATATCATTTGATTTTTATCAAATTCAAAGCTACAGAACTCTTAGCCATTATAAGTTCTAAAGACCTTTATTGTTTAACTAGTCTGATTTTCCTGCAGAGTTTTCCACCCTTTAAGTGTTACAAAGCCTCATTTTTTGTGTTTTAATAGATGGATCCAAATCATCCTAGAGTAATCATCAACAATGCTAAAAAAATACTTGTTACCCTATTATTTTCATGATTTTCTGCCCCCATAAATCAACATGTATATTTTATAAGATACTCTTAGACAAATTCCTATTAGTGGAGACACTCTGCCTAGACTGCTTAGCCATCACGCAAAGTTCACAAAAATCTAATTTAGTGATTTTCTCACTACCAGACAAAGCCTTGTTTACTAGGAGCAATCAAACATTTTTAATTTATATGTTCTAACCTTAGATGCCATTTTCTAGTATCATTTAAATCATTTTCAATCAAGATAGTATGAAACACTACATTACAGCACGAGCCATTCAATACATAAAGTCCAATAAGAATTAATTTGTCAACCCTATATAAAGACAAGCTTCTAGCACATTAGAATTGCAACCAGGTTGAGCTCTGGTTTCGCTCGGTTTGCACTATGACTTCAAGATCGGGTTACAAACTGAGTTCTGTATGTCACTCCCACTCAATCTCAATCAAGAACACTACCTGATCTAACCTGTTGGAACCAGTTCACTAAGGACCTTGTGAATGGCTGGACTGCTCAACCTTCAATTCAAGACCGAGTAGTTTTAGATGTTCAATTTCAATAATGCTATTTGTTAACATCCATATTTAAAGCAAAGAATGGCTAGTTGAAGCAGCCCAATGGTTTTGAGAATTGGGTCCAAAGCATTTTGTGATTTGCCAAGCGAGTTGATTGTCATGTAGTTGGGTCCTTATCATGATTCGACGAATTTTTTATATTGCCGTTTGCTGGATGGGCTTGCCCTGCTTTAAGTTTGAAGGGAATTTCTTGTTACCATAGGCAGCGGAATTTTAAAATTTTCACAAGAATGTATCAATGGATCTTTGTATGTAAATGATTTCAAACCAAAATTCCAATAAAAAATGATTAAGGATCATTCATACATTTTTTTCTTGTCTCCAAACAAGAAAAGAAGCTCTCGAGACTACACTCTGCCTTCTTTTGGATGATTTGCAGCATCTTAGAAGAACGTCATGCGCTAAGATAAGACTCCAAAGAATAAGTCCTTCAAGGTATCCTCCAAGAAATTAACTAGAATTCAAACTTTCCTCTTGCTAGGGAGTAGTAATTCGGTTGCTCCTTAATTTCTATTCTCCAATAGAAATATACGTTTTCTGGTTTTTCAATACATGAGAGATTTAATAAGAGCAGAAAAAAATATTGTTTTAAAAGGAAATGAGAGGGCCTTTATATAGCAAACAAGGAATGGAAGTTATATCTCCAGAGTTGACCTTCAACTTTACTATGGTTTCAACCATGATCCAATCCGAATTAGATCGTAACATAAGAAAAGAAGTTACAGATCCTTCTTTTATCTTTCTATCATATATTTTAGAGTCAAAACCAACTTCATACGTGGAAGTTATGCTACGAATACAAAACATGGACAGAAGTTTCTTAGAGCATGACAGCAACATGTTCTAGCACGTTTTTCACTATTATCCGTTTCTTATTTGACTTCATTCAAAGAGTATACTATTTAGATGTTTCCTTTCACTTTCTAAACATATATTGAATGCCATATGAGAGAGATGTACATGAAATAAGAAACACTATTTAGGCAGTTTTTCTCAAACGGTTACAAACATGTTTTACACCCTAATATGTGTTTCTTATAATTTTATTCAAAGAACGAAAGTTATAGATACTTCTCTTATCTTTCTAAACATATAAATAAAATTAAAAACGAATATCGTATGAGCAAAAATATGAACAAGCTATAAAAATGTGATAAATGGTTAATCATGGAGACCAAGTCATACTTATCTTTTACTAACCAAATACAATTAATCTGATTAATTGTAGTGTTATATAATCCATCATTCTTAATAATTAAATCTCTCATTATTGTGGAGGAACCGATTTATTTTTCATGTCATACATGTCAATTAAGTTAAGAAGCTTTTATAATTAATTTCTTATTGGTGTGACCTCATGGGGTCTATGTCATTTAGTAATGAAATTAAACACTCCTTTTTAATTTCATAAACTACAAGAGGCACCTAGCAATATGCATTGTAGTTGCCCAAGTAACATAGATGATAAGTACCTACTATATCATGATCCGCAAAGCAACAACTGCTTCATGTCAATTCTATGTCTCATGATATCATTAATAGATTTAAGGTAGGAAAAATCTATTTATTTCTCGATTATGACTAATATAGTAATTATAATTAACACATTAATCATATGTGCACATACTTATATTATTCATCAAGGGACCCATGGATATTGCTCATTTATACGAGGGACATTGGTACTCTTGGTAACTACTATCTATCCACATAGCAATGCTTAGGAGATATAATATTCATGGTTACCAATTATGGACAATTTTAAATAATACCCACGAATATCTATTTTTTATGTGATAGAAACAATTATCTCATATCTTAGAATTTCATACACAAATAAATTGACAACTTCTTGTCATATGATTTGTAGAACATGATCATCATCTAATCCAAATGCTAATCTTTATTGATAATTAATGTTCCTTGTTAATTATCAAGATTATGGACATTTTAGAATTTCTTAACTCATTTATAGAGTTTCACAATCACAAGTCCTCAACTTGAAAATATTCAGAGAACAAAATGATAAACATAATCATTCAATTACATGAACAAAACTAAGAAAACAATCACCATATGATTGACTTCTACATCCCATGACTAACAAAGTTATTTATCACACATGATACTTTCATCATGAAAATATTCGTGTAAGAACCATTCAAAACGTTCATTCAGAGACATTCTTTATTTAACTCACATATAAATGACACAACACTAAAAGAAAAGGTGATCGAGCGAACCATATGCTACTTAGGTAGTGGCCCGGGTAGTGCGAAAAAACATTATTGGTGTTGCGATACAACAGAAAATGCATCGAATGAAGTTGAAATAGAATAATAGATGGGGTCGACGTCGCTTTCTATAAATGTTTCGATATAAGACATCATTTTTTACCAAAGCATTATATATACTTTGAACATAAGACAGTGCCTCGACTGTCAAGATATTAATTTTACCAAAACATCATTCAAAAATTCGGTCATAGTTTCAAATCCTAATTCCATGGTCTTAGGCTCCTAGGAATTGCGAGAAACAAAGCCTGCCACATTAATCAGAAAAAAATTGAGAATTGCGTCGTTTGGCCGATCTATTTTCACAAACACGTTCCCTGGAAACTTCACTTCCGAAATGCCCCGTTTCTTAATCTTCCCGGCAACAATACTGCCGGTCTGTCAGATTTCCCAGGAGACCGGGAACAATGTTCCCGGTCTCTTCCAAAATCAGCCGAGGTGGCTGATTTGTGCCACCTCGGCTGCCATGTGTCTGCCACGAGTTACCCGGTAACATTGCTACCGGTTTGTTTATGAAACCGGTAACAATGTTACCGGTTTCATCTAGGTGAAAACCAGATCTGCATTTTATTGATTTTAGTTTGATTATGAGACCGGGAACATGGTTTCCGGTCTCATATTGAGACACTGCATGTCAACTAACTCATGTTTGAAGGTTGGAAAATTTTCTGTCTCGATTTCGTGTCATGTCAAATCATGTTGAAAGCCTGCAAATTTTGGTGTGTTGTCAAATCATGTAGAAAGCCTACCTAATTTTCTGTTCAAAGCCTGCCAAATTTACTGTATTGTCAAATCATGTCGAAAGCCTGTTACTCACGTTTAAAGGCTGCAAAATTTTCTGTCTCGATTTCTTGTCATATCAAATCATGTTGAAAGCCTGCAAATTTTGGTGTGTTGTCAAATCATGTAGAAAGCCTACCTAATTTTCTGTCCAAAGCCTGCCAAATTTACTGTATTGTCAAATCATGTCGAAAGCCTGCACAATTTTCTGTCACGGCAAATCATGTCGAAAGTGAGAACATGTTGCATTTGTCAATAAAGAGGACCTCAAACTGCATGTCTCTCCGTATCTTCACTAACCTTGCTTTCATAATTTTCCATTTTCATACATTGTTGATTCCCCTCCGTTGCATTTCCCTCCCTCATCCAAAATAATGGACGACCTTGAATTTGATCCTATGGTGATGTCAACATTCGAATCACTAGACATGCCAGTACAAGATGAGTATGATAGAGACGAGATGAAAATGTTAGACGGGATGGATATGGAGGGTGACCCAAATGTTCCAGAACCGCAACTCTTGTGGGATATCCCCGGATTTACAGACGTATCGGCGTGGGATACAAATGAACCTGATGACGAGTTCCTTGGTCGGAGGCAGACGAATTATGGGAAAATTGGGGTTGGAGCGACGTTCGGAACCAAAGCTGATGCCATTTATGCGGTTCAGAGGTACTCTATCCTGAACCGCGTTGAATATTACACAAGAGAGTCAGACTCTCACCTGTTGATTCTTCACTGTCGGGAGGGGGAGGATAATTGTCCCTGGAGGCTCAGAATAATGAAAGAAAAAAAAACAAACAGTACTGGGAAGTAACCAAGTCTCGAGGCGATCATATTTGCAATACCGATTTTATTTCAAAGGAGAATGTACACATGACGAGACATTTCATCGCCATGGAGATTGGCGACGTGATTAGCTAACGGCTGAGATTGACACCCGGTGAAATCAAAGCAAGAATATTCAAGGATTACGGGTTGGAAACGTATTTGAAGGCGTGGCAGGCTAGACAACAAGCCTTGCTTAACATATTTGGTGATTGGGACGAATCGTTTCTAAAGCTTCCCCATTTTTTTCAAGCCTTACAAGATTCAAATGAAGGAACATATGTGAAGTGGCAGCGCAACCGCGATGAGGATATGAATATGGTGGTTAATCGGGTATTTTGGGCATTTGGCCCAGCTATTGCCGCCTTCACGCACTGCAGACCCGTTATGTCCATTGATGGCACACACTTGTACGGAAAATATAACGGAAAGCTACTTGTGGCTGTGGCCTTGGACGCGAATAACCACATCCTTCCCATTGCGTTTGCCCTAGTGGAAAGTGAGAATAATTCTAGCTGAAAGTGGTTCATGAAGTGTATACGCGAGGGGGTGACTAGTCGGGACGGGTTATGTGTCATATCAGATCGTCACAAAGGCATTATGAATGCAATGCAGGAACCAGAGTGGATTGCTCCTCATGCGTACCACCGTGTCTGTATCAGACACTTGCAGAGCAATTTCAACGTGAAGGTGAAGGACTTGTCGCTGAAGAAAAAAATGGGGCACGTGGCATACCAAAGACAGAAGATTAAATTTGCAAATGAGTATAAGGAACTTATGGACCTACTGCATGATAGACCCCAGGTCATAAGCTGGTTAGATAACATTCCTTGGGATACGTGGTCGCTGGCATTCGACGACGATGGAAGACGCTGGGGTTCCATGACGACGAACGCTAGTGAGTGCCTCAACAATATTTTGAAGGGTGGCCGAGACCTACCAATCACTGCTCTAGTCCAATTCACTTTCATCCAGTCAAACACATATTTTTGCAAGCGACGTGATACGTACCAGACGTGCGTTGGAATGTTCCCTCCAAAAATAGACCTAAAAATGA
The DNA here is from genome assembly GCA_963678935.1 of Umbilicus rupestris. Classification (NCBI taxonomy): domain Eukaryota; kingdom Viridiplantae; phylum Streptophyta; class Magnoliopsida; order Saxifragales; family Crassulaceae; genus Umbilicus; species Umbilicus rupestris. The sequence continues at coordinate 6,924,057 of OY787607.1, read as the reverse complement.
GGGAAATTCGAGAGAAGGCGGATTATCATCGAGTTCAAGTGTTCGACGGAGTAAGAGGCGTCTACCAGGTTACCACTGCAAGGAGACGAAATATACATGAAGTTAAGCTATCTGAAGGTACATGCAGCTGTGGTAAATGGGAGGCTTTTCACTATCCATGCAGCCATGTGATGGCTGTATGCAAAAGTGAAGGTTTGCAGTATACCCAGTTTGTCGATCATCATTATACACTTGACGCGTACTTCGCCACGTGGAATTACACATTCAACGTCATTCCTGATGAAAAACGATGGAGGCCGTTCAATGGACCAGATCATGTACCTAATCCAGCATTCAAGCGCGGTAGTGTTGAACGAAATCCATCACGTCGCCGACATAACGAAATGGACCAAGGTGCGTCAAGTAGCCAAGGGGTCTCCCATGCACCTCGTAAATGTGGAGTGTGCCACTTAACAGGGCATAACAGAAGATCATGCCCGAATAAGTCAAACCCATAATGTAATAAATGTCAGTTGGAATTTTCTTCCGCAGTTGTAATGAAATGCAATGCACTAAGAAATTTTAATATTTAAACTTCTAAACATTCAGTGGTGTACAATCAACCTCTTCGGCGTCGGCCGAACCAACTAGGGGAGAATCGAATCGGTGCTTTTTTCAAACGGGTAGGCCGTTCAGCTTCGGTCTCACCCTGTGGTGGACAGCTGGGTCCAGCATCATCGGCTCCAAGATCAACTTCTCCTTCCTCCTCTTCGGGGACCAGTGACACAAGTGCTGGGTCCACCCCCAGCTTGTCAGCCTCACCTAGTCTAGTTAGTTCATCTAAAGCTGTGTGGAAGATGCTGTAGTTGCCGGTCCTCGCAAGTGGGCAAGATGTGTTCTGAAAAATTTCAGCTGATGTCCGAGCTATGTGAACGAGGCCTCGGACCTGCGCAAAAAACGGGTCAGTTAATTATAATTTACTTTTTATGGGAAATTGAAAAATAAAAAACATACCAAGCAATGCTCAACTGGAGCGACAGGTCGGTAATGGGTCGCTTCTTCATCATGAGGCTGTATAAAACGACGCGTCATGGTAGTATACCAACTCTGGTACTCTTGTGTGGGCTCGTCAACCTCAATCGCATCATCTCCCTGCACAACCCTATCCCCTCTCCCTCTCCAAATGTCAATGTACTCCCGCAGCTCAGTTGACCAATCCGTTCTTCTTTTCCGGGTCAATTGATGCCAAGGGTCGGAAGCGGCACGCGGAGCATCAGGAACCCCCTGTCTGAATCCAAATTGTCGCATAACTCGCCCCGGATGATGCCACTCAGCTATGTTAAAACACAATAAAGGCACATCTGCACACCAGCTCAAACGACCTTCAGTGCAAGTCGGGTTAAGCATAGGATAGAGGTCCTCATCATATGGTCTCCACACGAAATCATCGTGATCAAGTCGATCCAACTGATCACGATAGAATGTAAGTGAGCCATGTGGAATCTCCATGTACGATTTCGGTCCATACCATTTCCTGGGACAAATGAGATAACACGATTAAAGGTTAGTCGAAATGTAACCCACATAATTAATAAAAAATACAACAAAATACTTACAGGTATGCCCATGACCCACGATAATATGGATGGATGTCTGCATCCATCGGTTCAAGAACTCTGCTGAAACCTTTAGGCCGACCAATGGATATCCTCTCCCAACTCCACAACTGCAACAGTATGATGCAACCGCCCATTTGCTTATGTCCCTCTCGCGCGGCGCTGCATAACTGCCTATAGAGGTGCCCAAGCACTCCACTCGCCCAACTGTATGATCTTGTTTGATCCAAGTCATCCAGCAATGGGAGGTAGTGGAGGGATACCCGATCTCCCTAAAGATCAGTCATTAGAGAGGACCCTAGCATACATAGAATGTATGCCCTAGCATACCTCTTCAAGTCGTCTTCCGACGCGTCCTCGGGTATGACCCTCATGTTGTCGGTAAACCACCTTCTCCTCGCCATCGTGGGAGAACGTGAGCATTCTGGATGAGCACCGAGCAGTCGAATGGACAGACTTCTCCAGTCATGTTCCTCAGTACCGGTGACCACCTCACCTTCAACTGGTAATCCTGTCAATAGACCCACATCCTGTAGGGTGACCGTACACTCCCCAATCCTCATGTGGAATGTATGTGTCTCCGGTCTCCATCGCTCAACAAGTGCGGTCATTAATGAATGGTCCACCTCAATATTCTGCAGCTGAGTCCATGGATAGAACCCAGCTCTAGCAATATAAGGGACAATCCGGGGGTCCATATCCCACATCCGACGATGGACCAACTTCAAGTTTTTCCCCACCTGTTGTATGCAAAATCAATGTCAACCCAAAACTTACATTTCAAATAAAGGCTTACATTATGATTAATTAAACTAGAGTACACTTACAGGATCACCCCATACTTCCCCCGAACGGTGTCTCTGTTGTTGGGTCAAAATGGATTGATCAATCGGACCCGGCTCCACAATTTGGTCTATGTCCATCTACATTAACACAAAAATCGCTCAGCAATTCAACATCATCATCACCAATAAAAATCTTCATCCTCATCACAAATTCAAGTTCGTCAACAAATTCATCCTCATCATCACCCATAAACTTCATATTCAATTCACCAATAAACATCATACTAACTCCATTCCACAACATCATATTCATACAACACAAATTCAAGTTCATCAACAAATTCATCCTCATCATCACCCATAAACTTCATATTCAATTCACCAATAAACATCATACTAACTCCATTCCACAACATCATATTCATACTACACGGCATTGAAAAAAAAAACAAATGTTCATCCAATCAAATGTTCATCCAACATTCAAATGTTCCACAACATTTCCAACATTCCACAACATCATATTCCACAACAAATTCATCCAAAAAATTCAACATTCAAATGTTCATCATCACAATCAAATGTTCAAATGTTCCAACATTCAAATCTACACGGCATCAACCTTCATCATCACAATCAACCTTCTCAATTCATACTCAATTCCTACTACACGGCTGATAGAGGCTATTTGTACGCATTATTTAGATCATAACCCTATGCTTGTTTGCAATTTTTTATGAGCAGGACTACTCGTTTCTAGTGTTTTTGTGCTACAGGGCAAAACGAGTCCTTGAGTCGGATACGCGCTAACAGGCAGCGTTCTAGGAGTGAGAGATCCGCCTGCGGAGCTAGCAGCACAAGCAGAGGAGAAGTTGGCGAGAGTCAGTAGCGGTGCGCTAGCCGAATGCCGTGCGCCAGGCGCAACATCCAGTGACCAGATTTGGAAGTTGCCAAAGGTGAACTTCCTGGGCAATATATAAACGAAAGAAGTCTAGGGTTTCGGGAGAGAGACATCACAGCCGTCATTGGACAACGCACATCAGAGAGAGCGGCAACACTGGAAAACACACGGACTTGTTGAGAGGATTTGCGCCAGCCAACTGCGCCAGCCGAGAAGACAATCTGCACGCACTGTTGCTACTGTGTTTCTCAGACATATTAGACCTTATTTACTATTCTATGATGTTTATTACTAGCATGTCTAGCTAAACTCTTAGTGTTGGTCGGGCATGAATCTATGAAGTATTACCTTTGAGACTTGAGCTTAATGCATAGTTTATTTACTTGTATTAATTCTGTGCACACTGAGAAGTTAGTTGCATAAGTAGGGGAAGCCTTGAACCGCAATCTTACTTGTGTTGCTTGCTTGTCGTATGTTAAACTAGTTGCATGAGTAGGGGAAGCCTTGAACCGCAATCTTACGGTGACGACTAGGAGTAACGAGCTAGGGTAAGCAGTTGCTACTGTGACAGGATTCGCAGCTGTTTTAGTCTAGTTCTAGGATTAATAGCACATGAACTTTGAACGGAACATGCGCACGTGTTAGGAAGCCTTTACCGGACACTAACCCGAGTAAAACACAAACTATAGACGTTTAGAGTCGATGATAAGGAATGCACGCATAGAGGATTGTCTGCCCAATACTTCTCATAGTCATAGTATCTAATCTCTACTGCTTGCGCACGTCTAGTGCAATTTCCTGCGTTACGCTAGCTACTGTTCATTTGCGCATCGCGCATCCCAATCTCACACAACCCCCATTTTTAGTGTAGACGACAGGATTGAAGATTGAACTACTTGCTCCCTGTGGAGATCGACCCTTACTTAACCGCTGTACTGGTGGAAGAGGAAGGATTATATTTGACGCGCACAACGACGCGCGATCAACGGCACTCAACACATACACACCAATCATACTCAAACAACAACACCAAAATCACCCTTAAACATATCCAAAACACCTAACCTAAGCTACTTACTTGCGGAGTTGAATTGAGAAGATTCGGCGTTGGGAGAGGAGAGGAATCGGCCGGCGCACGGACGCGGAGCTGGATTGGACGGAACTCGTCGGAAGGCTCGCTCGAAATCGACTCGGAGAGATGAGGAAACGGGGAAGAGAGAAACTTGCAGATCTGGTTTTCACCCAGATGAAACCGGTAACAATGTTACCGGGTAACTCGTGGCAGACACATGGCAGCCGAGGTGGCACAAATCAGCCGAATCAACCACCTCGGCTGATTTTGGAAGAGACCGGTCTCCTGGGAAATCTGACAGACCGGCAGTATTGTTGCCGGGAAGATTAAGAAACGGGACATTTCGGAAATGAAGTTTCGAGGAAACGTGTTTGTGAAAATAAATAGGCCAAACGACGCAATTCTAAATTTTTTTCCATTAATCACAGAATCGTGACAAATAATTATAAATTCAAATCAATCTAAGTTAAAGTAGAATTTAGATTTTTAATTGTGTGCAGATGGAAGATCAGAGTTGGTCGGAGCCCTGATCGGAGCCCGCCGGAAGTTGGACGGAGAGGCTCAAAATGAGGATTTAGGCAGAAATCAGATTTTTGTATATATTAAATGAAGAAAGTTACAAGCCAGTTTAAATCCAGGTACTGTATACACTATTTACAAACTAGCCCTTAGAGTAAGTTAAAATACAAACTAATTAAAAAGGGTTTATTCCAGATCTTCGGTCTTCATCTTCATCTATCTTCATCTGAGTCTTCGGAGATGTGCTGGGAATCTGATGGCGGGAGGTCAGCTGGCCTTACACCCCCCCTCAAGCTCAGTGTGTGTAAGAAATTGCACACTTTGAGCTTGGAAGAGAGATGGAGGAGAACATCGGAGGACAGGCCTTTTGTGAACAAATCAGCAGCTTGTTCAAGTGTGGGAATGAAACGAGGCGAGACCAGGCCAGAAGTGACAAATTGGCGAACAACATGGCAATCAATCTCCACATGTTTGGTCCGCTCATGAAAGACGGGATTCTTAGCAATATGGAGAGCAGCCTGGTTGTCGCAATATAAAGGAACAAAAGTCTGGGGGGAAATATGCAGATCTTAGAGCAGTCGATCGAGCCAGGCAATTTCTCGATAGGTATGAGCCATAGCTCGATATTCCACTTTAGCTGAAGAGTAAGAAATAACATGTTGCTTTTTGGTTTTCCAGGAAATAAGTGAACTTCCCAGCTGAATGGCATATCCAGTAACTAAGCGCCTGGTGATGGGGCAAGATCCCCAATCAGCATCACAAAAAGCAAAAAGAGTCAAAGATTGGTCAGCTGGATAGAACAAGCCTTGAGCTGGAGCATTTTTGAGGTAACGAAGTACTTTGTGGGCTGCTAGTAAATGATCTTCTGTAGGACTGTTCATGAACTGACTAAGAATATGAACTGAATAAGCTAGTCAGGTCTAGTCACTGTTATGTAGATCAGTTGACCTACAAGACGTCGATAGGGCGTTGGGTCAGCCAAGATAGGAGCTTTAGACAAAGTCAATTTGTGCCTTGGGTCGATGGGAATAGCAGAAGGTTTACAACCTGATAAGCCTGCCTCTGAGATAAGATCCAATGCGTACTTTCTCTGATTTATGAAAAGACCAGAGGAAGAACGAGCTACTTCAATTTCCAAAAATAATGCAAATGACCAAGGTCCTTGATACTGAATGTGTCATGAATAAAATCCTTCACCTGTCCAATAAGAGATGATGAAGTTCCTGTGATGACTACGTCATCGACGTACAATAGAAGAACTAGAAAATCACCATTAGCAGAATAGGTGAACATTGAATAATCATTGAGACTAGCCACAAACCCAAACTTGATTAGAGCCTCACTGAATTTGCTAAACCATTGTCTAGAAGCTTGTTTAAGGCCATAGATGCTTTTAGTGAGTTTGCACACCTTGCCCTCTGCCTTAGCCTTCTTATAAAAACCTGGGGGGTAATGTCATAAAAACGTCCTCATCCAATAAACCATGAAGGAATGCATTATTAATGTCCAATTGGTATAACGGCTAGCCCTTAGATATAGCAATAGCAAGTAGTGTTCTAACAGTATTCATCTTAACCACAGGAGCAAATGTCTCATGGTAATCAAATCCTTCCAATTGAGTATACCCCTTAGCAACCAAGCATGCTTTGAACCTCTCAATAGTTCCATCAGAGTGCCTTTTAATTTTGTAAACCCACTTATAGCCAATAGCTGTCTTGCCCGGTGGGAGATCTGTAATTTTCCAGGTGGCATTATTTTCCAGAGCCATAAGTTCAGTTTCCATAGCTTTAACCAAGTCTGAATTTTTACTAGCTTGAACATAGGATTTAGGCTCAATGTCACTTAAAATAGTCAAAGCAAAATGCTGAAAATCAAGTGAACATCCTGAATAGTTCACATAGCTGGTTATGGGATATCTGATAGAAGAGGAAACAGTGTTACAAATATAGTCTTGCAGCTTGCTTGGTCTTTGACTAATTCTTCCAAAACGTCTAGGTAGAGGATCAGAGACAATATCTGATTGATCAGTGACTGGCATTGTTTCAGTGGGAATTGCTTGAGGAGCACATGACTGAATGGGTACAAAATCTGCATCATTCGTTCATACATAGGAATAGGAATAACTGGTTTAAGGATATCTGAACCCTTAGAATTATCATGTTCCTTGAAAGGGAATATATCTTCCCGAAAAACAACATCTCTGCTGACTTGAGTAGAGTGTGAATGAAGGTTAAAAACCTTATAGCCCTTTTGACCAAAAGGATATCCCAAGAACACGCATGGAAATGCTCTTGAATCAAATTTTCCTTTGTGTGGCATGTTATTTGTAATGTAGCATAGACAACCAAAATTTCTCATTCTAGAAAAATTTGGTTTTTGATCAAATAGTTTTTCTATAGGTGATTTGCCTTGTAAAATGACTGATGGGATCCTGTTGATTATGTATGTTGCAGTTAAGACACAATCACCCCAAAAACAATCTGGCAAAGCTGCTTGGAGTTTCAGCGCCCTGGCTATTTCAAGTAAGTGTCTATGCTTACGTTCAACAATGCCATTTTGTTGTGGGCTATAAGTGCAACTTGTCTGTTGTAAACACCCCTGATCAGATAGGAATTCAGATAATTTTGAACATAAGAATTCTTGTCCATTATCACTCCTGACTGCCTTAATAAGAATGCCAAACTGTGTTTTCACCATTTTGTAAAACTTGATAAGTTGATCTGTTGCATCACTTTTGTTCTGTAAAAGGAATACCCATGTGCATCTTGAGAAATCCTCCACAATTGTGAGGAAATATCTTGCTCCATTCATAGTGGGTACTTTATAAGGACCCCAAATATCTGTGTGAATAAGCTCAAACTGACTTTTACTGAAACTGATACTATCATTGAAAGGCAATCTGGTTTGTCTTGCTAGTGGACAAATATCACAGTTTGTAGATACTGAATTGTAATCAACAATAGGAATATAATGTTTCAAATCATCTCTTAATTTTGAAAAAGGAACATGTCCTAGTCTTTGATGCCAGAGTAAAGTATTGTCTTTATTTACTTGGACAGCAGTACAACACCTTAGCTGGTCACTTTGTAGCTTAAAAAGTCTCCGTTCATCATGACCAATCCTTTGGAATATCTCCTTTGCTTGGTCATGTATGTAACATCTTCCATTAGTAAAAACCATATCCATCTTAGTATCTGAAATTAATCTTGCAACTGAAATCAGGTTATGCTTAATGTTAGGAATTAATAGAACATCCTGCAAAATGATTTTCTCATTTAGAACACATTTCCCACTGTGTGTCACTGAAACAGAATGTCCATCTGGCATTAAGACCTTGTATGGAATTTGTAACTGCTTTATTTCTTCTAAGAGTTCAGCATGTGGTGTTATATGATCAGTTGCACCACTATCAATAATCCAGTCAGTTTTTCTCATTGATATTGTTGCAAAACAAGTAATACCTGCCATGTGTGTAGTATCTTCACTTGTGTTCAAAAATGACATCAGCTTGTTCAATTGATCCTGGCTCATTTTAATTGTGTTCAGCGAGAACTGATTGTCTTGTGACTGGTTCTCACACTTTGTATTATTTCCTGCAGGAATAGAGTCAGCAACAACATTATTAGCAGAGTTTCTGAAAATGTTTCTGTTATTCTGACCAAGATTTCTCCTATTGGTTCTATAACCAGGTGGGTAACCAATTAGCCTGTAACATGTTTGTTTTGTGTGCCCTCTCATTTGGCAATGATTGCAGAACAAACTTGATTTATCTTCATTGTTCTGATTGGTATTTGCAATACTTTTCTGTCTGTTTTGACCTTGTGTACACTGTGAATTGTAGGGCTACAAATTGAAGGACATTGTCTGTCTGCCAAAATCATTCACCTGGGATTTCTGCTCTGCATACATAGTTGAAGCATCCATGTGGGTATTCCTTTGCATCCCTTGCTGTTTCTCGTTTCTTCTTATAGTGTTGTAAATTTCTTTGATACTAGGTATAGGATCAACAGCTAGAATCTGAGACCTCACTTGATAGTGACCCTCATTAAGTCCCATTAGAAATTTCATCACTTTGTCTTGCTCTTTCTTTTGTTGCATACACTTAGTTGATTTACACTTTGTCCCTAAGTCACACAATTCTTGAACAGTTAGAGCATCTTCGTCAGCCCACAGACGAACTAGTTCATTATAATAACTAGCTATGTTTTGATCTCTTTGCTTCAAATTATAAATTTCCTCTTGTATAGCAAAAACAACAGGACCATTAGAACCTCCAAATCTAGATTCTAAGTCTTCGCAAGCCTCTACAGCATCATCAATATGAACCAAAGAGCCTGCTATTTCTTTACTTACTGAGTTTGTGATCCAAGATATCACACCACTGTTGCATTTTTCCCAGCGATCTAGATCATCTGGATTTTCTGGTTTCTTGATTCTGCCATATATGAAACCTAGTTTCATTTTAAAACCAAGTGATCGAATCATAGATTTCTTCCATGTGACAAAGTTTTCAGGTCTTTCAAGTACTTGTGTGCTAAGGTTCGTGCTGGTACGTGTGGGGGAAGGATCCTCCGCCCCTTTAATGGAAAACTCTTTTTTAAGTAATGATGGCCGACTCAATTGGGTACGACCAGAATGTGTGGTAGACGTTAACGTCTAATTATTATATTAGGTTTTTTTATTTACAAGCTATTGTTGCGCAGAGGTGTATGTGTAGTTATCATTAATATTTTCAATCAAGCTTATATACATTGCTCCTTCATGGTTACTAACGTGATTTGCTGTATTTGTAGAATCTGAGCTTCTAGCTGACAGAGAAGCCATTTCTGATCAAGAGGTAGCAAAGTGATGTAGTTTTGTAGATCGGTTGTCAGCAGATCAACAGGATTGCTGTTGTGGCTCTGATACCATGTGCGGATGGAAGATCAGAGGTTGTCGGAGCCCGCCGTAAATTGGACGGAGAGGCTCAAGATGAGGGTTTAGGCAGAAATCAGATTTTTGTATATGTTAAATGAAGAAAGTTACAAGCCAGTTTAAATACAGGTACTGTATACACTATTACAAACTAGCCGTTAGAGTAAGTTAAAATACAAACTAACTAAAAAGGGTTTATTCCGGATCTTCGGTCTTCATCTTCATCTGTCTTTATCTGAGTCTTCGGAGATGTGTTGGGAATCTGATGGCGGGAGGTCAGCTGGCTTTACAAAATGAACGATCGATTTACTGGATTTGAATTTTAAAATCGATGTTTGGGGTTGTTGAGAGACATTGCCATTGATAACGTCTCTGATTGCTATGAATTTCATCGTGTGAATAGTAATCTGTAATCATCTATTAGTTATTCACTTTAGAATGTAATGTCAATCTTTTTAAAAAAACTAATAACAATTGAACAAGAAATCATACTATTTGAAGCCAGTCAAATATATTCCACGCTTATTTCGGAAAACATTTATGAATGTTAACCATTAAACTTATTTACTATATTCAGCCAATCAAAATCATCGACTAGAACTAGTTTTCAAAGAAAAATACAAAAACATACCCTCAATTATTGCTTCTTTTCAAATCAGTTATCAAATTACTAAGTTTTTCAATTCAGGTACTATAGAATTTTTAATAAATGTAGCGAACTATATAAACAAATTCAAGTCTCGAACTATAAAAAGAAGATTTCTATACATAATTAGTAAACTACGAAAAAAAATTAACAAATACTAGTGACATCATATTACAATTATTTTAACCAATTTGATAGTAACATTTGCATAAGAACCTTTTAGTTTAACAAATATTACCAACCGGTACAAATAAATTTATCGAACTCATTTTTCTATTTGAATTAAAACTAAGATCAGTGAACGAGATCACACAAATTTATATCAATTTGTAATTTGCTCATTTATTTTTGATAGTCGGATACTAGATTTAAAATGATGCAATAGTTCATGGTATGTTTTTGTAATTTTTATATGTAGTTTGGTACTTGTATTGAACAAATTGATAGTTCGGTACTTGTTGAAATGAGGCGATAGTTGAGTATATTTTTGTATTCACTGATTTATATTTAATTAGGAACACTAACTTTCACACTTATACAAATTAACTAATATATTGAAATTTCAGATGTTTTTAGTCTTAAAAAAGATCACACAATTATTTTCATATTTATTTATATAATATGGATTAATATCCAATAAATTCTATCTCAGAGTTCTTTATAATTATAGTTACAATAATATATAGTTCTATTAGCTATAATAAGAACTAAAACAATTATGTATATAGTCAAATTTGGCTAGTTGGTTCAAATTTTACTAGTAATGAGGGCTCGTACAACCAATTATAATGTTACGTAGTTTTTATTTATTTAATTTTTTCTTCATATAAAAGAAAAATTTTAACCCGGAGAATAAAATCTACTAATTAAGCGTCATATATTGCCTAAGAAACAAAAAAAACTTCTAAACTCATACTACTATAAATTATGATAATTTTATAAAATGTTCACAATTTTTTAATAACTGAATTAAGATGTCATATAAGTAAAGTAAATACAACAATGAGAAAGTTGTACACAGTAATGTAAAAGATAAAATTCATGATTTAAAATGTGTTGTACTGTTTTAGCTTGGGAGATATTTTTTCATCCACTACTTCAAATTCCAAACTCAACTTATTGATTTTTGAAAAAAAGAGAGTTTGCTAATAGCAAGTTGTGTGTTACATAGTTTTAAATGATATGAAACACTGATTTACCTAATTTAAAGTTAATGATATAATTTTGGACAAGCTTTTATTGAATGTTAAGCATAGGCGCAAAACAAAACAAAGAAACAATGCGTAAAGAGTGGGTTTGCTGGAAGGTGATATAGAAGTGTATTAATATATCTTTTCGACACAACTTTCAAAATTTTACTTAGATTGTAATTAAAACTTCATCGTCGCTCGATAAACCACGAATCAAACAAACATTAACCTTACAGTCAAACACTATAATTCTGTCTGACGTTTGTTTGATTTGAAGTTCATTGAGTGACTTCTCAATTTAACTCGCCACCGTTCACATTATACACTCCAAAAATCATGAAATTTTTCAACTGACAGATTCTTATTAAGAAATGTGAGTCAAGATGTTCAATTCTTTTTTGTTTGTGATCTCCATTTATAATTGTTTCATATTGATCTCCATTTATAATTGTTTCATATTGAGTTATAAGAATAAGCATATGTTTTTTGAATTCGAATCCTGAATGAAAATTCTAACTTTCATACCTTAAGCTAAAAGGAGGTGATAATTCGCGAACTCAATATACTTTTTACATAGAAAATTGTTGGAAAAGTGAAAAAAATTGTGGTGCACTCCTTTTTTGTGAATCAAATTGGAGGGTGGATTACATCTCGGATTGAATTAGATTAATCGTAGTTAAATACCTTGAAATGAGATGTATATAATTGATTATTCATAAACTAAAAATTCAAGTTAAACTGAATGAGCTTTTGAAGGTCAAAGAACGGTCTAAAATATTTCATTTCTACTCAATCTTGTGGAGTAGAAATGAAAGTTATGTAACAACATTGCTTGGAAAGTGGATAAAATATGAGTTTATATGTAAACTCATTCTACCTACTTAGTAAGATGTTAACTAAAGAAGATCTCTCTATGCGTAAGTGTAAATCACGTGCGAATTCGAATTTGAAACAGGGGTCCCGCCGGCGACCTACGTGACACGAATGTTGGACCGGTTTAGTTCCATGTAGACGTGCCTTTTTTAAGTATTTCTACACAAACTTCTAATTTTGAGCATAGAAGTTGAGACAACGCCTCAACATAACTTGCAAGCGATCTTGAAGACCGAGCGTCGTCTAAATTTTTGACTTAAGTAAGGCGACACATCAACATACTTGGAAGCGATCCTTGAAGATCTGGGTGTCGCCTAAGTTTTTGGCTTAAGTGAAGCGACGCTTTAAGAAAATCGTCTAAGGAGCACAGACTCCTCATTTATTTTATTAAAATTTATTTAATTTTATATGTTTATTTCCTTTTTTATTATTGTGCACATATTATTGTATTTTGATCAACAAAAATATAATCAAAGGTAATCTAATAGTGATCAAACCCCAATTGGTTTGTGGATAATTTACAAAACATCCTTGTGTGATAGTAAAGTTCAAAAATGGTAGGTGACCCGTTGGCATTTTCAAATATATGATTATCGACTGATCATATTTAGGTTTATGCACTTCGGTGTACTCAAAAGAGCCACATGATCCTCATCAGAACATCTGCACCCGTTTGGGACTATCTCCAATTGAGAACGATCTACCTCACTTTAAGATCGTTCTCCTCAACTTCAAATGCAGCGATGATGAAAAGATGTGGAGGAGATCAAACGATCTGGAGGACGATCTCGCCGAGGATGTCCAACAGATTAATCTGGATGGAGGAGAGAGAAAAGGAAGGGAGGAAGGACAAGGTCACATATTTGCATGCGACAGGGGAGAAGAGAATCCAACAAATCGGGAAAAATTTGTTCCGTTAGATCAAATTTAAATTTGATCTAACAGTTCAGATTTATTTTCAACGAAATTTAACTTATAAAATTTGAAAAAAATCGAAAAAATATGAAAACATGTTTTTTTATTATCTAAAAAAATGTGTAGATTAACTTAAAATTATAAAAAATATGAATAATAATAGAAATATCTCTTCGAGATAGTTATGGGTGTATAAATTGCTATTATTGTATGTTGAATAGCAACAAGAATTACTTGTCGAAAAATTTCTCAATAAAATAAAACTTCCTCTCAATGGGTACGGATGCCCTCCTCCTCGCTCTCTTTAGTTTTGTTGTTACTACAAGACACACAGCCTTGCCTAGACCCTTCTTCTTCTTCTTTTTTGTTGTTATTATCCGTTCTTGAAACTTGTCCATGATAGATTTTCAAATTGGATTGCAATGCGGCAGCTAGCTACCCATAAACCAGTGTCAAGTAGAAGAAGAAGAACCAAAAAAGTGTTAAGTATTCGCCCAAAATCATAAAGAATAAAATTCTCTCAAAAATAGCAAAGAAACAACAACTCAACCACAAAACCAGAGCCTTTCATCCTTCACCATTTCCTGGATCATTCCGAACCTCGCAATGCCCATTTCATCCCTAGGAGCGACCGGTTTGTGAATCGTTTGTTAAGATCGGCGATGGCCACCAAGAAGCCGCCAAAGCACTCAAGGAGCTTGTCGGATTGCAGTGCCTTCTTGGAGGATAAGGAGAGGGGGATTTTCGAGTTCTTTGGTTGGGTTTATCATTTGGGAGCGAACTCGATTGGGCACGACTACTGCCATCTGCGCTTTTTGTTCATTCGTGGCAAGTATGTTGAGATGTACAAGCGCGATCCTCATGAGTATCCTGGCATTGTGAGTTTTTTTTTTTTCTCGCTTTCTTTTCAAATTATAGGTCATTCCATTTGTTGTTTGAGGTGGTCTTATGATCATTTAGATCACATTGGTAGATTATGGAGTTTTTTTCCTGGGTTCTAGCTGTAGCTGTTTTTAGAGAGTTAAGGTTAAAGAGGTTTAGAATATAATTAGATGTAAAGGTAACTTTTTAAGATGAGTTCAATTTCCAAATAAAATTACTAATAAGGTTAGACGTTTTTGAGGTTTGAAGTGCTATTTGATATTTACAGTTTAAAATGTTGATACAGAAACCAATTCGAAGAGGGGTGGTTGGGCGCACACTTATGGTGGAGGAGCTTGGACGTCGGAAAGTTAATAATGGGGTATATATTTGATTCGGATGTGATTTTGTAGTTTTATGTGTTCTGTGGATTGGTGGTGATTTTTGTAGTGCTTTCATTTTTTGTTGGCAGGATGTATATGTGCTAAGGTTTTACAGTAGACTGGATGAGTCAAAGAAGGGAGAGGTAATTTAAGGTGTTTCTAGTTGTTGTTTCTATTACTTTTTTTTTTTCAGAACTGTATAGCATCAGAGCACTGAGGAACTCAAAAAAAATTAGCAGACAGTTGTTTTTTTTGAAAAACAAAATTGGAAGGGGTGATTTTTATGAACCGCTAGCAAGCATAATAAGCTTATTTGTGTTGATGTTACATGTTAAGGTTCTTCTACTCTATATTCTCATCCAATAATCTCAGTTACTGGATTCATTTTGATGTCAATATGTTGGAAATGGTAGATTGCCTGTGCATCAGCTGGTGAAGCTAGAAACTGGTTGGAAGCATTTGATCAAGCTAAACAGCAGGTCAGTTGCACTACTATTGTGTATTTATAACCATCTCTGTATGCTGGTCCACGCAGTTTTCCTCTCGGTTTTATAGACTATCTCATAGCAAAGAAATATAGAGCAATATCCTTATTATCTTCTAGCTTTTAGTTCTTTTGTTCTGCAGTGTGTTAGTTTAGATGTTCTTCAAAACAATAGACATATTAGCTTCAGTAGGCATGTGATGTTCAAATATATTTGTTTCCACAGGCGGAATATGAGCTTTCGAAAAAAAAAAGTGCAAGACACAAATTGAGCATCGAGGATGAGTATGATTAGTTCTCTTGGCACAGCTTTTTCTTTCATCTCGTTTCCCGTTTCCCGTTTTCTTCTGCTGTGTGGTTATGAGAAATTGCATCCCTAAGGAAATTCTTTCTTGCACTGCTTGGAATCTCTGTCATGTACTTTACACAGCTACATGTTTGACGACCTTCCAATCATTAGAGATTTGGAGCTCTTGACTTAGCTTCCTGTGTAACTGTTGATTTAATGTGCATCAGTGAAAGGAAGAGAACGGAGCTCGAATGAAATAATTGTTTCTCCGAACAAAGTGAAGGTTTATGTTCATGATTAAATGCTGGTTGCAGTTTATCCATATTAAGTCTCATACATGTCATTCTCAAAACTGTGGAAATTTGTGAATCTAGAAGCCTAATCCTTACTTTAGTTTCTTTGTATACTTTTGTAAGCTAGTGCAAATCTGTTCCTCTCAATGCATGGAGCTCTGTCGCACTTTTAATTGATATCTCAACTCGAATACTCAAGCTGCTTATGCTTTTTCAACCCCCCGCATGCCTTTACTCTTAACATTTATTGTATGCATTGGCTTGAAGGATTAATCTTGAAGGACATCGCCATAGGGTGAGAAGATATGCTCACGGCTTGAAAAAACTTATAAGAATCGGACACGGTGAGATGATATGCTTCATATACTTTGTAAAGTTGTTCTGTGATGAAGATCGATGGTAGATTTGTGTTTTGCTGCAAAACCCTCATGAAGTTATACAATTAAAGCGAATTTTCCTACTATGAATCCATAGGCCCAGAGACACTTTTGCAGCAATCCTCAAGCTTAAGTGCTAATGCTAGATCAGATGGCTTCTTTGGAGGCGATGATGGGGACGCAATTGAAGCACATGAATGGAAATGTGTCCGTACCATAAATGGTACACCACGTGTTCTTCTTTAATCATGTCACCTAATGGATAAAATTATTCTATGATGAGGAATTCCATTTTTTTGAAGTTCATATTGCTGCTGGCCATTAAATTTTGCTTAGGTCTAAAGTATAGACAAGGCCAAGACTTTCGGCTTGTAATTCATCCATCACTGATGCTTTATAATATGTGAGTGTGCAACTAATAAAAATGGACCGAAGCTTTCGACTATCTTCATGTCATTAGATCCTTTTCAAATGTGGTTTTAGATTCACCATTTTACGGCCTCTTACGTGATATCCTACAATGGATGGTGTTTCCCTTCTTTTCCTTTTCCCTTTTATATGATAATACTCTTCTTCTGATGTTGGCCAGTCTTTGGGAATCATTGGTCTTTAGTTATCTAATATTTGTGCTTATATATCGTGGACCTAGGTGTAAGGATACTTGAAGATGTAGCTGGTGCCAAGGTATATTTTCATACTCTGATGTGTAGAACTGCACTCTTAACCAGGTGTGGAGATGGACATACATTGACAAATTTTATATTTGTTTTTCATGCTTAGAATGGTAAAGGGGTCATTGTGAAATCTGTGGGTGTTGTGGAAGCAAGCGCGGACTCTGTTTTCGAAGTGATTCTTAATTTGGATAAAAAACAGAGATATGAGTGAGCTTCTTAGACCATTTATATGTAAAGTAATCTAGTACTAAGGTAGTTCAAAGACAGTCATCCCTTCTGATTTCCAGCGTATCAGTTTTGATTTGAAGACAAACTTGCTAGTTTACTTATTTGATTCAAGACGATTTCATATTAAGCTCTGAAGTTTTGACGAAAATTAAGGGACTATTGCTGGTTATACATTACTGTTTCAGGTGGGATATGCTGACAGGTGACCTTGAACTAGTTGATTCTTTGGATGGTCATTGTGATGTTGTGTATGGGACGTTTGATCCAAAATACCTGACCAGGTTGGTTTTGGAATGAAACCCCATTTTTTTCTTTTAGCGAAGTATGTATGAAACTGACACTGACTTTCGTTATAAGAGGAATGCCAATACTCGCTCTTTTTTTATCAATCCATTGTGATGGTTTAATGTTTACAGGTGACCTTTGTTTTATGTTACCCGTGCACAGATTGATACATGCTACCAAGATTATTTTTCAAATAAGTAGTCAGCTGCAAAACAGATTGATACAAATTATGTTTGTTAGTCCATCTGTTGGCCTGGATCCCCAGTCACCTATTAGCAACACAGTAAGACAGTCAAGAAACCACAGGCTGCTGCAGGTTTATTAAATGTTACTCAGGTTTAGATGAAAGACTGGGGTGCATGATATATTCAACTTGTCTGATTGAGTGACGTTAGAGATTCCCGAGTAAATTGTTTATTTTCTCTTTTGGTAAACAGTAATTATTTTCTGATAAAAATGTTACAAAAAATAAAGTTGACAAGTAGTTCGGTGTACAAATTATGAGAAGGCTGTAAGTACTTTGCAGCCAATTTATCTACATTTAGCATTATCTAGTCTGTAACTTGTATTACAGATTTTATATCTCTTGTTAGGACTAATGATGAAAGTTACTGGAGAACTTTCAAAGGTCCCTCGCAGACCTCGTGTGTTTTTTGATTCTAAGCTTGTCCATCATTTGAGCTCCACTTGTACGCCTTCAAACAGAGGCATATGTATGGGTCTTATACTATAATGAATTTCTTAACAATCTCCCTACTATTATGCACAAGGACCATTAATCTTCTGGCAAGAATACTGATCAGAAAAATTCTGCATCAAAAGTAATTAACAAGATTGTAATCATTATCTTAAATATTTTTGTAATAGACGCCCTCACTATCTATTGAACCATCGGGATTTTTTCCAAAACATGTAGTTTTATTTATTTTCAATAAATATGCTCTGCAGATGGCATTCTAAGAGGGATTTTGTATTCTCTAGACAATGGTTTCATGGTCAAGATGGAACCTACAGTAAGCATTCATACTGACATTCACTCGCGTATAGCCTTTAGTTGCTACTGCTGCTGATACAATATACAATCTATTCAAATATCTCATCTCTACTAAGGTAGATAAAATAACTTATCCAAGAGTTTGTGATTTTCTGACATCTATACATATGTTTGCTTATACAAACAGCCATACTGCAGCTTCCAGTTGTGCATAAAAAACGACCACCGAAATCTGGTTACAAGCGTACCAAAATTAATCGTAAGTATTCAATGTCGTCGTAGTATACGATTCACTGGATTCTTCAGTCATTTCTATTTAATATAAGGTGCATGCATATGAGGCCTCTTCCTATTTTACCCCCATCCCCACCCCTTGAGAATTGTGTATCTATCCTTGACGCCTCTTACTTGTGTAACTTCTATGTCGTATACAACTATATTTTCAATGTAAACTGAGCTCAAAATTTCTTATTCATTTATAATTTGAGGCTGTCGACTAACCTTTGTGATACGCATTCTAGCTTCAACTTGGGAAATCAAGAATTTGAACACATCTATGGGATCAAAAATGCCAAAGTGTCTTGTTGCTCAGACACTCGAGATAAACTCAATAAGCTGGTGCAGATGGAAGCAACAGCGTTGTTCCAAGTTCGAGAAGACAATGCCTTATGCATTACTTTGTCAAGTGGCAGGTTAAAAATTTTGAACTTTCTAGTTAACTCATTCAAGCTGTCTAGGAAATTGTGGTAATTCAGCTTAATATTTTTGCGATATTGCTTAGGCTTGAAGGAATACATAGACGCAAACCCATCCCTGAAGTTTGAATCACGTGCTACGGTCATGCAATCAAAATTTTCTGATGCATCCCTACTCAGTAGTGATTATGAGCATTTGGAAGTTCAGGACGAATTTTATGATGCTATCGCAGCTGACTCATCATCTTCTGATGATGACAGCCCAGAAGATAACGATGACAAACAGGTCTTCATTAATTTCAATAATTCCATGGGAGAAATTGGTGTCTTTTAAGAAATCATTGGTTTAATGTCCTTTAACATATGATTTTTATGCTGCGACTTATTTAGGGGAAAAAATTAAAGCTGAAGAATGTCTCCTGGTCTATTGCAATCTTAACATCAAAGAAAAATTCAGGTTCACTTTACACCGTATAGCATGAAATGGAGCTCTTTTGCATACGCAAAATGTATAATGATACAAATGTAAATGCAAGTTTTATTATTTGAAACATGCCTTGGCAGCTCGTGATGCAAATAAGGAATTAGACTCAACAATTCCTCCGGTTGTAATCGACCCAACTCAATTCAAAGGCTCAATGCATCATGGGAAGGATGACAATGATACAAACTGTTGGACTGCGCCAAGTGGTGAAGGGTTTATGATAAGAGGAAAGAACTACTTAAAAGATAATTCAAAGGTGATAAATTCTCTTCTGTTTCAAACAAATTTATCATTTAATCTCTGATAGCAGTTGTCTCATACTGGTGAGATCAATCATTAATAGAAAAGGAGCAACTGAGGTAGTGAGTAACCCTGCCCAGAATTGAAGGTGCTTTATTTGCTTACATTTTAAATGGTGAAAGGGCTAAAGCAAGCCATTTTCTGTCAGGTAATGGGGGGTGATCCACTTCTCAAGCTCATAGCCGTTGATTGGTTCAAAGGAGAAAGTATCATGGATAAGGTTGCATTGAACCCAAGATACCTTGTTCAGGTATGGTATGACAAGGGTCATCAAGTTTGTTTACTATGGTTGGTCGAGATTTGGTAGGATTTATCAGCAGCAACTTTTCAAATTCATGTCTTCAAGAATTTTCACTTGCTGTATTATGTGGTATAACCTTTGACCGTTTTTTATTGCGAGCTCAGTGATCTGACAGTGCAGTAATTAGTTATGCATGTAGGGCATTTAGATGTGAACTTTAAATTCTGTGGGAAAAATGGACAAATATGCTTTTTATGTTTTTGAAAGATTAAAAGCATATTTTAGGTTCTATTGGAATAAGCTTTTGCAGTTCATCTCATATTCCAACAGACCCTTTCATCTCCTTCTACAAATTATCCCCACTTCGTTTTTATTGTCTACATTCACTATTTCTCTTCAATTCTGCTCATGACCTCTTCGGAAGTCTCTTTCGTTTGCATTGCTTCCTCTGGGGGGCTCACTGGCAGATAAGTTTCATGTCTCTCCAAATATGCATGTTATACATGATCACTTGAATCATTATTGATTGATTTTCCTTTTTGTGCCCCCCTTGAAATATAATGTAAGAAGTTGTTCATAAGAAACAAAATTGTTCTGCAACAAGTTTTTTTAACTTTTCGATCCAATAGTCAGTTAAACAATTTCTTTGTATGACAGTCGGATGCTGGGAAAAAACTACCTTTCGTCTTACTAATAAATCTCCAGGTATGCAACAGTTTCCTTCAGGACAACTACCAGGTCACAGGGATCGGACACCTTGACAATCAAAATAACAATTGTGTTGCATTCTGTCAGCACCTTTATTGTAAAGAAAAAATGATTAAAGGCACAACATATGGCCACATCTTTTCATGACATGTTTTTAAAATAATAATGAAAATATGATTTTGTTCAGATTCCAGCAAAACCAAACTACAGTTTGGTTCTGTATTATGCTTCTGATCGGCCTGTCAATAAGGATTCCTTGTTGAGGAGATTTGTTGATGGGACAGATATTTATCGTGATTCAAGGTTCAAGTTGATTCCTAGTATTGTGCAGGTATGGGCTTGCAAGCAAGATCCCGATACTAAAGAGGTTGTACATTATCATCATTTATCATCAATTGCTTATTAGTCTCTAATGGATGGCAGGGGTACTGGATGGTTAAGCGCGCCGTTGGAACAAAAGCATGCCTATTGGGGAAAGCAGTAACTTGCAACTATCTTAGACAAGATAATTTCTTGGAGGTAAAGTTCATCAGTGTATGCTTAGTGATTGTTTCCTATATATTCAGAAGAATCCAATACTATTTTAAAATGAGCTTTGCTTTGTATGGTCTATTGATTAGACTTTTCTGGATAAAATATTGGTTAGGCGTTCAATAGCTCACTCATCACTCTTTCTGTTGCTTGATTAATCTGATGTTAACTTGTATTGTTAACGTTAGCTATTCTATTGGATTTTGAATGAAAGATTACCATCGTTTCTTATTACTAATGCTTTACATCTTGTAATCAAAATTTACTTGCTGATATTTTTCACTCTTCCTTGTGAATTTTCTTGCATAAGTCAGTGTTCTCTTCACTTCTGGTGGCATTTAACATTTAAAAATTGTACTTAGAATGAGACTGTTAGCTTGTTTCTTCTCACATTCCCTTATGATCTCAAAGAAAGAATGTCACGATTTATTGTCATTTCTACTTAGCATCGAATTTCTTGCTATTTTAAAAGGTAACATGTTATTTTGTTTTCTATAGATTGATGTGGATATTGGCTCATCATCTGTTGCAAAGAGTATCGTCGGACTTGTTTTAGGATATGTCACAAGCTTAGTGGTAGATCTTTCTATTTTGGTGGAGGTAAGTTCCCATTTGCAGTCAAACTCTTTGTTTGCCCCTTGGTGTACATACTTGTAGACAAAGAATCCATAATCTTTTCTTCAGGCAAAAGAAGAGGGTGAATTGCCAGAATACATTCTTGGAACTGTTCGTTTAAATCGAGTGAAGCCTGAATCTGCCATTTCATACGAGCATTAAGCTATTGACAGTTAGCGGCCGTGCTCAGACTTAAGTGTAGAGTATTATCATTTAATAGAAAAAACCACATAAGTAGTTTGCCACTGCTTGTTTATGCATTAAAGCTCCTCCCTCACTTGACTGTAAACATGTATAATGAAAGATATATACTAATTCAATATAATGAAGATATTGAGCTGCCACCAAGCCCATTTAGTTAGTGGACCTCAAATATCAACATATTGCATTTATGATGATGCACTTTGAACAAACTAACAAGTACATTTTATGTGGATGAGAAAAAAAGAGTGGAGTAGGATTCAAAGAAAACGGATCCATAGCTCTCAGCTCCTCCTCAAGTTAATTTTGTGGATAATATGCTTTTCCCCACCATGTGTTTCAGGCCTCAACACCCACACTTTTATTTCTCAAACCAAGTACTTGTTTTTTTTTTCCCTATGTAATTCAGTCTGTTGGACCACAATGCTTTTAGGCTTCAAATGAGTGCTACTTGTATTGCAATAATAAGGTGGAGAAATACGTAGATAAATCGTGTATTTTAATAGAATATTATTTGAATAGTAATAAATAATTTGATACTCCGAAAAAAAGGTAGTAATTATAATCAAGATGAGTTGAAGACCGTTTGATAATTTCTTTAATGGGATATTATCTTCCCACTTGGCACTCGTAACACTTACCAATCACTTCCTAAAATATAATAATTCAAAATTTGTGCACTAATGATCTTACTCCAACCAACTGAACATATGCTGAAGGCATCACCAACTGAAATTGGAAAAACTAAAAAAAAGAGAAGAAGATACTGATTGAGGAGATCAGTGAGAAAAAAGCTTTAACAAAAGGATCTTTGTTTGCATCTGTTTATTAAAATACGGAATGGGATTAGATTCATTCGATCTTAAACCCCAACCAAGTCCGCAATTTTTACTATACAATATACATGAACAGAGTAATAATTGATTAAAAATTTCTCATTTCCATCTTTTTGAAAAAATGTGCACTACTATCACTTTTTTTCTTTTAGTTACAGAATTGGCGTAATGGATGGGTCAGAAGATTGTTTTAAAATTGGAATATAGGGTTCGGAGATCAATTGGTACACGGCGAGAGAATAATGTTGTGGTTATACTCGCCCAAACCATTAATGAATAACCAAGAAGGTGATGGCCGGAGGAGAGCAGTTTGAGGAATTAGACGTTAAAGTTTTTGTGCAACACAAACCATTACTTGTAGTTAGTGGTTTGTTACTGTAGAGTTGGAGCAATGCAATTGGGAGGTCAAGAGAGAGTGCTAGCTAGTCTGATCGGGCTGCTTCATCTCATCCGCTCAAACTACAATAATTTAACAATTGCAGTTCATCGAGAGTCGAGACATATATAAGCTTGCTTTCTCGGGACAAATAAGAGAAGAAGCAAGCTAGGGTTTTAGAGTGAAAAGACTAGTTGGGGATTTTCTTTGGGTTTTATAATGATGATATCCTCTTCAATCTCTATATTTGAGTGAATAGGTCGCTATGTGAACCCTAGTGCAAACAAGAGTGACCAATATATAGTTTTCTTAAGCGTTTTCTATTCTCAAGACATAGTGAAAACCGAGCATACTCCAAAAACGTGGGAACCGCGTGAAAAAGGTTGTATTTTTCCTTTTGTACTTTTCTATGCATATTTTATGAGTTGTAGATTAGTTTAAAATCACCGGTGGTAAAATTGCATACACATGTTTAGGAACTCTAGAATAATTACTATAGTGGTGTTACAGCCAGACCGTAGTCTTTTTGGATCTGATCATATCTGATCTCAGCTTCCTAGCCCTGATCTATTCAAATCTGAAAATCTTGGTTAATTTATACACTCTGTTATTTCTCCAGTATTTTTTTTTTTTTGAAATAGAAATACACTAACCTATCTTGTTTTGATCTTTACTGTGTATGTTGTGGTTGCTCGCTTGGGTGGAGATCTCCGCCTATTATAGCAAGTTGGACTTTGGGTTATGGGCTCTTAAGACGAGAGCCCACCGTCACACCATAAGATGTTGATAGCCCTCGTGTCCAAGTTAGAGAAGTGGTTCGTTTAAGCCAAGAAAAGAAAGGAAGAAATAACTAGGGATGCATATAATCTTTTGGCACTAACCTTTTACACAATATTCTGAGAAAGGTATGTCCCTTTAGAACTGTCATATACAAATCGAACTGCCCCTAACCTAGTTTATCTTAAGACATCCATATTTTCTCATAAAATGGATATTTCTAAACCAGTTGATGAGAGCCTAGATGAATTCCTTAAGCTTACCTTGTTGCTTAGGGGTACTGAGCATGTCATAGATGAGACCAGTACTGTTATGATACTCATGAATTTAATTTTAGATAGTTTTGATGTTGTTAAGGATGCTTTCTCGTATTCATGTCATTACCAAGTTATGATTTGTTGTGTTGCATTGAAAACTAGAATAAGGAATCATAAGCATAAGTCATAAGCTAACTTATTTGTGGGAAATAAACTTAGCATAAGTCATTTTAAAAAATGTGTTGAGGTACGACATCCCTTGACAAAATAGCACAAGATTCTGCTATAGCAATCCTTGAAGATTTGGAGTTAGAGCACAATTTGGAGACTAACAAAACAGAAACACAGTACAACAACAAAGAACCAGATTCTGCTGTAGCACTCTGTGGACCACAAAAGCTGAGGCAAATTGGGCAACGGATAGAGGACAGAAACTGCTACAGCAAACCGTATTGATTTGAAGCTAGAGCAGAATGACAGATCAACTTGAAGCCGCACGGAGAGAACTCAGCGAGGTGCTGCAGGCGTCGCAGAAGTTCAGGGTGCGCCGCAAACGTCATCAAGTGGTCTGTATTTGTCATCACACGGTCGGAGTAACTCAAAAAGATTAAGGATTCTAAATTCCGATTTAGGAAACAGAATCTTCAACAACTTCGCAAGAATCCAGGAGAAGATTCCTGCCCTCCAAGGATTGGATTTCTAAAAAACCGTGATTGATAAATCTATAAGAAGAGCGTAGAGGCAAATCAATCAAATAACCGGAGAAGAAATCGAAGCAGAGAATACATACAACTACAGTTTATAGCAGAAGACTGACAGAGTTGTGGGGTGCGCAGAAGAGATCAGAACTCACTGAGTTTGATCAAGGTTTGATCCACTGAATTCAACTGGAGTGTGGCTCGTTGAAGGATCAAACAGAGCTTCAGAGAACAGCTGCTGGAGAGTCGAACGTCTCTCCTTGATATTGTCAGGTGAGCATTGATCAAGGGGGAGCAACATCTGAGTTGAAAGAATTCAGAGAGAGAGAGTCTAACGACGTGGCAGTAGGTGCTAGATAAGCTATCGACGGGAGTTACAGCAACTCTGATACAAAATGGGCTATAGCATTCTGTCTACTACACATTGTAATAGAATAGGCTAAGTCTGAGTGTCAAATCTGTAGCTATTCTTTACTGGAAGTGTGTAGGTAGCACGAAGCGAGTCTGTGTGATCAGACTGCGAGCTAGTCTAGGTGGTTAGAATGAGCAAGATATTTCAGCTAGATGAGAAGTAGAGGTTAGAGTCCTTTGCACTTTAAACCGTGATAGTGAAATCTTGAGGATCGGAGTGTGATCCTCCCCAGACGTAGGCAAGTTGCCGAACTGGGTGAACAAATTATTTGTGTCTTTCCTACTCGGCCAGAAGAACAAATTCCGCAGAAAGGTACAACGAGTGCAATAGCAGAAGCTGTAACTCGTAATCAGCAACGTAGTCAAATTTCAAAACATATCTTAAATGATAACAAGTCAAAGCCAAATATGAGTAAAGAAAATAAAAAGAGTGTTGAAACTAGGAAGCATGGCAGTGGTAAGGTAGAACACTTAAAAAGAAAAGATTATTGTAAGTGGCTTGCTAAGACTAAACAATCGGACAACCCTTAAACTAATGTGGCAACCACATCAAGTCTTATCAATGATACCTCTGAGGTTTTGAATGTAACTACTAAATCTAAATTAATCAATGGATTTTAGATAGTGGCTTTTCTTTTCAGACGTGTCCTATAAGAATTGGTTTGAACACTTGTCCAATACAACTAACGGGAAATTTTACTTGGCAGATAATAATGCATGTGATATTGTTGACATAGGAACTATTAATTAAGAATATTTAAAGGAAAATTGATTAAACTCAAAAAATTTAGACTAGTCCCTAGTTTAAAAAGGAACTTAAGTTCTTTCAGAGATTTAGATGATTATGGTTGTAATAATACTGTTAAAAATGGTTGCCTATCTATCTATAAGGGAAATAAACAGATACTCTATCGATCTCTAGATTATATGTTCTAAATGGTTTATATTGTAACAGTTTTTGTTTTTGATGTTTACATTCCTGAGAATGAACATGATGACACTTGTAAATGGCACTCGAGACAAGGGCATATGAGTTATAAAGGTTTGATTGTTTTGAGTAAACAGGGATTATTTGGTAGTGATAAAATCACCGAACTTGTTTATGTGAACCAAGTGTGCAAGCCAAACAATATAGGCTTAGCTTCGCAACTGGCTCTCATTTATCAAAGAGGATATATGAGTATATTATGTTGCACGAAAAAGCAACAATTTGTGTGATTAAGAAATTAAATAAATAGATAAACTAGAGTAAGGAGGAGTTGAAGCTCTTTAGACGATCTCATTAAAACGTTATCAGCCTCCTTCGGTGTTGGGATTCTTGGTCAACCGCTTTCCACGATAACTCAGTGAGCTTTATTCTTACACCAAAGAACTTGCTCGTCAATCTTTCTTGCGACTTTGACTATCACCACGACACAGCTCAAAGGGAAATCCAAAAATCAAAAATTAACATGCTAGAACTTCATGGAGGACTAAGACTAACGTATTTTTAACCCTTTATAGTTGTCAAGTGTACGCTTTAGGGGTCAAGTTGCAGTGAAAAATAATTTATAAACCTTGATAAGCCAAGGGTCGATCCTAGGAACAGGCGTGTGCAGATACTAGCTAGCAAATAATGTGTTTAGCTACTCCTAGTAGAAATTGGCAAGAAGTTATACTAATTATCCTAATGCTCCTAAAAAAAGTGGTTGATTAAATCATAGAAAGATTTCCAAGTTCAAACTTCACCCATGCCTAACACACATATCATGCAATAATTCTAACAATTCAATTATATTATGGAGTTGTGGAAATAACCTAATAACATCAAGCCAGATGTCCAATCACAGATCATTACCTGAATTAATCTAGATCGTGGAATGCCGCTCAATCACGGATTTATTAAGCTTAGGATTTTCAGACAAACAATGTCAACTTCCCGATAGATTCATTTAATCTCTGATTCTCTTATGTTTCTCTTCTTCTGCAGATCTGGGTCTTCAATCTCCAAACTAATGAAAATGCCTTCAAATTCTAGGTTTTAGATTTTTATTTATACTAAAATCGATTGGGCCGAATTTAGAAATCAGATTTCAGGCTGGTTCAAAGCCAACCGGAAATTGAATAGTCACAACCCCTGGTTTACATAGTAAACTGCGAGTTCCGGGCCATCTCAGAGGTTCTCAAAAAATCCGGTCTCAAACTGAGCTACTGTTCACTCTGTACGGTGATTTTAATTTTGCTCGCTTGTTTTACATTTTATACCTTTGAATTTCATCTTGGTATAAATTAAAGAGTTGTAGCCCTTTGGTTATCTTTTCAACAAGATATGACACGCTTCATTCAGACAAAGTTCATGCCCTCGGAAAGCCTTTGAAGACGAATAGGTCAATATGCCCAATATTTGGTCTGGATTCGTCTGAATATGTGTTTTTCCTTATTTTGCTCCAAATGGGTTACAAAGCTTGTGTTTACTAAACTTTGACTTAGAACATAAAGTTTGAGAAACGAACATAAGTCCATCGTAAACGAGTGAATATTTAGTCCATAATTCTACCGATCAAAACATTCCGCACTTAGGATTTGTTTGTCTCGAACAAAAATTTAGCTCATGTCAATAAAATAAATGGCAGAATAGGTCAACATTTAAGATGTGCAACCATTTGTTATAAATACCCACTCAAGTTTCATGTGATTATTTGTAACTATTTTTACATGCAATAAAAGTAAATCACTAAACTAATCCTAACTCACTTTCTTAGGAATCACGAATGCATTTAGCATATGCGTAAAGCTTTAAACCCCTAGGCTACCCTAGTAGACGAGTTTTGAGAAAAGAGAATACCTACAAATCTCAAATGCACTTCTATTCTAGATGTACGAATGAAGGTGTTCTCAAAATTCACAGCTTATCTTAATAATCTCAGACTCATGTCGAAACTAATATCCAAATCAAACTATCTTCAAATGAGTTTCCAAACCGTCATTGTTCAAACAAGATGTGCATTCAAACAAGTCATATCAAAGCCACCAAACGACTAACCATGCGTCTTAACGCCTTTTTCTAGCAATGCGTTTGAAGTGTAGTTTCTAGTTGCATAAAACATGCCCGCCAATCACCTATGCCATCTAGGGGTAGTCCACGGGTTGTTGGGGCAAAGCTCATTCTCAAGTTTTAAAGTCTAGGCTCTAACTTGTAAGGAGAAGAGGAGCTGGGCTTGGCATTTTACAAATTTGCATAAGCGAGTCAACGATTCCGTGCAATCACAAGGGTCGTTCCTTAACTCATCCCACGTGATTTTTGATACATGATGCATTCACACATAATAAAGAAGTGTTATAATACACAATGTCAAGCTTAAGATGGAGTATCTAATGGCCTTCGTCTTTATCATGCTTAAGGGGGAACTTTTCTTTCATTGTTTTGCATTTTATTTCTCTTTTTTTTTTCAAAAATATTTTGTGCCCTCTTTTAACTTTATTTTTGTCTCTCTCGTTCGAGGGACTCCATACTTAAAGCTTGACAAAGTATAAGAAGTGGAGGCGGGTGTATATGAATAACAACATGCATGAGAATACATGATAAGAGAATTAAAGTCATCGAGAATCAAAAAGATTAATTTAAGACCGGTGCCTGCTAGTATCAAGTTTAAACATGCTTTCAAAAGTGCGTAGGACACATGACAGACAAAAGATCGTAATGACATTAACTCGAAAGAATATGCCCTCGTTCGCACTCTTTCAGGTTCCAAACACAAACTCAGATAGAATGAAAAGTTGACTGGTATAGCTCATGAAGCATGAAAAAGTTAACAACAAACCATAGATAATTTGAGCATGAAAGTGTTTTTAAACTAATTTGCTTATCAATCAAACTTAAATGCAGTACATGGAAATGAGAGAGTGATGTACGCTCCTAGACACTCCATACTTAAGAGCAAGCTTAGTCCTTAAGCGATACAAATAGAAATAATATCAACCAGGTTAAGAACCCCACGCTTAAGTTGAGAGCATATAAGTTACACATCATGTCATGTCATGCAATGCACAAATTTAGCTAACCGAAACAAATATAAAAACTTACAAACCGGGTTACTTCCTGTCAATGTCTAGTTTAACGTCTTGGCAAGACTCAGCAAAGTGCCTAATAGAAATCATTCGTGAGAAGTCTTTTGCAAGAATCCCTTACTCGCGAGGCCTTCAATCTCAAAAATCGTCTCAGCACATCAAACAATTTATTGGTTTCTGACTCCCCTTCCTTTGAATATGATTTTTCAGTCATGTTTCCCTCAACATCGATTGCGTATAAATCCATAGGATGGATAGTACAACCTGCATTCATGCTGTAAGAGCTAAGATTCGTTAGTGCATTAAGAAATTTTAACTCATGTAATGCTAGAAAATTGCAATCAGAAGACACGCTAGAGCCATGGCAAATATTAGGCAAGTAAAACGCTACGTGCTCACTACCTACATTCAAAGCTAGGGGCCCTCTCTTAACATCAATAATAACTTCAGTAGTACGCAAAAAAGGCCTACCAAGAATGATAGAGATATCCTTATACTCAGCAATCTCTAAAACTATGAAATCAACTGGAACATAAATATTTCCTACTTTAACATGGACATCCACCAAGATCCCTCCCGGGAGCCTTGATCAACGATCTGCTAGGCATATAGAGATGTAAGTAGGATTAAGGTCTCATATATTTAGCGTAACATAAAGAGAATAGGGCATAATAGAAAACTAGCACCTAGATCACGCAAAGCACGCTGAATTGTAATGCCACCAATGTCATAAGCGATAGAAAAACTCCTTGGATCTTGAAGCTTTGGCGGTAAGGGTTGCTGGATGGAAGCACTGCACTCCTCACTTAAACCTACAGTCTGATGCTCGTTGATAGAGGCTATTTGTACGCATTATTTAGATCATATCCCTATGCTTGTTTGCAATATTTTATGAGCAGGACTACTCGTTTCTAGTGTTTTTGTGCTACAGGGCAAAACGAGTCCTTGAGTCGGATACGCGCTAACAGGCAGCGTTCTAGGAGTGAGAGATCCGCCTGCGGAGCTAGCAGCACAAGCAGAGGAGAAGTTGGCGAGAGTCAGTAGCGGTGCGCTAGCCGATGCGCTAGCCGAATGCCAAGCGCCAGGCGCAACATCCAGTGACCAGATTTGGAAGTTGCCAAAGGTGAACTTCCTGGGCAATAATAAACGAAAGAAGTCTAGGGTTTCGGGAGAGAGACATCACAGCCGTCATTGGACAACGCACATCAGAGAGAGCGACAACACTGGAAAACACACGGACTTGTTGAGAGGATTTGCGCCAGCCAACTGCGCCAGCCGAGAAGACAATCTGCACGCACTGTTGCTACTGTGTTTCTCAGACATATTAGACCTTATTTACTACTCTATGATGTTTATTACTAGCATGTCTAGCTAAACTCTTAGTGTTGGTCGGGCATGAATCTATGAAGTATTACCTTTGAGACTTGAGCTTAATGCATAGTTTATTTACTTGTATTAATTCTGTGCACACTGAGACAGTTAGTTGCATAAGTAGGGGAAGCCTTGAACCGCAATCTTACTTGTGTTGCTTGCTTGTCGTATGTTAAACTAGTTGCATGAGTAGGGGAAGCCTTGAACCGCAATCTTACGGTGACGACTAGGAGTAACGAGCTAGGGTAAGCAGTTGCTACTGTGACAGGATTCGCAGCTGTTTTAGTCTAGTTCTAGGATTAATAGCACATGAACTTTGAACGGAACATGCGCACGTGTTAGGAAGCCTTTACCGGACACTAACTCGAGTAAAACACAAACTATAGACGTTTAGAGTCGATGATAAGGAATGCACGCATAGAGGTTTGTCTGCCCAATACTTCTCATAGTCATAGTATCGAATCTCTACTGCTTGCGCACGTCTAGTGCAATTTCCTGCGTTACGCTATCTACTGTTCATTTGCGCATCGCGCATCCCAATCTCACACAACCCCCATTTTTAGTGTAGACGACAGGATTGAAGACTGAACTACTTGCTCCCTGTGGAGATCGACCCTTACTTAACCGCTGTACTGGTGGAAGAGGAAGGATTATATTTGACGCGCACAACGACGCGCGATCAAATTTTGGCGCCGTTGCCGGGGAGCAACACAGCTAAGTCTTTAGTCTGAGTTTTTTTTTATATAGTAATTCTTTCAGTTTGTTTTGTTTTCGTTGTTGTTTCTGACAGCGCGCATTCACATCAGCCTGCGCAACCTTGAAACAGTTGCGCTGCGCAGATTCTAGTTGCGCACTGACAGCCGCAACAACATTAGTTATCTTTTAATTTCATTTTTCTTGAGATTCGGAACAGGTTATGGAGGATAACAGTGTCGTAGGAGACAACTTGGGGGACAGAACCCCAGAGGAAGCAAGGGCACATAACCGCGCAGCCCTGTTCAGAGAGGAAGTGCAGCGCGAGGTTGAAGCAAGGAGGGCCGCTGAAGTGTATCATGCGCCACCCGTGCAACAAGCCGCGCGACGCAGAACAGTGCACGAGATGTCGGCCCCTATCACTGTTAACCAGCCATGGTGCATCGTGCTTCCACCAGGCGGTCATTTTGAGCTAAGGAGCTCGCTCATCCATCACATGCCCAAGTTCCACGGGATGAACAATGAAAATCCAGTCAAGCATGTGCGAGAGTTCCTAGTCATTTGCGAGAACATGAAGACCGAAGGGGAGAGTGATGAGGCGCTGAAAATGAAGGCATTCCCATTTTCATTATGTGATACAGCTAAACACTGGCTAATGAATTTACCTGCAGGATCTATTCACACATGGGAGCAGCTGCAGAAGAAATTCTTAGATAAATTCTATCCAGCAGCAAAGATTGCGCTGCTCAGGAGGGAACTGGCCGCGCCAAGGCAGAGCGCAGGGGAGTCTCTGTCAGAATACTATGAACGTTTCAGGGAGCTAGAAGCCAACTGCTACAATCACGGGCTTCCCCAGAATGTGCTGATAGAGAACTTTCTAAATGGACTGCTGCCCATGGAGCTGCGCCTACTGAATGCATGCGCAGGAGGGGACATTTGCAACATGTACCCAGAAGATGCGTGGCAGCTGATAGAAGACTCTGCTGGGCAGGTAAGACATCAATTGACGCTTGAAAGTAGCCGTAATTGTTCTGTGCATCAGGTAGAAACAAGCGCTGAGATCAAGGAAATGAAGGCCATGCTACAGAAGCTGATGAGTGCGCAGAGCGCACAACCAGTTGCACCAAAGGTATGTGAATTCTGCAGGTCCACTGAGCACAAGACAGACGAATGCCCAACACTTTTTGAAGAAACTGGAGATGTAAATGCCCTTGGAGGATGGGACAACAGAGGACCGCAGAGGCAGAATCAGCCGCGTTTTGGGCTTGCCGCAAATGGATTCAGATGGAAGGAGGAGAACAATTTCCAGAGGCAACCCACAGATCAGCGCGCACCACAGCAGACGCAACAAGCTGCGCCCTACAATCCGCCGCACCGCCGAAATGACGCACCAGCGCAGAACAACCAACAGCCGCGGCGTTCCTTGGAAGACATCATGGGGCAGCTAGCAGATACAGTGCGCAAAAATGACGAAAAATATGACAAAAGGTTCGAGTCCATAGAAAAGCAGCTATCACAAATAGCAACCACGGTGTATGAGCTGAAAAGAGCGATGGCAACCTGCCTTCGCAAGTGATTCAGAACCCTAAAGGAAAAGTCAATGCAGTGACACTGAGGACTGGGCGCACAGTAGGAACAGAGCAGACCGCACAGGCGCCCGCGCAACCAGTTGCGCAAATCCCGGATCCAGCAGATCAGAATGCGCAACCAGAGCAAGATGCGCAACCAGAAGCGCCAGCCACAGACCAGCAGGGCAAAGCGCAAGGTATGTCTCACTCGAAAAACAAGGACAAAAATTGTACTAACATACCTGCTCCGTTCCCTGTGCAGGCACCACTGGCGAGAAAAGAAGCGCTGGACAAGGAATTATATGAGCTATTCAGCAAGGTAGAAATCAACATACCTCTCATAGAAGCTATTCGACAGATCCCCAGGTATGCGAAGTTTTTAAAAGAGCTGTGCACAAACAAGCGAAGGAAAGGTGAATGCGCACAGGTAATGCTAAATGCGCAGGCCTCAGCGATCGTGCAACAAAAGGTACCACCCAAGTGCCGAGATCCAGGTACATTTACTATCCCATGCACGCTAGGTAAGACCACAGTGAGTAATTGCATGATCGATTTAGGCGCATCCATCAATTTGCTACTTTATTCTCTATATACGACATTGCGCCTTGGACCACTTAAGCCTGCAGGTCTCACCATTCAGCTAGCAGACAGATCGTGCAAACAACCTGCAGGCATGATAGAAGATGTCCTAGTTCGCGTAGGAGAGCTGGTCTTCCCAGCAGATTTTTATGTGCTCGAAATGGAGGGTGAATCAAGCGCCAGCAGTGCGCAAATCCTCCTAGGCAGACCATTTCTGATGACCGCGCACACGAAGATAGACGTATGGAGGGGCACGCTCTCCATGGAGGTAGATGGCGAAGAAATCCATTTCAACATATTCAAGGGGATGCAACACCCACATGAGGACGCTACCGTGCACGCGATGGACAGCATTGACGATTTAGTCACAGAAGCGCAGTGTGCGAGCGCAACCATAGGACCAGAGCTACTGACACAGGCAGAGCTGGAGGAGCAAGAGGAGGAGCTAAGCAGTGCTGAACCAGCACCCACACAGGTACTTGATATAGTTCATATTTACACCGCTAACAAAATCTTGCCCTCTATTGAACAGGCACCCAAGATCGAACTGAAGCAACTCCCAGAGCACCTCAAGTACATTTTCTTGGGCGATGAGGACACCCTGCCAGTGATCATCAAGAAGGGATTAGAAGAAGAGCAGGAGGCGCGCTTACAACAGGTACTGCGCAGGAACCAGCGCGCTATAGGATGGACTCTTGCTGATCTGCACGGAGTGAGCCCAGACGTGTGCATGCACAGAATTCTGTTGGAAGATGGTGCCAAACCATCCAGGGAGGCTCAGCGCAGGTTGAATCCAAACATGATGGAGGTAGTGCAAAAGGAAGTCCTAAAATTGCTTAGCGCAGGGATCATCTACCCAATTTTGGACAGCAAATGGGTCAGCCCGGTGCATGTTGTGCCAAAGAAAGGAGGAATCACAGTGGAAGAGAATGCGCAGGGCGAACTAGTTCCCAAGCGCATTCAAACTGGCTGGCGCATGTGCATCGACTACAGGAAGCTGAACGCTGTCACGCGCAAGGACCACTTCCCGTTACCCTTTATGGACCAGATGCTGGATCGCTTAGCAGGTAAGCCTTATTTTTGTTTTCTGGATGGATATTCAGGGTACAACCAGATACCCATAGCTGCGGAGGATCAAGAGAAGACCACATTCACATGCCCGTTCGGTACGTTTGCGTTTCGGCGCATGTCTTTTGGGCTGTGCAACGCGCCAGGTACATTCCAACGCTTAGTCATGAGCATTTTTTCTGATATGATTGGTATATGCATAGAAGTGTTCATGGATGATTTCACTGTATATGGGAGTACCTTTGATGCATGTTTAACTCATCTAGATAAAGTTTTAGCGCGCTGCATCTCTAAGAATGTAGTGCTCAATTACGAAAAATGTCATTTCATGGTCACGCACGGAGTAGTACTAGGACATATCATTTCAGAGGAGGGTATTAAGGTAGACAAGGCTAAAATAGATCTCATTTCTAATCTGCCTTATGCCACCAACGTGCACGACGTGAAATCATTCTTAGGGCATGCTGGGTTTTACAGGCGTTTTATTAAGGATTTCTCTAAAATTTGTATACCCCTGTCTAACCTGTTGCAAAAAGATGTGTGTTTCGATTTTACTGATGAGTGCAGGGCGGCGTTCGATAAGCTGAAGGAAGCGCTGACCAGCGCGCCAGTGATGCGCGCACCAGACTGGAACCTGCCATTTGAGCTGATGTGTGACGCAAGCG
Organism: Umbilicus rupestris; assembly: GCA_963678935.1. NCBI lineage: Eukaryota > Viridiplantae > Streptophyta > Magnoliopsida > Saxifragales > Crassulaceae > Umbilicus > Umbilicus rupestris. Next base: position 6,888,658 of record OY787607.1, on the reverse strand, counting down.
ATTACGCAGTGGGTGCAGTCTTGGGGCAGCGCGTGGACAAGAAGCCGCACGCCATTTACTATGCATCGCGCACGCTGGACTCTGCGCAGAGGAACTACACCACCACGGAAAAGGAGTTTCTGGCAATTGTATTTGCGCTGGAGAAGTTTCGAGCTTATGTCCTAGGCGCAAGAGTCACCATCTACACTGACCACGCAGCTATCCGCTACCTCATGTCCAAGAAGGAAACCAAGCCGCGCCTGATGCGCTGGGTGCTCCTGCTTCAGGAATTCGACTTGGAGATCAAAGATAAGAAGGGCACGGAAAATACAGTCGCTGATCACCTGAGCAGGATCGTCAAGGAGGAGGAGCCAGGTCAGATCAAGGAGACATTCCCTGACGAGCACCTGATGGCGCTGACAGGTAAGGTACCATGGTATGCGCATATCGCAAATTACCTGGTCACAGGTGCGTTTCCTCCGCATTTCAATAAAACTCAGTGCATGCGATTGAAACATGAGTCCAAGCATTACCTTTGGGAAGATCCTTACATGCTTAGAATAGGTCCAGATCAGATATTAAGGCGTTGCGTTCCTGACCATGAGATTAACTCTGTTTTGATGTTTTGTCATGCGCACGCATGTGGAGGGCACTTTGGTCCCAAGCGCACGAGCAGGAAAATCTTGGACTGCGGATTCTACTGGCCACACCTATTCAGAGACGCATATGACCATTGCAGAAATTGCGACAGGTGCCAGCGCACAGGAGGAATATCCGCGCGCAACGAGATGCCGCAGACCCCGATTCTGGTGGATGAAGTGTTCGATGTTTGGGGAATCGACTTCATGGGTCCATTTCCCCCATCTGCCGGCTACGAGTACATACTGGTGGCCGTGGATTACGTATCCAAGTGGGTCGAAGCTAAGGCCACGCGCAAGGATGATGGTAAGACTGTCGCTGACTTTCTCCGAACTAACATATTTTGCAGGTATGGTGTACCTAAGGCAGTCATCAGCGACCAGGGGACGCACTTCTGCAATAGGATTGTGGCGCAAGTTTTCAAGCACTATGGGGTGCGCCACAAAACGTCCACCGCTTACCATCCACAAACGAATGGGCAGGCTGAAGTGTCTAACAGAGAAATCAAGCGCATCTTGGAAAAGACTGTGAGGCCATCGCGCAAAGATTGGAGCCAGCGCCTGGATGATGCACTATGGGCATACCGCACTGCGCATAAGACGCCCATTGGGACTTCACCATTTCGGCTGGTCTATGGGAAGGCATGCCACCTGCCAGTAGAGCTCGAGCACAAGGCATATTGGGCCTTGCGTATTTGCAACCTGAACTTGGATGAGGCAGGAAAAGAACGCGCATTTGAGCTGAGCGAACTAGAAGAGCTGCGCCTGGACGCCTATGAGGGACTGCGCGATTACAAGGCGCGCACCAAAGCGTATCATGACAAGCATATCCTCCGGCGCACATTTGAACCAGGAGACCAGGTATTGTTATTTTCATCACGCCTGAAGCTCATGCCTGGAAAGTTGCGCAGCAAGTGGACGGGACCATACACCGTCACCAAGGTTTTCCCCTACGGAACAATCGAGTTAGAAGACGGGCACCGGCATCGTTTTCAGGTTAATGGGCAGAGAGTCAAACGGTACTTAGGAGAACTTTGGGATAACACAGCACGCGACATTGAGCTGGCAGAACCAGAGATAATCGATGCGCCAGCTGACGCGCCAGAGGCACCACCAGATGCACCAGAGGGAGAACCGAAGATCATAGCTCACATTTCTTCTCCCTCTGCATCTACCCTCGTTACGCATAATTTATCACATACTGACCTTCCATTTTACCCTTTGCGCAGGACCAATGAGATCGCGACACACACGCTGGCGCAGGAACACTCAGGAGCAAGAGTGGGGGGGAGGTAACCCGACACGTTTTATTTCCGCCTATTTTATTTTTCTGTTTGTTTTGTTTTGTTTTTTTGTTTTTTTGTTGAGTTTTTGGCTAGTTTAGGACTTGGTAGTTTTTTGAGTCACACAGTAGTGCGCGGGACCGTGCGCCAAATGCGCAGGTCAGAAGCGCTAGCCAGGGGGGTATATATAGCCCGAGGTGCCAGAGCACACTTTGGTACAGGCTGTCCCTCTAGACCGCGCCCACATGCTACAGATTAGGGCGGTAGCTCTGAAGGAAGATGGCACACTAGAGTGGTGCTACCGCCTGCAGCCGGCCAGAGCGCCGTGCCCCAGAGCAGAGAGCAGTGCACAGGGCGCAGCAGCAGCCGCGCAAGCCATGGAGGAGGATGAAGAACCAGAAGTGCCTCTGGTCAGGCGCCCAAGGACCCGGGCGCAGACTGGAGCGCACCACAGGGCCCGTGCACCACAAGGGGAGCCAGTGACCATTTCTATCCAGGATTCTCCCCCTCGTGCACGTGCCAAGCGCCCAAGGACTGAGGCTGAGGAGGCGCCCGAGGAAGCAACCGCCGAGCAGCGCATGTTGTTCAACGTCATGCGCGTGCTTGAGTACTTGGCACCCGAGGGGGCAGATTTGAATATGAGCCCACCATCAGGGTGGAAATTTGGAGACCCTATTCCCCCTCTCCTCAGCCTGCACCATCCACCTCCTACCCGAACCCCAGCAGCCTCGGCAGCCCCAGTCCATCCAGCAGCGCCTTCTCCCGCGCCAGCACCAGAACCAGCAGCCCCCGCAGCAGAGCCCACCCCTGCACCAGCACCGATACCACCACCAGTAGCTTCCCCTGCCGGCCTTCTGTTCCGGAGTCCCCCATAGCCTATCCCAGCGTAGACTCCGATTCCATTTGGGATTCTCTTTCCGAGGACGAGTAGCCTGACCCCCTCGCCATAGTGCCACCAGCATCCAGCAACGACTACATGACTGATTCTTCAGAGGATGAGGCGCTTGGCTCAGCAGCTGCGTCTAGCTCGGGGACCTTCTAAGGCCGCGGGGCAGCCGCATTAGTTTTCTTTAGGGTGGTGTCTTTTATTTTTGCTGCGTCTTATTGGATATTATGTGCTGAATATTTGTGCCGCATATTTTTGTGACCCTGTGCTACTGTTTGTGCTGTGTGACTATTTGTTTTTGTTCTCATGTTCTTTATTTTTTTTTTTTTGCATTACCTGCATGTGTGCGCTCTCCGTGCGCTTGCGCTTGAGTCGTGGGGACACGTCTCTGTTCAAGTGTGGGGGGGGGGGCGTTACGCTTACATTTCACGTTTTTGAGCATTTTTAGTAGACCTTAGTTTAAACTGAAGAGAATAGTAGCAGCAGTGCGCTAGAGTGCAGGATGCGCATGCGCTCCAGCTTGTTTTGCGCTATCCATATTGCGTGCGCTGCTATCTACTGTTTTAGTATAATTTTTTCATTTTTTGCTCCTGTTAGTTGGGATATGCAGGGGATGTGGAGTTGACAGAAATGCTCCAGAGAGGCAGTTAGTCGCTTTTGCTTCGAAGGCAAGGTATATGGTCGAGAGCGTTAGTGGAGGCCGATGCCTCGCAGCCTTCTGGACAAAAGAGCGCGCTCAGTCACGCAGATGCCAAAGGCAAAACACCCAATGCGTGGCGAGGTGGGAAAACAGACCACCTTCTCTCTGGAAATCGAGCTAAGGAAGGCGGGCGCGGGTGTAAACGCGTGCGCTGACCGGCGCAGACCAAAGGAGAGAGAGCGGGGCGAGTTCCATAGCTGCTATCCGAAGGCTGAGACTGGAACTGCTCTGGGAATATAAGAAATTAAAGATGAAGCTGCACAAAAGAAATACCAGCAGATGATACACGCTACAAAAGAATCAGCATGCGCACAAACATCAAAATGCGCAAAGACCATAAGGAAATCATCAGAGAGCTCAGGTTCCCAGGAAGTGCGCCGGCAAATCACGCACTGGAAGAAGCTGCATTATCCACCATATACCTATCTTCGGAGTAGGAGCTGGCAGCCAGGAGCCTAAGAAGAGCTATCTCCCAGCCATCCAAAAATCTTCATCCCGGCTGAGAGGTAATGAATGTCGAAATTATTATATTAGAACTGTTGCAAGTAGTTGTGCGCAGGTGATAGAGCAGTGCGAGTTGAGCAAATTGCGCATTCGCATCAGAGTGCAAGACTGTGCGCTAGACTCCAGAAGAGGTAATTGTATCCGCGCTTCAGTGCTTGTTCGGGACGAACAAGGGGCAAATGTGGGGGGTTTGATAGAGGCTATTTGTTTGTACGCATTATTTAGATCATAACCCTATGCTTGTTTGCAATATTTTATGAGCAGGACTACTCGTTTCTAGTGTTTTTGTGCTACAGGGCAAAACGAGTCCTTGAGTCGGATACGCGCTAACAGGCAGCGTTCTAGGAGTGAGAGATCCGCCTGCGGAGCTAGCAGCACAAGCAGAGGAGAAGTTGGCGAGAGTCAGTAGCGGTGCGCTAGCCGAATGCCGTGCGCCAGGCGCAACATCCAGTGACCAGATTTGGAAGTTGCCAAAGGTGAACTTCCTGGGCAATATATAAACGAAAGAAGTCTAGGGTTTCGGGAGAGAGACATCACAGCCGTCATTGGACAACGCACATCAGAGAGAGCGGCAACACTGGAAAACACACGGACTTGTTGAGAGGATTTGCGCCAGCCAACTGCGCCAGCCGAGAAGACAATCTGCACGCACTGTTGCTACTGTGTTTCTCAGACATATTAGACCTTATTTACTATTCTATGATGTTTATTACTAGCATGTCTAGCTAAACTCTTAGTGTTGGTCGGGCATGAATCTATGAAGTATTACCTTTGAGACTTGAGCTTAATGCATAGTTTATTTACTTGTATTAATTCTGTGCACACTGAGACAGTTAGTTACATAAGTAGGGGAAGCCTTGAACCGCAATCTTACTTGTGTTGCTTGCTTGTCGTATGTTAAACTAGTTGCATGAGTAGGGGAAGCCTTGAACCGCAATCTTACGGTGACGACTAGGAGTAACGAGCTAGGGTAAGCAGTTGCTACTGTGACAGGATTCGCAGCTGTTTTAGTCTAGTTCTAGGATTAATAGCACATGAACTTTGAACGGAACATGCGCACGTGTTAGGAAGCCTTTACCGGACACTAACCCGAGTAAAACACAAACTATAGACGTTTAGAGTCGATGATAAGGAATGCACGCATAGAGGATTGTCTGCCCAATACTTCTCATAGTCATAGTATCGAATCTCTACTGCTTGCGCACGTCTAGTGCAATTTCCTGCGTTACGCTAGCTACTGTTCATTTGCGCATCGCGCATCCCAATCTCACACAACCCCCATTTTTAGTGTAGACGACAGGATTGAAGACTGAACTACTTGCTCCCTGTGGAGATCGACCCTTACTTAACCGCTGTACTGGTGGAAGAGGAAGGATTATATTTGACGCGCACAACGACGCGCGATCACTCGTCAATCCTACGTTTTCCCGAGATAATGTCTTTTTTTGCATAAGTTGGGATTTGAGTGACTGCTTCGGTGAGTGGCATAATGATGTACAGTGTGCAAATTCTGTCCACAAACCTCTTGAATGCCTTATTATTCTTTGATGTAGTGAGCCTCTGAGGAAATGGGACTGGTGGCTTGTACGAAGTGATCTCTTTCTTAGTTTCAGCTTTCTCCGTATCAGTTGGCTATTTCTGCTTCTCCTCAGCTGATGTAGAATTAGGTGCTTGAGTATTTTTCTCCCTAGTGGGTCGAGCTTGCAGCATCTCGATGTGCTTCCCTCCTCTAAGAGTGATGGCATTCACTAATCCTCTAGGATTGGGGTCAGGTTTAGAGGGTAGCTTTCCAGGCTCTCTAAATGGTGAATTGCCTGCTGTGCATTTGATTTTTGAGCATTCAATTCTGAATAATCAGCTGCTCCACTGTCTTTGCAAGGCTGTCAATCCTAGCGGCGGTCTCTTGTGAGCGCTTATTCTATTGTGCAAGAAAATCAACAATCATGTTTTCAACGCTAGATGCTCACCCGGTGCTCTGAGGCTGTGATGTGCGCGCAAAGTGCATAGTATTTATGTGCATTCCCCTTTTAGTTCTTGTTCATTCCGTGATGTTATATAAGTCTTTTGATGCTTTTCGCGTGCGTTTCAGGTTTATATCGAGTAGTTGGAGTCACGCAGCAGCTTAGAAGAGTTTCGGACAAAATCCAGTCGATTGCGGGCGAAAGCGCAAAAGAATCATGATAATGAAGATTCGCCCGAGTCACATTGTGACTCGCCCGAGTCAATGTGACTCGGCCTGGACTAGTTGACTCGCCCGGATCAAAGCACTCGGGCAAATTGGAACTCTCTGGAAAGTTGACTCGCCCGAGTCAGTTCTGCCCGAGTCACGAAGCGCAAGACCGAGTCAAGAAGTGACTCGGCCAAATTCGAACTCTCTGGAAAGTTGACTTGCCCGAGTCAACTATTTGACTCGCCCGAGTCAACTGAACAAATGATTCGGCCGAATCATAGGTGATTCGCCCAGAAATGCCCGAATCAGTTTAGCTCCACAAGACGTTTGACCGAATCAAAAGTGATTCGGCCAGGATAATTGATTCGCCCAAACTCAAGACACCACTGAACAAAAGCTTCGACCGAATCACATGAACATTGACCGAATCAAGTGATTCGGTCACTTCGGTCACTTTGTGGAAAACTTCAAAGAGTATAAATAGAAGGAGATAGAAGTAAAGAAAGAGAGCTTCCACATTTTCTCAACCCTAGGCGACTGGAGCTCGAAGAAGACCAAGCTTGGGTGAAGAACCAAGCTTGAGTCGAAGATTCTACATCATCCTCTTCTAAACCCTAGCTTTGTATTTACATTTATGCTTCCCTTAGTTTTCATGTATTTGTGCACACTCATTATGAGTGAGTAGTTGTACTTGTGGTTGGGGATTAAATGGATCCCCTAGGATTGGATATGATGTAGAACACTATTGTTGTTGCATTGAACGAAGTTTGGTTTGATTATATTGTGCCCTAGCTATGTATTCATTGTATGCACACCAAGTGTTTGACGAAATGCTTAAGTGAGTATGCTTGGTTAGAACCCCTAAGGAAGGAGCGATAGTTGAACTTAGGATGTTTCATAGCTATTGTATGATCATAGATGGAGTGTTTGTGCGTGAGAGCGACATGCATTCTTGACATTAGGCTAAGTTTTGAGCGGATTTGAGTAACCGGCCAATAGACCGAGAGGGTGCGGTTATGGGGCTCAAATTCTACACGGTTCAATAGAATGAGAGTTTGAGAACCATGTCATTTATGTATCCTCTCCATTCTAGGGAAGGAGCGAGAGTTGAACCTAGAGCGGATGATGCATTAGCCTTACTTTTATCAACCAAATGTAGTTCATGCATGTATTAGTGAGTTATTTCATTTCCTCATATCTTAGGGGGGAAGTTGAATCCCTAGTCACCCTTTTTATTCATTAAGCAAAACCCTAAAATATCATTTATCTTTAGTACTTACTAGAGGTACCTGATCGCGCGTCGTTGTGCGCGTCAAATATAATCCTTCCTCTTCCACCAGTACAGCGGTTAAGTAAGGGTCGATCTCCACAGGGAGAAAGTAGTTCAGTCTTCAATCCTGTCGTCTACACTAAAATGGGGGTTGTGTGAGATTGGGGTTGCGCGATGCGCAAATGAACAGTAGCTAGCGTAACGCAGGAAATTGCACTAGACGTGCGCAAGCAGTAGAGATTAGATACTATGACTATGAGAAGTATTGGGCAGACAATCCTCTATGCGTGCATTCCTTATCATCGACTCTAAACGTCTATAGTTTGTGTTTTACTCGGGTTAGTGTCCGGTAAAGGCTTCCTAACACGTGCGCATGTTCCGTTCAAAGTTCATGTGCTATTGATCCTAGAACTAGACTAAAACAGCTGCGAATCCTGTCACAGTAGCAACTGCTTACCCTAGCTCGTTACTCCTAGTCGTCACCGTAAGATTGCGGTTCAAGGCTTCCCTTACTTATGCAACTAACTGTCTCAGTGTGCACAGAATTAATACAAGTAAATAAACTATGCATTAAGCTCAAGTCTCAAAGTGAATACATCATAGATTCATGCCCGACCAACACTAAGAGTTTAGCTAGACATGCTAGTGATAAACATCATAGAATAGTAAAATAATGTCTAATGTATCCGAGAAACAAGTAGCAAACGGTGCGTGCAGGTTGTCTCTCTTGGCTGGCGCAATCGGCTGGCGCAAATCTCCTCAACAAGTCCGTGTGTTTTCCAGTCCTGGTACGCAGTGCCTCCTGGGTGTGCCTCTCGGCCTCCAGAAAAGTCTCTCTCTGAAACCCTAGACTTCCTCTCCTTTATATACTGCCCAGGAAGCTCATCTTTGGCAACTTCCAAATCTGGTCACTGGGACTTTGCGCCTGGCGCACGGCATCGGCTAGCGCATACGGCTAGCGCACCTCTGCTGACTCTCGCCAACTTCTCTCCTGCTTGTGCTGCTAACTCCGCAGGCTGATCTTTCACTCCTAGAACGCTGCCTGTTAGCGCGTATCCGACTCAAGGACTCGTTTTGCCCTGTAATACAAAAACACTAGAAACGAGTAATCCTGCTCATAAAATATTGCAAACAAGCATAGGGTTATGATCTAAATAATGCGTACAAATAAGCCTCTATCAGTACCTCTAAAGGAGGACAAACCCCCCCCCCCCCCCCCCCCCCCCCCCAAAAAAAAAAACCGTAGACTTTCAATAATAGCATTAATTAGTTGTAAATTAGTCTAAGCTTTTCTCTTGGGTTTGACCCGAGGTCACTCGGTTATAAATATTGTTTGATATTTGCGTGACTAGAATAGCACTTCATTTTGCTTGCCTAAAACGCCAACGTCAGGCTGATTCTGGTACTGATTCCTTGGCTGATAGGCTTGGTTGTTTTGTTGTTGTTGCCTATAAGAGAAGTCTAGGGGATTCGTGTTTTGAGGTGTTATATTCTTAGTCTTGTAAGAAAAGTAGGATGAGCTCTATTGTTCGGCCTATACGTCGGATTTGTGTGTGATCCCGATATGAAGTTGTTTCCTTGATTCCTTCCAAGTAGTTAGCATTCTTCTGGGTTGCCCTTTGTATCTCTGAAGCCAAGAAGGGGACATGTGTCAGTGTAATGAGAGTAGGAGCTGCATATGGTGCAATACACTAATGGTGTTGCATTGACGAAACCGACTCTCAGTGAATCTAGTTTGGCTGCCAAGCTATCCAACTTACTAGTAAGGGCATTGATCGGGTCTGACGAGTCTGCTATATATAAATCATGTGAACCTTTTCTGTCTCTTTGAACCGTCCTCTCGCTAGCCCATAAATGCAGATTTTGAGTTGTCCTTTCAATAATCACATAGGCTTCTTCAATATCGATGTCTACAAATGCTCCACCTGCGGTCTGATCTAGTTGTGATCTGATCGATTGAGGGACTCCGGTGTAGAATGTATGGACTATTGTCATTCTCAAGAGCTCCTTATATCTTTCCCAAGCCTCATACAGATTTTCTCCATCCATGGATCGGAACGTCACTATCTTGTTCTTGAAATGAGCAGTCTTGGATGGTGGGAAGTATTGATTAAGGAAGGCACTAGCAAGGTCATCAAATGAATTTAAGCTTCCTTTATCAATGAGTGAGAACGGGAAGAGCCTTAGGCAAAAAGCATCTTGTTAGACACCGTTCACCTTTGTGGTGTTGCAGATTTCAATAAACCTTTGAGGGTACCGATGATGGTCTTCATTCATCTATCTCGAGTACGGTTTGGTTGCCACCATCCGAATCAGTCCAGTCTTGATCTCAAAAGTATTAGCATCGCCATTCATTGCTTGAAGAAGGAAACTATGGGTATTAGAAAGCTCGCATGAAAACCTTCGTAAATGCCATAGATGAAAAGGCTTAGAGAGCAGTGATCTCGGAGTGGGGACACCCCTTGGAGAAGGATAGAGCTGGAATAGGACAGAAGAAGCCTGAAGACAGATGGACAGTTGAAGAGTAAGCTATATCATTCGGCAACTCCAAAGCTCTCAATGCAATATTTCTCGCGGTTGATGCAAACAACTTCAAACTAATCTCAAACTGTGATATTGTCAAACATGCTTGGGACATCCTGGAGATAGCATGAGGGACACACAAAGTAAAGACATCAAGAATCCATATGATCACCTCAAAGTTTGAAAGCCCGAGGATACTTGAAGGAGAGACCATAACTGAGTTCAATACGAAGCTGTGCGATCTATCTAATGAAGCCCACACACTTGGAGAACCTATGTAGGAAGAAAAACTCATCAGAAAAGTGCTCAAGTCATTGCCCCTAAGATTCGACATGAAAGTTACCGCCATAGAAGAAGCACAAGACATCAAAAACATGAGACTGGAAGCCCTGATCGGCTCGCTGAAATAATTCGAGATGAAGCTGATAAAAGATGATCCACCACCCCGTGAGAAGAACATTGGACTAAAAGTTGAAACAGATGAAGTAAGCGCATCTGACGAGATAGTGCAACAACTTGCTCTACTGGCCAAAAACTTTGGTAAGATAATGATAAAGCTCGACCCAAAAAACCTTCATATGCAAGTTAGTGATTAGGTGCCAGAAATCAGTCCAGAAGAGCAGGAAAGTTCCCAAGAAGGAATAGGAATGCTGATCAAGGTAGTGAAGAGAGGAAAGAAAAGTAGAAGGGAGTTCGTTGCTGGGAATGTGAAGGTCTTGACCACAGACAATCTGAGTGCCCTAGCAGCCAAAAGAAACAACAAGTCCCTTGCTGCAAAATGGAGCATGAAACTAAACAAAAGAACAACTTAGCCCTGCCATCTATAATAGAATCCAACAATATCGATTCAATAAAACAAAACGTTGAGTATGATGTTATTGATTCAGATAGCAGTGATGATGAAGAACTCTGATAATGTAGTATGGCAGTGTTTGACAAAACCAGCACAAGTGAACAAGGAGTTGCTACAGCACAAGTAAACAAGCAGTCCAGCAGAAGTGAACTAGCAGCAGCTGTAGCAGGGGATGCTATAGCAGGAGCTTGTTCAACTGGCTGCATCATCTGTCCGAGAAGCAGCAGCAATCTGGGCGTGTCTAGAAGGGCTGGAAACTCTACGGAGAGCATCTGAAGAATTTCTAAAAAGCTGTGGAGTATATTCCAGTGAGGTTTACTAGTCAGAGAAGGAGTTTGCATTGTAGATAAATATCAAATCTAATCTCCTAGATTTTAGGAGATAATTGTTCTTTTTGGGACATTGCCTAAACCTGGACATTGCTTAAAGCTGGTGCTGCTATTTAAGAAGAAGGGGTTTAGAGCAGAATGGTTGATCGAAGCTGAGGGATACACGAGAGCATACACAGAATTCAGAGAGAGCAATTTTGGTGTGTGACGGACGAATTCTTCGATCATCACCCGAAAGCAGAGTGTGAGCGCAGAGCTGTGGTGATAGAAGTAGAAGGGAGTCAGGACTTGCAGAGTCTGATTCGAGCTTGATCTGGAAGCCAATTCAGAGCTTGTTGCTTGTTGGTTGATCAAGGGCAGCCGCGGAAGAACTGACGGGTGTGTGGCTCGGTCAAGTGTCTAAGCGGTGATTCTCGCTAGTGGCAGGTGGTCACTGAGTGAGGGGGAGTATTCCAGAGTGTGCAGCTCTCGTGGAATCGTTCGAACGGCTCGGCAGAAGGCTTTGGAGCGACGCGGACAAAATGTGCTTCAGTTGTGTGTTACAGCAGTTGCTACAGCAACCCTGCTGAGTTGAGTGTAGTTTAGAATAGGCTGAGTCTTGAGAAGTCTGTAGCTATTCTAGATTGACATTTGTAGAGGGTGTGCAGACACAAGTCAGAGCCTGTTCTGATTGTGTCAAGTGATCCACACAAAGGTTGAGTAGCATAGGTTGCGTGGAGTTGTAACCGTGTGTACTTGGAGACCTTCGAGTTTAGTGGATTGAGGACTGGAGAATAGTCCTCCCCAGACGGAGGCAGTTGGCCGAACTGGGTGAACAAACTTCTGTCTTGTTCATTGTTAGCTGAGACAATTCCCGAGTGAACAAGAGTGTGCTGCAGCAACTGCTTGTTCACAAGTCTGCCTAATTGAGACGCTGTGAAATTTCAAACTCATTGAGGAGTCTCTTACTGAAAACTTTGCCCTAATGCATGAGAAGTGGCCGGAACTGATTGAGATCAACAAAGACTTGAACACCATGATATCACATCTAGAAGATGAACAAGAAGATTTGCAAGAAACCGTGGATACATTAAAGAATGAGAAGAACCACCTGAGTCAGACCATCACCTCCCTAACAGCTCAAGCCAAACAGCATGAAGAAGATTATGCCATTGAGATGGAAGAGCTAAGATTTCACAGGAAAATGGGAACATGCTCAACAGCGGATCAAACAGTCTTGATGACATCCTAGCATGCCAAAGGTATGGAGGAGGCAACATGGGTCTTGGCTACACATGTGAGGGTGGCTCTAGAAAAACACTGTTCATCAAAGCCAAGGAGCCAGAACAATCTGAAGATGTAGTATAAGTATTGGTGAGGTCAGCCAAAACTCAAAATTCGGTTCAGAAGAAGTCACTTAGAAGAAACATCCAGAGGACGCTACAACAAGACCGAAGAGATGAACTTGTGACGCAGACGAATGGGTTATCTGAATCTGAGGACTCTAAAGAGGATTGCTACTGAACAATTGGTTTGAGGATTTCTTGATATCAAAGGCGAGATGAATGCAGTTTGTGGAGAATGTCAAGTCGGAAAATAAAAGGTCCCTTATCCAAAGACTACTGAGATCAGCACATCCAGACCCCTTCAACTATTGCATATGGACCTAATGGGACCAATGGAAGTGAAAAGATGTGGAGAAAAAGGTATGCCTTTGTATGTGTTGATGACTACACCCGTTTCTCATGGATTCAGTTGCTCGAGTTATAATCCATGCAAAGAAGACCCCTCTATGGTTTTGGGCTGAGGCCATGAACATAGCCTGCTACATCATTAACCGAGTGTCCATCAGAAAAGGAACGGACAAGACATGCTATGAGCTATGGAGACAAAGAAAGCCGATTGCGAAATACTTTCATGTCTTTGGAAGTGAATGTTACATTCTGAGAGACCGAGAGTACTGGAAGAAACTTGATCCAAAGAGCGATATAGGGATATTTCTTGGGTACTCTACCAACAGCCGGGCATATAGAGTGTACAAAAAACACACAGGAACCTTGATCGAGTCCATCAACGTAACTGTCAAAGATTTACAAGAGGATCCTCCAAATCTTGATGATGATGAAGACACTGGATCCGGAGAAAGAAATTAGCATCATCCTCAAGAACTGGACAAAGTTCATCAAGAAGAAGTTCCAAACGATGCTATAGGAGAGTCCCTTGATCAAACGGTCGTAGAAGATGATCTAGAACCAAATGCTAAAGTTCCCCCCGAGAACCCCCAGCTACACTGGGTACAACACGTCTACCACCAAAGAAATTTAGAGGAATGATCCCCTAACCAATGTTATTGGATATCTTAATGAAGGAAGATGAACTCGAGGAACCTCCCACATCAACATGTGTGATATGATTAGCAATTCTTGCTTTGTGGCCACATGTGGCCAGCATCGAACCGAAGAATATCAGAGAGACTCTTGGAGATGAGTACCGGATAGCTGCAATGCAAGAAGAACTTGGTGAGTTTGAAAGACATTGAAATTCGCAGCGCCTCTTGACAGACAAATTTGTGAACAAGCAGTTGCTGCAGCACACTCTTGTTCACTCGGAAATTGTCTCAGCAAAACAATGAACAAGACAGAAGTTTGTTCACCCAGTTCGGCCAACTGCCTACGGCTGGGAGGACTATTCTCCAGTCCTCAATCCACTAAACACAAAGGTCTCCAAGTACACTCGGTTACAACTCCACGCAACCTATGCTACTCAACCTTGTGTGGATCACTCGACACAATCAGAACAGGCTCTGACTTGTGTCTACACACCCTCTACAAATGTCAATCTAGAATAGCTACTGTTTCCCCGAAACTCAGCCTATTCTAAACTACACTCAACTCTGCAGGGTTGTTGTAGCAACTGCTGTAGCACACAGCTGATGCACAATTGTCCGCGTCGCTCCAAAGCCTTCTGCTGAGCCGATCGAACGATTCCACGAGCGCTGCACACTCTGGAATACTCCCCCTCACTCAGTGGCCTCCTGCCACTAGCGAGAACCACCGCTTAGACACTCGACCGAGCCACTCACTCGTCAGTTCTTCCGCGGCTGCCCTTGATCAACCAACAAGCACCACTGCTCTGAATTGGCTTCCAGATCAAGCTCAGATCAGACTACGCAAGTCCTGATCTCCTTCTGCTTCTGTCACCACAGCTCTGCGCTCACGCTCTGCTCACAGATGATGATCGAAGAACTCGTCCGTCGCACACCAAAATTGCTCTCGTTGAATTCTATGTATGCACTCGTGTATCCCTCAGCTTCGATCAACCTCTCTGCTCTGAACTCCTTTCTCTTAAATAGCAGCACCAGCTTTAAGCAAGGCCAGAATTTAGCAATGTCCCAAAAAGAACAATTATCTCCTAAAATTTAGGAGATTAGATTTGATTTTGATCTTCAACACAAATCTCCTTCTCTAGCTAGGAAACCCCACTAGAATATTCTTGGCAGCAACTTAGAAATTCTTCTGATACTCTCCGCAGGGCTGCCAGGCCTTCTAGCCAAAGGCCCAGGTTGCTGCTGCTACTCGGACAGATGCTGCAGCCACTTGAACAAGCTCCTGCTATAGCATCCCCTGCTGTAGCTGCTCCTTGTTCACTTGTGCTGTAGCTGCTCCTTGTTCACTAGTGTTGGTTTTGTCAATCACTGCCAAACTACATCATCAATCTCCCCCTTGGCATTTTGACAAAACCTTAGAACACTGATGCACACTTCCATGAACCAGAAAATACTCTAAACGAAAAAGAAATTCAACATAAGAGTAAGAGGTGGCCACACTTGGCCTTAGCTCGACCACGCAGGGCAAAAAAAAACAAAGTTCATCAGTTCATCAGTAGCAGCATGTTCATCAGTAGCAGTAAATATTTACTCTCCCCCTTTTTGGCACAGATGCTCAAGGGGCCTTCTCTTCATCCGTCGGGAACTCCAGGTCTCTGAGTAGACTCCTGATCTGACCCCGCCTAGCATCCCTCCTTTTTGCTTTAGCTTCAAGAGTGAGCAGCTCAGACCTGAGATGGCTCACAATTCTGGCACGGAGAGCTGATTGAATTGTTGCGGCAGGGGGAAGGGATTCCTCCAGAGGAGCTGGGGCTGAGGCACCAACCAAGAGTGGATCTTCATAAGCTATGTCCACTGCATGTTTCCCTTTGAACAATTTGTGGTCTACTGTAAACACCTGCAACTCCTCGGATAAACCTTCAGAAATCTCACCAAGCTCTGGATGCTGTGAGACCATCATTCTATAGATGAGGGAGGGTAGCACGATGGGCTTGCTGGAGGAAGCGCTGCCAGCATGAGTAGCCAGCTGGGGAAACATCACACTGCCCAGACTGATTTTCCTCCTTTTCCCAATAGAGTAGAAAAGGTTAGCAAAGGCTCTGCTAACCTTCCCCCTGTGAGAGATGGGGATCCAGTTTCTAATGCCCAAATGATACAGCAGGGCATTTTTAGAGGTGAGCTCAGCAGCACTAAGATTTGGGCCACCCCAAGACAGGCAAACTCCTCCTGTCAGAACCTTAGCCAGCATCTCTGGCTGGACATCCATGGGCGCTCTGGCATTCTCATGGATCTCAAGAAACTCATCTATTTTCTCAGGGCGACAAGCACTATCTTACCCCGCACCCAACTCTTTCCAAACTCATCTCCTCCTTCCTCACCAAATTTCTCTTCCATATTCACCATAAATTCTCTAACAAGAGCTATATTGAATCTAAATGGGGGACTTGAGAAGGTTTACCTCAGTGAGAAGCTGGATAATGGCGGCTGATTTGTACTTGTCTAGGTCCAGTCTCTTTTCAGTCACAATGTGCTTCCTCTCAACAGCACTCCAGGATTGGGAGGCACTCCTATTTATGAACCAGATATCCCCTATTGTGATTGCAGTTGAGTCTGCCACTGCAGGTCCTCTCTCAGACAGTTCACCAGTAGTACCTTCTTCTTCTTCACTGGAATCTTCTTCACTGCTGGAGACAGGAATTAGGATAGGGGCTTTTCCTTTGTCTGAGGGTGGAGGAGGATGTGCTGCAGCAGGTTCTTGTTCAGGAGACTCAGCTTCTATCTCCTCCCCTTCATCTACAATGCCAAGAGACATGACAAGTGTTCTGCACCTCTCTTCAGCAGAACCTGCTACAGCATCCTCTGTAGCTTGTTCTTCTCCCGAGACTTCTTCAAGCACAGCCTCTTCAGTCAACACTGCTGCACTGGATACAGGCTCCCCGTCACGGACCAAGCGCCTCCTTTTCTGCGGAGTTCCTTCTTGTGGAGAAGGATCACTGTGCGACATAGGGAGAGGTGCGGGTTCTCACACCACCACGTCTAGACGCTGAGCAGGGGCTTCATTGCGCGACTTAGACCTCTTTTCAGACCTGCCTTGTCGATCTGCTGCCAGATTCTTCTTCAAACCGCGAGTCTTCACCATTGTTGCGGGTTTGTAGAGGATTTGAGGAACGCACAGTGAGGATGATCAGCAACGATTTTGGGGAAAACGCCTTCAACTTGTCTTTGCCCTAGAAGTTGATTTACCCATTATTTTTCCTTTTCAATTTGAAGCTTCTGGATCACGTGCCCCACATGTGCCTTCTCCCAGCTTTAGCAACCAAAACATGTGAACAAGCTTATTCTGACCAGGTTGCTATAGCAGACGCGAGCTAGTTCTCCTACTCATTCTGGAAGACATCTTTGTTTGGCGGATCCTTGTGAGGTTCTGATGATGATTTCTTCACCCATACCTGGGTTTGTCTAGAGTTCTTCCTCTTCGGACTCTCAGGACTCCTGTCTCTTCGTTTGTCATATTTGGGTTTCCACACCTGTATTACCTGTGGTTTTCTCCTGTCTTTAGCTTTCCAGTGCCCTGGTGCAGCGATCCTAGAGATCTTCCTCTGTGATTCTTTCCGGTAATAAGCATTTCCCGAAACTACTGGGCAAGGAGTCTTTATGCAGCATGTGTTGGCTCTGGATTTCGTTCCCCCTTTGCCAGCTGAGGAGGTTTTCTGCTGCCGCTTCAGGTTGGAGGATATCTTCTGATTCCCAATACTTGTGTAAGAACTCCTTTTATTCTGAGGCTTTGGCTTGGTTTTAGAAGGATGATGCGCTAGGTGCTGCAGCATCCTCTTGTTCACGTGTCTAGTTCCATCTTTCCTTGCAGGTTTTGGAAAATCATCTGTATTATTCTTTTCATATATCATAGCATCCGAGGCTTTAATGAAAACTGTTTCTCTAGAGCTTTCTTCACCAGTATATCCAAGACCCGTTCTCCCTTTTCCAAGTCTTTGATGAGACAAAATTTCATCCAAGATATTTTTCTGAGAATCAGTTGCCTTGACTGTTGCTGGTGAGAAACCATGTCAGTGACTTGGCTTTCTGTGTCTTCCCTTTTCAGAATGGTAACTTGACTGTTGGATGAGGAGAGAAATTTCCTTCGTTCTTCTTCCAGAAGCTTGACTCTGTCAGTCAATGCCTGATTCCTCTGAAGGGCTGCCTCACACTGTTTGAATATCTTCCCCAGATAGTCAATAAGGCTGCCAGATGAGTCCTCTTCATCTTCACTTTCGGATACTTCAATCCCATAGTGAAATTCATCCTTCTTTAGCTCTTTGAGGTTGAAATCTGACACACTGGTTAGCACAACACAGTTTTCTTCATCACTTTCCTCAGAGTCACTCCATTTTACTGTCATGGACTTGTTGTTCTTTTTCTCTGAGTTTTGGAGGGGTTTGCTCGGACAGTCAGCCTCAATATGTGCATACCCTTCACAGTTCCAGCATTGGACTCCCTTTTTCATTTCTTTCTTCTCATCTTCATTCTGAGCCGGTTCCTTCCCTTTCCTTTTATTTTCTCCACCTCTTCTGAATTGTTTTCGTGAGGATGAGCTTTGCCCAGTTCTTGAGTCCATGTTCTTCAGGAGCTTTCCAAAGTTCTTGACTAGCATACTCAGCTAATCATCTGGAACTGGCTTCTTGGCTTCTGTTTCAGCCTTTAGTCCAACATTCTTGTCCTTAAGAGTGAGATCTTCTTTAACCAGTTTCATCTCAAATTGTTTGAGGGATCCCATCAACTCTTCCAGCCTCATGAATCTGACATTTTGAGCCTCTTCAATGGCCGTCACTTTCATGTCAAATATTGTGGGCAACGATCTGAGGACCTTCCTGATCAGCTTCTCTTCAGGAATAGGTTCACCAAGAGCATGGGCTTCATTTGCCAGATCACAAAGTTTTGCATTAAACTCAGTGACAGTCTCTTCTTCCAGCATTCTCAGATTCTCAAACTGTGTGGCAATAATCTGGAGTCTTGACAGCTTTACTCTATCAGTTCCTTCATGTGCAGTTTGCAGAATTTCCCAAGCTTGTTTGGCCATGTCACAATTTGATATCAACCTGAAATTGTTAGCATCAACTGCAGCAAAAATCGCATTCAGAGCCTTTGAATTACCAGTTGCTGCAGCTCCCTCTTCAGCAGTCCATTGTTCTTCAGGCTTTATCCTTGTGACTCCCTGTTCATCCATGGTGATTGGGGGAGACCACTGGACCACGATAGCTCTCTAGGTCTTCTCATCAATGGTATTGAGAAAGGCTTTCATCCTAGCCTTCCAATATCCATAGTTGCTTTCTTCCAACAACGGAGGTCTGCTTGTGCTCTGTCCTTCCTTCATTGTCTTGGCTTCTTCAGAGACACTGTAGGATCTTTTACTCTGTGTGTTGAGCTCCCGCTCTGATACCAATTGAAATTCGCAGCGCCTCTTGACAGACAGATTTGTGAACAAGCAGTTGCTGCAGCACACTCTTGTTCACTCGGAAATTGTCTCAGCAAAACAATGAACAAGACAGAAGTTTGTTCACCCAGTTCGGCCAACTGCCTACGTCTGGGAGGACTATTCTCCAGTCCTCAATCCACTAAACACAAAGGTCTCCAAGTGCACTCGGTTACAACTCCACGCAACCTATGCTACTCAACCTTGTGTGGATCACTCGACACAATCAGAACAGGCTCTGACTTGTGTCTGCACACCCTCTACAAATGTCAATCTAGAATAGCTACTGTTTCCCCGAAACAAAGCCTATTCTAAACTACACTCAACTCTGCAGGGTTGCTGTAGCAACTGCTGTAGCACACAGCTGATGCACAATTGTCCGCGTCACTCCAAAGCCTTCTGCCGAGCCGATCGAACGATTCCACGAGCGCTGCGCACTCTGGAATACTCCCCCTCACTCAGTGACCTCCTGCCACTAGCGAGAACCACCGCTTAGACACTCAACCGAGCCACTCACTCGTCAGTTCTTCCGCGGCTGCCCTTGATCAACCAACAAGCACCACTGCTCTGAATTGGCTTCCAGATCAAGCTCAGATCAGACTACGCAAGTCCTGATCTCCTTCTGCTTCTGTCACCATAGCTCTGCGCTCACGCTCTGCTCTTAGGTGATGATCGAAGAACTCGTCCGTCGCACACTAAAATTGCTCTCGTTGAATTCTGTGTATGCACTCGTATATCCCTCAGCTTCGATCAACCTCTCTACTCTGAACTCCTTTCTCTTAAATAGCAGCACCAGCTTTAAGCAAGACCAGAATTTAGCAATGTCCCAAAAAGAACAATTATCTCCTAAAATTTAGGAGATTAGATTTGATTTTGATCTTCAACACAAATCTCCTTCTCTAGCTAGGAAACCCCACTGGAATATTCTTGGCAGCAACTTAGAAATTCTTCTGATACTCTCCGCAGGGCTGCCAGGCCTTCTAGCCAAAGGCCCAGGTTGCTGCTGCTACAAGGACAGATGCTGCAGCCACTTGAACAAGCTCCTGCTATAGCATCCCCTGCTGTAGCTGCTCCTTGTTCACTTGTGCTGTAGCTGCTCCTTGTTCACTAGTGTTGGTTTTGTCACTTGTGCTGTAGCTGCTCCTTGTGCTGAAGCCTGCGGCTGGCGAAGGCCGAGGAACACACTCGCGATCTTCCATTCGAGTCGAAAGGGGCTTCATTGGCTAATGCAATTCTGAGGCCGCCTACTGCAATAAATTAGGAAGGGGCTGTCAGTAGTCCTCAGATGAAGCCCTGTGACCCAGTAAGAAGAAGAGAAGATTTATGCAAGTGTTTGGTGGTCGGATGAAACGCACAGTGGCGATCGCGGAATACATGACCAGAATAGCCGAGCATGAAGCGGCCGGAGGAGATGAAGACAATGATTCGGAGGCAGATGCTATTGAAGCAACTGAGATGGACATCATCAAAGAGGCTGGAGATGCTGATCCAAGAGGAGATAAGAGTGTGCCAGTTCCGTCCTCAGAAGAGGATGTGTCCGAAGAGCTATGGTCTGATAAATCTGCAAGCGAAGAAGCTATTGCACCAAATGTGGCAGATAAGAAAGGAAAAGCGCCTATCACCATTGACACCTCCAGTGAGGAGTCGGAGTCTGATGACTTCCGAATAGCCCCTATTCCAGCGCCTCCTCAGAAAACTGCTGGACTTCCCAGGCTGGATCTAAGCTTCCTTTGGCTTCTCTGGCCAATGTGCTATTATTTGTCCACAAAGGCATCTGGATCCGAAACAAGGATGTGTCCTGTTCATGGAAGGTAGTCTCCAGGAGGACGATAATTCATGAGAAGCTGCTAGAGGAAACAAAGTTTAAGGTTCCTGAGGTCATCCATCTTCTGAAGGAGGTAAATCTGTTTAAGTCCCTCACTATTGCTAAAAAAAATACAATGTTCAATTAGTCAAGGAGATGTTAGTGAATTTTCCCGGAGACTTTGGGATTGAAGAAAAATTGGAGTATGATGTATGTGTTGTGAGGGAGGTGAGGGAGGTGAGAGTGGTGATTACTCCTAAAGTGATAAATGAATTATTAGGAATAGAGGAGGAGACTAGTGCCCTGATGTTATAGAAGCTACCCTAATTGGGAGACTATGCTCTGGATGGGTCACCCACAATCTCATAGCTACTGATCTCACCATAAAGTATGACCACTACTGTATAATTTTGTTGTGAGGAACTGGATTCCTAACACTCACAAGGGAAAAGTGAGTAAGGCACTGGCTCAGCTGTTGCACGGCATTGCAAAGACAAAAGATAAATCTGGCTCAGTCAAATCCAACTTAGGCATAGTCTTCCCTTCGCTCATATATGAGATCGTCACCAAGAAGCATCATGCCTGCTGAAGGACCCTCTAAGGTGCCATGGGTATTCTTGGTCGACCACAAACTATTCAAAGGGAAGCACATTGTTGAAGTGGCTGAAGAAGATCCAGTCTTGGAAGCAACCGATCAAGTCGATGAAGAGGCTGGAGTAGCAGTTGACACACCATCATTAGCTCTTCATGCAGCTCTACGGGCAAGGATTGTTGGACACTTGAAGTCAGAGCTGACCTGCTGGACCGCTGAAGCCAATATGAATGTTGCCAGGAGCAACCAAATCCGGAGCCTCCTGAGGGATCTAGAATATCCAGCTGATGAGATGCCCCCTTCCATCTCTTGATGGTGAAGTCCAAGATCTGATCAAGCCCCCTATCATTTGTGACAAAAAGGGGGAGAAGCAAAAGAACCATGAAACATGTTCGTGTAGAAATATTATGCTTGTTTTGTTGTTTTGGGTTGAGGCCATATGTGGGCAGTGATACTCTATTGAACTGTTTACACTAAAATTTAGAATAGCTAGTGCGTGAGGTGAAATTTGTTGCCATAGCAGTAGCCATAGTCTTGCATATAATATGTGTGCAGAAGATAGATCAAGCCAACAAGGTTGCCCGCCAAGGAAGAAGAGTCCGAAGACTTGGGTTTTGTCAAAATTTCCAAGGGAGAGATTGTTATGGGTTATGGCATCCATTGACAAAAAGTCTACAAGTTGTTCTGCCATCCTGTGAAGACAGTCAACTGTGGACTTTCAGCCAATAGCCAAGAGTCTAGGTTCGGTGTTCGGGGAAAGTTTCCTAATCGTTTTAGGTCTTTCCCGCACCAACATATTGCCCAAATCAACTCGCAAAGCTTGAGTTAAAGATATGGTTCCTAAAAGGGTTTTTAGAAAAAAAGTTGTTACAACCATATCTCAACAAACTCCCATGATCCAGGAATAGATCAAGACTGCCAAAAGGAATTTAGAAAGATATCTAAATTGCTAATTTCATTATCCTCGTAGACTGCCAGTATATAAGAGAGCATCTCCCGCAAGGAGAATAACGCAACTCACACGCATAAGCAAGAGCAAGAGCTAGAAGCTAGAGCACATAGACAGAGAGTTGTGAGTACATAAGCAGAGAGCGATCACGATTAGCAAAGTCTTATCCACGCTTGATCATCAGAGCTCAACTGGGGCAAAGCCTTGTTGAAAGATCAAGTACAAGTCTTTGAACCATCGTCACATGTCACGGACGATTGGAGTGCAAAGAAGAGTTCCCTACAGTTGACAAGAGATCACTGATCAAGGGGGAGCATCACCAGAGTCAGGAGAACTTGGGAAGGTCCGACTGCTTAGCCCGAAGAGCCTGGAGAGTGGCAGATATCAGGCTACTAGAGCAACTTGATACAGTAAGTTTCTACAGCATCCTGTCATAGCACTTTGTCATAGAATAGGCTAAGTCTGTGTAGTTAGGGTTGTAGCATTCTATTACTACATAGTGTTGAGTAGTTGATAGTGTATGCTAGTGTGTGTGATCAGACTGAGCAAAGATTCTAACTAGGTTAGAAGTAAAGGTTGGTCTAGCATCATAAGCTGGGATCTGGTATCCTTGTACTTTAACCGTGTATAGTGGAATCTTAAGGACTCAAGAGAAGTCCTCCCTAGGCGTATGTTGTGGCCAAACTGGGTAACCAAATTGGTTGAGTCTTTTAGGTTCGGCCATCGCAAGTTATTTCCGCAAGTGTCGCAGAAGGTTGCTATAGCAACCTGTTGGTTCAAGACACGAGCAACGCATCAAATATCATAGTGTTAATGAAATACTTATCTTCGATAAATATATTCCTGACACAAGTTCAAATCTCATGGTTGGGTTCATTTTTGGCAATGACACGCCTTCCTGGTTCTGCGGGAATCTCTAAAGAATTAAGCCCCATTAATTCTCCTTTGAAACGGCTTCACTTTTTTCCCACATAGGTGATTCTTTTAATATCAACTAATCCTACATTACTTGTCAGGTTCTAAACATCCAAAATCTCAAAATCAATAAAAGCTTCAAGCTTTACCTTGTACGGGAGTGACTATTTCAATAAGGAATGAGATAGGAAAGTTAACTCCCCGTAGTAACCACACTTAGTCTTAGTGGTTAGATTGACCTTTTGTTTATACTATTTGATTAAAAGTCTTACCTTGTACTTGTCTATATACCCATCCACCTTCATTGTCCTTGTGAAGAACCATTTGGAACCAAGTGGTTTACGTTCATGAGGAAAGTCAACCAATTTGCAGTGTATAATTTTACATGATGGAGTTTATCTCACTTCTTATGGCTTCTTTCGATAAGGGACCGTCTATTGAACTAATAGCCACGTTATACATCCAAGGTCAATTTTCAAGCACATAGGTTGGCGTATTACCAAACCACGCTCCTATTGCTACAGCTGTAGATATAGGTATTTTAAGAACACGCCTTAACAACCAATGGTTAACAATGGCTCTGATGGGCGGTTTTGCTAGAATAACTTGCTTGCTTCATCTAAGCTCTTCCAGTTCTATCTCCCTTTTAGATTATTCGTTGTTGAGTTAATTGCTCAACATCTTCAAATAACTAATGAGATGAACCAGATTTGTATTCCTTAGACTTACAAGGAATTACATTTTCAAAGAATGATACAATCTTAGACTTCATTATGGAATGCTTGTGTATGTCAGGTTTTTTGATTCATACACAAGGAATCTGTACGCATTGTTATTATGCGCATAACCAATGAATACACAATCAACGGTTTTGGGTCATATCCTCATTTTCTTAGGACCAAGGGCCATTACATTTGCAAGGCACCCTCACACTCACAAGTATTTATAGAAAGGCTTCATTCCATAGGGACACTCTTCCTCCTGCTTACAAGGTACCTTAGTTGAAAGGTAATTAACCGATAAGAGCTTACCAACATCGCATTCATTATCTCTTTTAGAGTGTGATTATTTCGCTCGGCCATGCCGTTTGATAGAGGTGAGTATGGTCGAATTATTTCGTGTTGGGCAAAAAAAGCACCAAAAACCGTTATACACATTCACCTCCATGGTCACTTCTTAACCTCTCTATCTTTTTTGTTGAATTGATTCTCAAATTCTAGTTTGTACGCTACAAACTGTTCAACTGTCTCATCTTTGGTTTTTGGCAAATACACAACAATATTTTGTACTATCATCTATAAAAGTCACAAAATATTTGTTACCACCTCTTGTTGGCATGAAATTTAAATCACACAGATCACTTTGGATAATACTTTGAAAGGAGGTTCTCGATAATTTTGCTTCACCACAAGATTCACACTTGTGTTTAAAAAATATTTGATATTTGGGTATACACTCCAAATTCATTAGCTTCCTTATTTTGTCATACTTTACGTGGCCTAACCATTATGACATAAATTAGAAGACCCAAGCAAACGAGCAAAAAAGTTATCTTTATTGATATTCTTGGTTAGATGGCCATTACATTCATCTTCCACATGCCATTTTTAATATACGCTTTACCCCACGTACATGCCATTCTTAGTAAGAGTAATTTTGTGGGACTCGAATATCATCTTGAATCCATAGTTATTCAACAATGTCCGAAAAGTTAAGTTCTTCCATATGTCAGCTTTAGCTCTTTTCCCGAGGTCAGCTTCAGGACCACTTTCCCCTTTCCCCTTTGACCTCGGAGGTGGTAGAGTTGCCCATGTATAGCTTTTCTCTAGCTTCAATTAGCCCTAGAAAGGATAATGTCTTCTTATCAAAGCAGATATGGCGGATGTCTCCACTTTCCAATGACCAGCCCTTGGAGTTTGAATCCACCTAGTTGAGCTCGAATATCGTCACCACGAGGAAGTCTATATCCACTTTGGCTGCCCTCTTCTTTCATTGGGGCCTTTTTCAATCACCTTGTGACCCTCCTTGTCACAACTAAAGCATTTACACAAGAACTTGGTTTGTTGCTTCTTTTTGAAGGCTTTCCCCTTGAGTACCAATCTTCTTGGAGGGTACCTTTAGCTTCAAGCGTCCACCGTCCTCCACCACGTTAGCCCTCTCTTGTTAAGTTTGTGGCATCAATGACAAAACAAGCGCAAGAAGATGCTACAGCATCCCTTGGACTCTGCAGACTGACAAAACAAGCGAAAGAAGATGCTATAACTTCCCGAGGCAACAGAAGCTGAAGCCAGCTGTCTGAAGACATCTACCAGAAGATGCAATAGCATACCATGAAGACTCAAAGCTATAGCAGGGTAGCCGACCAACATGGAGCTGCACAGAGAGCGTCCAGAGAATTGCTGCCGGCATCGCAACAAGTTAGGGATTTTCCCAGTTGATCACAGTTTATTAAAAGTCTTCATCAAGCATTCGAAAGAGATTGATGAGGAAAATGACAAAGCTGCCATAGAAGGAGTATGAAGATAAGTTTGGGATAGCTTGAGATCAAAAGAGTCCTTGGGAGCCTAAAGACAAGCTTTGGATAGCTTGAGATCAGAAGAGTCCTTGGTGTCAAAAATGCCAAGGGGGAGATTGTTACGGATATAGCATCTGTGACAAAGCCGAGCGGAAGAAGAGGCTACAACATTTTGTGGTACCAGGAGCTGGTACTTGCAAATGAAGACTGATAAAACAAAAGACCCAGAAGAGGCTATAACATCATGTGACGATTGTGGCTGGTACAGATGATCAGAAGGGATCAACACAAGAACCAAAAGAGGCTATAGCATCCCCTGAAGATTCAAGGCTAAAGTATAAAGAGAGTTTGTCTATAGCCGATCAATCTGGAGGAGCTCGGAGGATATCCGAGTGATTGCTGCCGGCATATCAACGGTCAGAGAGAGGCTCAGATGATCAGTGATCTTCAGCAGAGGCACGGATGAAGGCAATCCAGATAAGGTTTATAAATTCAGATTTAGGAAACCATATCTCAACAACTCCGCACGAATCTAGGAGAAGATTCAAGTGGTGCTGAGCTGTCTTAGGAATTTGAAGGCAACAAGGATTCCAAAAGCTATCATTGATGAAACTATAAAGAGGCGTTCAAAGGCAGAGCTATTCATCAATTGAATCAAAGATCGAATCAAACACACACACATTGAGCAGAGATCAGAGTTCGCAAAAGCAGAGAGTGATAGAGCGTTAGTTGTGTTAGAGCTGAGAAGTGATCGTGTTAGAGCTGAAGAAGTGATCAGGACTGAAGAAATCTGATCCTATATTGATTCGAGGGAGTTGATTGGAGCCGAGCCTCATTGACTGACCGAAAGGTTGACAGTTGCGGAGTGCAGGTTGCGTAGGCTGTCTCAGCGTGCTCTTTGATAGTGACGGGAGGTCATTGATCGAGGGGGAGAAGCGCAGAATGTCCGACTACACAGCTAGGAGTGCTTGGAGAAGTCGTCGATAGAAGCATCAGCAACTTGGCGGAAGAAGTTTTTGCAACATCCGTTGTAGCACATTGTAATAGGATATGTTGAGTCTTTGTGATAAGGTCGTTAACTATCTATTACTGGAGTGTGTTGATAGTGAAGGCTAGTCTGTGTTGACAGATTGAGCGAAGATTTCGACTATGTTAGGAGTAGTGGTGAAACTAGCGGTGGCTCATCATTGGAGACCATTGTACTCTAACTGAGATAGTGAAATCTTGAGGACAGAGAGTAATCCTCACCAGATGTAGGTTGTTGCCAAAATGGGTGAATAAATCTTACAAAACGTTAGCAACTTAGCCGAAGAATTCTTTGTTATCTTAGTAAAACCTTTCTATTATGTTAATGAAGTTCTTTAATTCTACTGTTTTTAATTTATCATTCCTGCATGTTTGCCATTGATTGGGATGCTTTCTTGCAAGAACATTATTAGGTTAAGAACCAAAAATATGATTGGGTCTGAGATAATTAACCGGATTGAGTAGAGTAATATCGAAGCATGGTAGCTGTATTATTATTACATGAATCAATGGAAAGTTGACACTAATTGTCAGAAAATACTAGACTTAATAAATTAAAACTGTTGGTAATTCGTGATTGGACGTTGTTCAACAATCTAGATTAATTCAGACAATGATCCGTGATTTGGCGGCTTGTCTGATGTTATTAGGTTATTCCCATTACCCCATAAGATAATTGGATTGTTAGAATCATTGCATGATTTGTATGATAGGCATGGGTAAAGTTTGATCCTGGAACTCTTTCTCTAATTAAATCAACCGTTTACTTTTAGTGCCTGATCACGCGTCGTTGTACGCGTCAAATTAATCCTTCCTTCTCCACTTAGTATAGCGGCTAAGTCAGGGTCGATCCCACAAGGAGCAAGCAGACTCGTCTTAGCTAGCAATCTACAACTTACGAAATTGGGGTTGTGAGTGGTTGGGTTGCGTAGGGGCGCGAATGAATAGTGGTGTAAGGGAGAATTGCACGATACGTGCGCAGGCAGTAGTGAAGAGTATCGGTACAGGCAATCCTCTATGAATGTATCCCTTATCATCGACTCTAAACATCTATAGTGCAGTTCTACTTAAGTTAGTGTTCCGATCAAAGTTCATGAGCTATTAATTCCTGAAACTAGCCTACACAACCACGAATCCTATCACAGTAGCAGCTGAGTATCCTAGTGTGTTACTCCTAGTTGTCACCGTCAAGCTATCAACTAGTTTAACATACAATAACTAGCAATTAGAATAAGATTACGGTTCAAGGCTTCCCTTATTCGCACAACTAGTTATCACCCTTATGCATAGAATTAATATAAGTAGATGTACCAAGCATTAAGAACAAGTCTCAAAGAAAATACTTCCTAGAATCATGCCCAACTGATACAAGGTGTTTAGCTAGACATGCTAGAAACAAACATCATAGCAATAATAAATAAAACTAAAGTAGCAAAGAAACGTAGCAGATTGGCGCAATTGCGCGTTGCTGTTCTCGGCTGGCGCAACTGGTTCGCGCAGAATCTGACTGAAGTAGCTCGTGTGTTTTTCTGCCGAGTGTCCTTCTCTCTATCTGCTCTCTCTCTCTCGCTCTAACCCTAGCTTCCCTCCTCTTATATAGTGGTCTTGAAGCCCAAGGAATGCTTAGATTTGGCCCGAGAAATTTTTAGCAACTTTCCAAATCTAGGAGATCAATATTTAGAAATTTTTAGCAACTTTCCAAATCTAGGATATCAATGATTGCGCTAACCGCTTTGCGCAGTCGGGTTGCGCACTGTAGTCCGAAACAACTATCTCCTTTTGCGCTGCTAGCTTCGCGCAATCGTGCATTGCGCTCTAAAACGTCCGTTAGCGCACATCTGACTTATGCTCCTATTTTATCCTGAAATACAAAAATACCGAAAACCAGTAATCTTGTACACAAAATAATGCAAATAAGCATAGTGTTAAGATCTAAATAGCGCATATAAATAGGCTCTATCAAATCCCCCACACTTGCCCTTGTTCGTCCCGAACAAGTACTGAAGCACAGATACTTTTACCTCTTTGAAGTCTAGCGCACAACCTCATACTCATGCGCGATCCGCACATCGATTCACCCTGCGCTGCTTTATCACCTTCGCACACAAACCCTTAACAATTCTAATTTAATAGTTTCGAAATTTGTTACCTCTCAGCCAGGATGCAATTTAATTCGGATGATTCGGAGATAGCTCTTCATAAGCTCCTGGTTGTCGGTTCCTACTCCGATTTCTGGTACATGGATAATTGCGCAGGTATCTTCAAGTGCGTGATTCATTCGCGCGCTTCTTGGGAACTCAAGCCTTTTGTCCTTGACGATTTTTTCTTTGGACTTGCGCATGCGCTAGTATGGAGTTGTGTGCGTAAGCTGATTCTTCTTTTTCTTGCGTATATCTTCAACTGATTTCTTTCTTTTTTACGGCTTCGTCCATTCTTCTGATTTTCCCAGAACGGTTCCAGTCTCGGCCTTCGGATAGCAGCTATGGAACAACGCCCCGCTCTCCCTCCTTGGTCTACTTGCGCAGGTCAGCGCACGCGTTTACACCCGCGCCCACTTTCCTACACTCGACTTCCAGAGGAAAGGTGGTCTATTTTCCCACCTCACCACGCTAAGGGTATTTGCCTTTGGCATCTGCGTGGCTGAGCGCGCTCTATTGTTCCGAAGGTTGCGAAGCACCGGCTTTTACTAGCGCTTTTAGCCATGTACCTTACTCTCGAAGCAAAAACGACTAACCGCCTCTTTAGAGCTTTTTCTTTCAACTCCACATCCCCTGAATGTCCCGACTAAAAAGACAACAAAAACGAAAAAAATATACTAAATTGGTTAAAGGCAGTGCATGTAGGATGAATAAGGCAAAACAAGTCGAAAGATGTGCGCAATCCGCACACAAGCGCACAACCGCTACTATTTCCTATACTGCACTAACTAAGCTAAACTATAATGATAAATATGAATGTAAATGTAATGTACGCCCCCCCCCCACACTTAAACAGAGACGTGTCCCCACGACTCAAGCTCAAGCGCAACTGAGAGCGCACACATGCAACTACTAGGACAACTAAGAATGAAAAATGAAATGCATCATGAAAATGAAAAAAAAAAAACAGAGTCTATGCAGCAATTGAAACATGGTCAGGGGTTCACAAAATATCCACACAAAATAAGAACAGAATAGCCAATAATAGCAACAATGACAACCCGAGGTGATATGTGCCTAGCCCCTTACTGTGCCCTAAAGGTCTTCTGAGCTGGAGTCCTGTGCAGACCCTTGTGCCTCCTCGTCCATGGACTCGGTCTCTGTCTCATATTCTGAGCTGGAGGATGGCGGCGCAACTGATACTGCTGCGGGCTGGGCTGCGGGCTCCTCGTCCGAGTCGGTCTCCCATATTGAATCTGAACTTAATTCTTTGGCGGGGGTGACCTCAGAGGGCGATTGGTTTATCTGGGCAGAGGGTTGCTGAGGGGGCTCTGATGGCATTGGCTGTGGGTCCATGACTGGGGTGCGCACTGAGGATTGGGCTGGTGACTGCGCAGGAGAACTGGATGGCTGGCGCTGCTCTGAAGGTGACCCTGGAGGTGGCCTGCGCAGACTGAGGAGAGGGGGAATGGGGTCTCCAAATTGCCACCCTGCTGGTGGATTGATGCTTAAATCTGCCCCTCAGGCGCCAAGTACTCCAGCACGCGCATGACGTTGAACAACATGCGCTGCTCTGCTGGCGCCTCCTCAGAATCCTGTCTGCGCCGCTTTGCTGGCGCGCGCGGGGGAGAATCTCTGATGTCAATGGTGACAACTTCCCCTGGCGATCCACTCGCCCGCGCGTGCGCTCTAGTCTGAGCGCGGGTCCTCATGCGCCGAGCCTGCGGCACGACTGGTGCCTCCACATTCTCCATTTCCTCCTCAGCAGCAGCTTCCTCTTGCCGCGCACTACTCTCTGCGGGCGCTCCTCTAATTGCCGCGTGCCTCGGTGCCCTAGCAGCCTGCAGCCGGTAACACCATTCCAAGGACTCGTCTCCCTTAGCAGTAACTGCTCGGTACTGCAGCATCTGAGCACGGTCAAGAGGAACGGCTGGAATAACTGTGTGCTCAGGCACCTTTGGCTCTCCGTGCAGCCCACGCAGCAAATGCGTAACTCCACCTCCACAAGTGAGCGGGCCCTTGGTGCTGAGCCGCTCCCAGTGACTACCATGTCCGACACAAACCTCACCTTCTTCCCAAAATACAACCCCTTCAGCACATCCAAATCAAGTAGGCTGACCTTCGGCGCACTGTTGTAGCGCCCAACAACTGTGTACGTGACGCGCATCGTTGTGAGCGCCAAACTTGTATTTATAATTCCAAGCTCTAGCTAGTGTAGAGGCAAGCAAGGGTCGAACCCAAGAGAACTGACTGTGAAGCGGTTTCCTGTGAATACGGAACTAAAGGGGGGGTTTTGAGTGAGTGGTCGCAAGAACGAATGTAATAAAAGTGTGAATGTCAATCGAGAGAAGTATTCAGCTCAGGGAATTCAATAGTGACTGTTATCATCGACTTCTTAAGATATGATTCTAATCAAATGCGTGGTCACTCCGACAAAGGTAATGACCTAAAGTATCCCGTCAAAGGTGATACTAAGCCTAGATTCTACTACTTGTTTCCACGACAAAGCTTCGACAAGAGTTAATAATCAGAATTGATGAGCGGATAGTTTCACGACAAAGTATACGCTAACCGTGCAATACAATTCAAGCAAATTAAGATCCAGAACTTACGAATGAATAGAAATATGCATTAAATCCAAGTCTGAAACATGAATGTCACTAATTGAAAACCCTAAACTGAAATAGAAGTTTAGCTACTCATATTCATAACTGCGAAATACATTAAACTGAAAGGAATAACAAAAACTGTTCGGAATTACTATTCACCGCCGGAAAACACTGTTCACTGCCGGAATACTACCTGAAGGAAGAGACAGAAACAACGATTTTGCTAAGTCAGTCAAACTCAAAGGAAATACTCGAAGCTTAAACCTGTCCTCGGAAGCTGCGTAGGGTCTCAATGTTTGGCAGATTCCGGTGAATTCTTGTAAATGCCTTGTCGCTACCTCTCCCGGTAATCCGCCAAACTTGGGTAAGTGGTGCACCACAGAAGTCTTTACCTCAAAATTGTCCTCTTCTGCACCAATATTGATGCACCATGGTTGCTCATTGAAGTCTGGTGCAGCCAGCTCTCTCATTGTTGGTTCCGGTCTTTGGGCACGCCTGTATGAGCTGATGCCCGTAAGGCTGCTGCTGCACATATTGTTGAGGCGGTGGGTTAGGCTCATTGAAACCTTCTGCTCGTGCCCCTGCATCCCTAGCCAGAAATTCCCTTTCGCGAAGTTCCCTCTGGCGCGCTCTAAATACTCGCTCCGGCTCTTCATAAAATGGTGGAACCTGCACATCCGGATTTCCTGGTGGTGGTAAAGGACGGTTGTTGTTGTTGACCTGATTTTGTTCATTGTTTTGGCGGCCATCACCGTTAACACTACCTGCGTGCGACATGCTGGAAAGAGCAATTTATCGCAACAAAAAAAAACACAAAGAAATAATTGAAAACTAAATATAAAAAGAAAAGAAACTCTTCACCGTAGTAGCTCCCCGGCAACGGCGCCAAAATTTGACGCGCGTCGTTGTGCGCGCCAAACTTGTATTTATAATTCCAAGCTCTAGCTAGTGTAGCGGCAAGCAAGGGTCGAACCCAAGAGAACTGACTGTGAAGCGGTTTCCTGTGAATACGGAACTGAAGGGGGGTTTTGAGTGAGTGGTCGCAAGAACGAATGTAATAAAAGTGTGAATGTCAATCGAGAGAAGTATTCATCTCAGGGAATTCAATAGTGACTGTTATCATCGACTTCTTAAGATATGATTCTTATCAAATGCGTGGTCACTCCGACAAAGGTAATGACCTAAAGTATCCCGACAAAGGTGATACTAAGCCTAAATTCTACTACTTGTTTCCACGACAAGGCTTCGACAAGAGTTAATAATCAGAATTGATGAGCGGATAGTTTCACGACAAAGTATACGCTAACCGTGCAATACAATTCAAGCAAATTAAGATCCAGAACTTACGAATGAATAGAAATATGCATTAAATCCAAGTCTCAAACATGAATGTCACTAATTGAAAACCCTAAACTGAAATAGAAGTTTAGCTACTCATATTCATAACTACGAAATACATTAAACTGAAAGGAATAACAAAAACTGTTCGGAATTACAATTCACCGCCGAAAAACACTGTTCACTGCCGGAAAGTATTGTTCACCGCCGGAATCACTGTTCACGCAATCTCCAAAATTCCGTTCGTCCTCCGTCAAACCTCTGTCGTCCCAAAACTTTTCTGTGTCGTCGAAAAAATGCCGTCCCCAAACTTCCGAAACCCTAATTGAGATCGGGCTCTAAAATTGATTTCGGGCCGCGGGCCCGATTGCTAACGTCATCATAAACTTGGCGCGCCCCATGAAGACATTATGTCGCGCGCTTGGAGAATACATTAACGTTCGGCGCGCGACTCTAATGTTGCCTGCTGGCGCGCGAATCACTGCAATGCACACCCCTTTCCGTCAACGCCGATTTCCTCTCTAAAAACACCGTTTTGAGCCGCAAATCTCTTCTCATGTATTCCGAACACCTGAAATGCAAACAACACTAAGAGGTAACTGTTCACATCAAAACATGTCGAAATAGCTGGGTTTAAATGGTTTAGCGAGTCTTATAAATACTCCCCATCAAACCACCCCACACTTAAACTTGTTCGTCCCGAACAAAGAACGAAAACAAGACTCGCGACACCAAAGCAGTTCTAATATGCTAATAACTCAACACTGAATTTACCCGAGATGTCCTCACTAATCAGTTCATCAACGCATGCTCACATTCATTCTTCAATAATGATCAACAAGAAACCGTAATGATGCATGTTACCTGAGAGGTCAAGATGTAATTTAATGGATGACTGGGAGATAGTCCTCTTTAGACTCCTGACTCCATTCTTCAGCTCGAGGTCATAGTCACGCGCATGCACTGAGTTTGCTTTCTCTGGCACGTGAGAAGTTCAAGCTACGAGGAACTGAACTTTTCTTTTTCTCTTTGGTAGGACAGCTTTTGAAACTTTCTTGTTTTGTTTGGTCCGAAGACTTCACTCAACTCCATTGTCTTTCTTTCTGAATTTGTTTATCACATTTGACTGAAATTTTCTTTTGCGCCTTGCTCTCCGATGTGAGTTGCTTGTCCCCCATTTTTTCTTTGAACCGTTCCAATCATCGCCTTCGAATAGCAGCATATGGAGCGCGTCTTGCTCTTTCTCATCATTATCCTTTCAGCGCGAGGCAGGATAGGGGTTACCCACTGATAGAGCCTACTTATACACACTATTTAGATCCTAACCCTATGCTTGTTTGCATTATTTTGTGTACAAGATTACTGGTTTCCAGTGTTTTTGTATTTCAGGGGGAAACGAGGGCCTAAGTCGGATACGCGCTAACAGGCAGCGTTTAAGACGCGCATCACACAGCCTGCGGAGCTAGCAGCGTAAACAGAACAGATAGTGGCAGAGTCGACTACGGTGCGCAGACCGATTGCGCTAACCAGTGTGCAGTGCGCCATGCGCAGAATAGTGGTGTTTCCAAATCTTGACACCACCAGATTTGGAAGTTGACAAGGCTATGCCTCATGAGCAGTATATAAAGAAAGGAAGGCTAGGGTTTGTGAGATCATCAGAGAGCATCACTAGCACCAAGAGAGGACCACAGCACACGAGAGAGAGGCAGAATAGAAAAACAACCCCTCATGAGGTTCAGATTGCATCCAAGCGCAGCTCCTCTAGCTCGCTTAATTCAAATGCGCGCTCTTTACCAGACTCATCAAGGTTCAGATTGCAAGTGCGCATTGCCCAGTATGCCTTGTGCTCCAACTCAACCGGTAGGTGGCACGCCTTTCCGTACACCAACCGAAATGGTGAAGTCCCAATCGGTGTCTTGTGTGCAGTCCTGTATGCCCAGAGTGCATCGTCCAGTCGCTGGCTCCAGTCTTTGCGTGAAGGTCTCACGGTTTTCTCCAGAATGCGCTTGATCTCTCTGTTGGAAACCTCGGCCTGGCCATTCGTTTGAGGATGGTAGGCAGTGGACGTCTTGTGGCGCACCCCATAATGCTTTAGTACTTGCGCCACTATTCTGTTGCAGAAGTGCGTCCCCTGGTCGCTGATTATTGCCTTAGGTACTCCGTACCTGCAGAAAATGTTAGTTCTTAAGAAGTCAACGACCGTTTTACCATCATCCTTGCGCGTGGCCTTAGCTTCGACCCACTTCGAGACATAGTCCACCGCAACTAGTATGTACTCATATCCACAAGATGGCGGAAACGGTCCCATGAAATCAATTCCCCAAAAATCGAACACTTCGTCTACCAGTATAGGTGTTTGTGGCATCTCGTTGCGCGCTGAGATATTTCCTGTGCGCTGACACCTGTCACAAGCCCTGCAGTGGTTATATGAAATAAGTGCGGCCAATAAAAACCGCAATCTAGGATTTTCCTGCTCGTGCGCTTTGGACCAAACTGTCCTCCGCACGCGTGCGCATGACAAAATCTCAAAACAGAGCTCATCTCATGATCAGGCACACATTGTCTCAAGATCTAATCAGGGCCTATTCTAAGCATGTATGGATCATCCCAAACGTAATATTTAGACTCATGTTTTAACCTCATGCATTGAGTTTCAGTGAAATGAGGAGGAAGCGCACCTGTGACCAGGTAATTTGCAATATGCGCATACCATGGTACCTTACCGTTCAACGCCATCAGGTGTTCGTCAGGGAATGTCTCCGTGATCTGCCCTGGCTCCTCTTCCTTCACTATCCTGCTTAGGTGATCAGCAACAGTGTTCTCCGTTCCCTTCTTATCCTTGATTTCTCGATCGAACTCTTGGAGCAGCAGCAACCAGCGCATCAGGCGCGGCTTAGTCTCTTTCTTGGACATCAGGTAGCGGATAGCAGCGTGGTCAGTGTAGACAGTGACTTTAGCGCCCAGAACATATGTGCGGAACTTCTCCAGCGCAAATACGATTGCCAGAAGTTCCTTCTCGGTCGTTGTGTAGTTCCTCTGCGCAGTGTCTAGTGTGCGCGACGCATAATAGATAGCATGCGGCCTCTTATCCACACGTTGGTCAAGTACTGTGCCTACAGCGTAGTCACTGGCATCGCACATCAGCTCAAATGGTAGGTTCCAGTCTGGTGCGCGCATTACTGGGGCACTGGTCAGCGCATCCTTTAACTTGTCAAAAGCATTCCTGCACACATCAGTGAACTCAAAGCACACATCCTTTTGAAGGAGGTTAGACAATGGGATACATATTTTAGAAAAAATCTTTAATAAAGCGCCTATAGAACCATGCATGCCCAAGAAACGACTTAACGTCGCGCACATTAGTGGAATAAGGCAGATTTGAGATAAGATCAATTTTCATTTTATCGACCTTAATTCCTTCCTGCGAGACGATATGTCCTAAGACTACTCCATGTGACACCATAAAGTGACATTTTTCATAACTGAGAACTAAGTTCTTGGTAATGCAGCGCGCTAAGACCTTATCAAGATTATCCAAACATGCATCAAACGTCTCACCGTGCACAGTGAAGTCATCCATGAATACCTCAATACATAAACCAATCATATCAGAGAAAATGCTCATGACTAAGCGTTGGAACGTACCTGGCGCATTACACAGCCCAAACGACATGCGCCGGAACGCAAAGGTACCGAACGGGCAGGTAATGGTTGTCTTCTCCTGATCCTCCGCAGCAATAGGGATCTGATTGTACCCTGAGTATCCGTCCAAGAAGCAAAAGTGTGGCTATCCTGCCAACCGGTCGAGCATCTGGTACATGAATGGTAGCGGGAAATAATCCTTGCGCGTGACTACGTTTAACTTCCTGTAGTCAATGCACATGCGCCACTGATAGAGCCTATTTATACGCACTATTTAGATCTTAACACTGTGCTTGTTTGCATTATTTTGTGTACAAGATTACTGGTTTCCGGTGTTTTTGTATTCCAGGGCAAAACGAGGGCCTAAGTCGGATACGTGCTAATAGGCGCGTTTAAGGAGCGCAACACACAGCCTGCGGAGCTAGCAGCACAGACAGGATAGGAAGTGGCAGATTCAGAGTACGGTGCGCTTACCAACTGTGCTAACCAACGTGCGCAGGGAGCCATGCGCAGGATAGTGGTGTTTCCAAATCTTGAACACCGTAGGATTTGGAAGTTGCCAAGATTGTCACAGGCCTCACAAGCAGTATATAAAGAGAGGAAGGCTAGGGTTTGACAGACAATACAGAGGAGAGAGAGCCAGAACTAAAAAACACACAAGCTGCTGCGAGGACCTGCGCCAGCCGACTGCGCGAACCGAGACACAGCAACCTGCACGCACCTGCTTGTTACTGTTTCCTTGGACCCTTTAGCTTTTATTTACTATTTCTATGATGTTTACTACTAGCATGTCTAGCTAAACGCTGTGTATCGGTTGGGCATGATTCTATGAGTATTTCCTTTGAGACTTGTGCTTAATGCATAGTTTGTTTGCTTGTATTAATTCTGTGCACACGGTTGACAGCTAGTTGCATGAGTAGGGAAACCTTGAACCACAATCTTACTCTTACTACTTGTTTGTTATATGTTAAACTAGTTGGTAGCTTGACGGTGACAACTAGGAGTAACGCGCTAGGATAATCAGCTACTACTGTGACAGGATTCGTAGCTGCTTAGACTAGTTTCAAGAATTAATAGCTCATGGACTTTGATCGGAACATGCGCACATGTTAGGAAGCCTTGATCGGACACTAACTTCAGTAAATCGAACTATAGACGTTTAGAGTCGATGATAAGGAATACATTCATAGAGGATTGTCTGCACCGATACTTTTCGTAGTCATAGTACTTAATCTCTACTGCCTGCGCACGTCTAGTGCAAATTCTGCTTTCACTACTGTTCATTCGCGCACCTACGCAACCCAATCACTCACAACCCCAATTTTCGTAAGTTGTACGTTGCTAGCTAGTACGAGTCTGTTTGCTCCTTGTGGGATCGACCCTGACTTAGCCGCTATACTAAGTGGAGAAGGAAGGATTAATTTGACGCGTACAACGACGCGCGATCAGCCACCCAGTCTGTATGCGCTTGGGAACTAGCTCGCCCTGCGCATTCTCCTCTACTGTGATGCCTCCTTTCTTAGGCACAACGTGCACTGGACTCACCCACTTGATATCTGAAATTGGGTATATTACACCCGCGTCAAGCAGCTTCAGGATCTCCTTCTGTACTACCTCCATCATAATCGGATTCAGTCTGCGCTGAGGTTCCCTGGATGGTTTGGCATCATTTTCCAGCAGAATTCTGTGCATGCACACATCAGGGCTTACTCCGCGCAGGTCAGCCAATGTCCATCCTATGGCGCGCTGGTTCTTGCACAGCACCTCCTGTAATCGCGCCTCCTGCTCCTCCTTTAATCCTTTCTTTATAATGACAGGCAGGGTGTCCTCGTTGCCCAGGAAGATGTACTTTAAGTGCTCGGGCAATTGCTTTAGCTCAACCTTGGGTGCCTGTTCAATAGAAGGCAGGATTTTATTAGTAGCGCAAACATTAACCAGATCACATACCTGTCGGGACACTGGTTCTGTGCTGCTCAGCTTATCATCTTGTTCCTCCAACTATGTCTGTGCCAATGGCTGAGGCTCCCCTGTTGCGCTCGCACACTGCGCATGCGCAACCAAGTCGTCCATACTGTCTGATGCGTGCACTGTGGCGTCCTCATGAGGGTGCTGCATCCCCTTGAAAATGTTGAAGTGAATCTCCTCGCCATCTACCTCCATTGAGAGCGTGCCTTTCCATACGTCTATCTTTGTGCGCGATGTCATCAGAAATGGTCTGCCCAGTAGGATTTGCGCGCTTCCCTTGCTCGGCTCACCCTCCATCTCCAGGACGTAGAAATCTGCTGGGAACACCAGCTCTCCTACTCGGACAAGAACGTCCTCTATCATGCTCGTTGGTTGTTTGCACGACCGATCTGCTAATTGGATGGTGAGACCTGCAGGCTTTAGTGGACCAAGGTGCAATGACACATACAAGGAGTAAGGAAGCACATTTATAGATGCACCGAGATCAATCATGCAGTTGCTTACCGTGGTCTTACCTAGGGTACACGGTATGGTGAATGTACCTGGATCCCGGTATTTAGGTGGTACCTTGTGTTGCACAATTGCTGATGCATGTGCGTTATGCATTACTTGTGCGCACTCGCCTTTCCTCCTCTTGTTTGTGCACAGCTCCTTCAAGAACTTGGCATATCTGGGAATCTGCCGAACTGCCTCAATCAGGGGAATGTTTATTTCCACCTTGCTGAATAACTCGTATAACTCCTTTTCCACCTTGCTGAATAACTCGTATAGCTCGTATTAATGCACCTGCACCTTGCCTGCACAGGAAAAGGTGCAGGTGCATTAGTACTCTTTTTTTCTGATTGTATCATACCTGGCGCCACCCCCTGCTGGTTTGTAGCTGGCGCGGCTGGTTGCCCATCCGGCTGTTCTGGCTCTGGAGGTTGCGCAACTGGCGGTGCTGGCTCCTTTGCGGTTGGAGCTGTCCCCACTGTGCGCTCAGTCCTTAGTGTTACGGCGTTAACTCCTCCCTTAGGGTTTTGGATCACTTGCGAAGGCAAGTTGCCATCGCTCTTTTTCAGCTCATAAACCGTGGTAGCAATCTGCGACAGCTGCTTCTCAATTGACTCGAACCTCTTGTCATATTTTTCATCGTTCTTGCGCACGGTGTCTGCCAACTGGCCCACTATGTCTTCTAAGGAGCGCTGCGGTTGCTGGTTATTCTGTGCTGGTGCGTCATTGCGGCGGTGCGGTGGGTTGTATACTTGTTGCGCCTGCTGAGGTGCACGATATTCCGCTGGCTGCCTTTGGGGATTGCTGTCCTCCCTCCATCTGAATCCATTTGCGGCCAATCCAAAGCGCAGTTGATTCTGCCTCTGCGGTCCTCTATTGTCCCATCCTCCTAGAGCATTGACATCTCATGATTCCTCGAAAAGTGTGGGACATGCGTCGGTTTTGTGCTCAATGGACGTACAGAACTCGCATACCTTCGGCGCAACTGGTTGCGCGCCTTGCGCACTCATCAGTTTCTGCAGCATGGCTTTCATTTCCTTAATTTCAGCGCTGGAATCCACCTGGTGCATAGCGCGCGCACGATTGTTCTCGAGCGTCAATTGATGCCTTACCTGTCCAGCAGAGTCCTCGATCATCTGCCATACATCCTCCGGGTACATGTTGCATATATCACCTCCTGCGCATGCGTTCAGCAGTCTAAGTTCCATCGGTTGTAGCCCGTTCAGAAAATTCTCTATCAGCACATGTTGGGGCAGGCCATGATTGTAGCAGTTGGCCTCTAGCTCCCTGAAACGGTCATAGTACTCTAATAGTGACTCTCCTACGCCCTGTCTAGGTGCGGCCAATTCCCTCCTGAGTAGCGCGATCTTTGCTGCGGGGTAGAACTTATCCAAGAACTTCTTCTGGAGCTGCTCCCATGTGCGAATAGATCCTGCTGGTAAGCTCATCAGCCAATGCCTGGCTGTATCACACAATGAAAAAGGGAAAGCCTTCAGCTTCAGTGCTTCTTCACTCTCCCCGCCGGTCTTCATGTTCTCGCAGATAACTAGGAATTCGCGCACATGCTTGACTGGGTTTTCGTTGTTCATCCCATGGAACTTCGGCATATGATGAATGAATGAGCTCCGTAGTTCAAAATGCCCATCGGGTGGAAGCACTATGCACCACGGTTGGTTGACTGTGATTGGAGCCGACATCTCGCGCACTATTCTGCGTCGCACGATCTGTTGCGCGGGTTGCGCATGATATACTTCAGCGGCCATCCTAGCTTCAACTTCGCGCTGCACTTCCTCTCTGAACCAAGCTGCGCGGTTATCTGCCCTTGCATTGTTAGGTCCCTCTGGGGTTCTGTCCCCTAAGTTATCACCGATGACACTGTTATCCTCCATGCCCTGTTCTAGACTTCAAGCAAACGGAATTAAAAGAAACTAGGTTGTTGCCCCTGTCTGTGCGCAACTATGATCTGCGCAGCACAACTGTTTCAAGGTTGCGCAGGCGGATGTTAATTGCGTACTGGCAGAAACACCAACGAAAATAAAAAAGAAATAACTAGCTACTGTAAAAAAAAACTTGAACTAGTTAAAACTTATCTGTGTTGCTCCCCGGCAACGGCACCAAAATTTGATCGCGCGTCGTTGTACGCGTCAAATTAATCCTTCCTTCTCCACTTAGTATAGCGGCTAAGTCAGGGTCGATCCCACAAAGAGCAAGCAGACTCGTCTTAGCTAGCAACCTACAACTTACGAAATTGGGGTTGTGAGTGGTTGGGTTGCGCAGGTGCGCGAATGAACAGTGGTGTAAGGCAGAATTGCACGATACGTGCGCAGGCAGTAGATTTTAAGTACTATGACTATGAAGAGTATCGGTACAGGCAATCCTCTATGAATGTATCCCTTATCATCGACTCTAAACATCTATAGTGCAGTTCTACTTAAGTTAGTGTCCGATCAAGGCTTCCTAATGTGCGCGCATGTTCCGATCAAAGTTCATGAGCTATTAATTCCCGAATCTAGTCTACACAGCCACGAATCTTATCACAATAGCAGCTGAGTATCCTAGTGTGTTACTCCTAGTTGTCACCGTCAAGCTATCAAGTAGTTTAACATACAATAACTAGCAATTAGAATAAGATTGCGGTTCAAGGCTTCCCTTATTCGCACAACTAGTTATCACCCTTATGCATAGAATTAATATAAGTAGATGTACCAAGCATTAAGAATAAGTCTCAAAGAAAATACTTCATAGAATCATGCCCAACCGATACAAGGTGTTTAGGTAGACATGCTAGAAACAAACATCATAGCAATAATAAATAAAACTAAAGTAGCAAGAGAAACGTAGCAGATTGGCGCAATTGCGCGTTGCTGTTCTCGGCTGGCGCAGCTGGTTCGCGCAGAATCTGGCTGAAGTAGCTCGTGTGTTTTTCTGCCGAGTGTCCTTCTCTCTATCTGCTCTCTCTCTCGCTCTAACCCTAGCTTCCCTCCTCTTATATAGTGGTCTTGAAGCCCAAGGAATGCTTAGATTTGGCCCGAGAAACTTTTAGCAACTTCCCAAATCTAGGAGATCAATATTTAGAAACTCTGCCCTTCTGCGCACGCGGATTGCGCTACTCGCTTTGCGCAGTCGGGTTGCGCACTGTAGTCCGAAACAGCTATCTCCTTTTGCGCTGCTAGCTTCGCGCAGTCGTGCATTGCGCTCTAAAACGTCCGTTAGCGCACATCTGACTTATGCTCCTGTTTTATCCTGAAATACAAAAATACCGAAAACCAGTAATCTTGTACACAAAATAATGCAAACAAGCACAGTGTTAAGATCTAAATAGCGCATATAAATAGACTCTATCAGTGCCATTAGGATAATTAGCATAACTTTTCTCGATTTCTGTTAGGAGTAGCTAACAACATTATCTGCTAGCTAGTATATCCGCACACCTATTCCTTTGGATCGACCCTTGGCTTACCAAGGTTTATAAATTGTTTTTGACTGCAACTTGACCCCAGAAACATACACTTGATAACTACAAAGGGTTAAAAATACGCCTGTCAAAATGGCGCCATTTCCGGGGTGTAGCGTTTAGTGTGTTATTAGTTAGCTTAAATAGTTTAGGACTATTCCATTTTATACTAGCTATTGTACTCTTTGACGTCTACAAAATTGTTTCGCTGAAATTCTACCTCGAACATTGCAGATACTTTATAATATATGCCAAGAGGGAGAATGAAGGTGCAACGAGTAGACAATCCAAGTGATTCAGACGATCACCAGACACTTCAATAGATCAGAAATAAACCAAATCAGGATAGAGCCCAACACCGATAGCATTGCGAGCGACAAATGGATCCACTCGAAGACCAGAGAATCAGAATGTATGGGAGATTAATCAGTGGGGTCAGTGCCATGTCCGCCGCCTGAGAGATGTCATCACTCCAAATGCCACAAGATATCAGTCAGCCATAGCAACACCATGAGTTGAGGCCAATAACTTTGAAATCAAAACCGGTCTTATCCAAATGGTGTCAGCAAAAATCTTATATGGTAAAATTAATGAGGATCCTAATCCTGCACCTTTAGCGGTTTGTTGAGATTGCAACAAAGCGAAATGAATGGTGTCTAGCAAGATGCTTATTATCTGAGGCTCTTCCTGATAATGATGTTTGACATTCGATTGACAAAACCAGCATAAGTGAATGATCGGGCGTCGTTGTGCGCGTCAAATATAATCCTTCCTCTTCCACTAGTACAGTGGTTAAGTAAGGGTCGATCTCCACAGGGAGCAAGTAGTTCAGTTCTAGCCAGTGACCTACACTTACGAAGATTGGGGGGTGAGTGATTGGGTTGCGCAGTGCGCGAGTAAACAGTGGTATCGTAACGCAGGAACTTGCACTAGACGTGCGCAGGCAGTAGAGATTAAGTACTATGACTATGAGAAGTATCGGCGCAGACAATCCTCTATAAGTGTATTCCTTATCATTGACTCTAAATGTCTATAGCTCGAGTTGCTAATGTTAGTGTCCGATCAAGGCTTCCTAACATGTGCGCATGTTCCGATCAAAGTTCATGTGCTATTAATTCTTACACTAGACTTAAACAACTACAAATCCGATCAAGGTAGTAATTGCCTATCCTAGCGCGTTACTCCTAGTTGGCACCGTCAGGCTATTCAAC
Source organism: Umbilicus rupestris (assembly GCA_963678935.1). Taxonomy (NCBI): domain Eukaryota; kingdom Viridiplantae; phylum Streptophyta; class Magnoliopsida; order Saxifragales; family Crassulaceae; genus Umbilicus; species Umbilicus rupestris. The sequence goes on along the minus strand of OY787607.1, from coordinate 6,845,101 downwards.
TAGTTTAACAAACAACAACAAGCAACAAGAGTAAGGTTGCGGTTCAAGGCTTCCCCTACTCATGCAACAAGCTGCCAGTAATGTGCACAGAATTAATAAAAGCAAGCAAGTTATGCATTAAGTGCAAGTCTCAAAGGAAATACTCATAGATTCATGTCCAACCGATACTAAGCGTTTAGCTAGACATGCTAGTGATAAACATCATAGAATAGTAAAATAAGGTCTAATGTATCTGAGAAACAAGTAGCAAACAGTGCGTGCAGTATGTCTCTCGGCTAGCGCAGTCGGCTGGCGCAAGTCCTCTTAACAAGTCCGTGTGTTTTCCAGATTTGCCGCTCTCTCGTGGCCCTCTGATGTGGGGTGTTGCCTCTCTGTGTGTCCCCTTCAAACCCTAGACCTCCTCCCCTTTATATACTGCTCGAGAGGTCCATCCTTGGCAACTTCCAAATCTGGTCATGTCAGGATTAGGAAATACTGGACTCTGCGCCTGGCACACGGCATACTGCTTAGCGCATTGGTCGGCGCAACTCTGCTGTCTCTCGCCATTTCTTCTGTTTGCGCCGCTAGCTCCGCAGGCTGTGTGCTGCGCGTCCTGAACGCTGCCTGTTAGCGTGAATCCTACTTAGGCCCTTGTTCTGCCCTGAAATACAAAAACACTGGAAACCAGTAATCTTGTACATAAAATAATGCAAACAAGCACGGGGATATGATCCAAATAATGCGTATAAATAGGCTCTATCAGTGAACAAGCCCAGTGCTCAAGCAGCTGCTATAGCAAGTGCTGTAGCAGCAGGTCGGCATTCTTCTTGGAGAGCTTTCAAAGGATGGACAAGGAGCAGCAGAGTGATGGGGAGCTTCTAATTATTCAGAGAGAATATCCAGTGGAGATTCTCGTATTCAGGTGAAGATTTGGTTGTGGAAGATTTGTTTCTTCAATCAAATCTAATCTCCTACAAATTAGGAGATATTATTGCTTTAAGGAACTTCCAAAAGTGTAATTCGGTTGCTGATTAGTTGAGTATTGAAGGAGGGCAAGGTCAGTGGAGAAAAGGGTGTGCAAAGAGTGGAGAAAGCTTGAGAGCACATACACAAAGAGTCTACATACCGCAACGACAGTCGGGGAGTCACGAAGAGTAGAGCGTGCGCTCATAGCTGAGTGACTGAAGCAGAGGCTGATCGAGACTTGCAGAGTCTGGTCAGAGCTTGGTCATAGAACCAATTCAGAGCAGGACGAGCTTGTTGGTTGATCAACACGGGCCGTAAGGGATTGTCGAGTGGAGGAACTCGGACAATATGTAGAAGGCCAGGTCTCCCTAGTGACAAACGGTCACTGAGTGCGGGGGAGTATTCCAAAGTGTGCGGCGCTCGTGGAAGAGTTCGTTCGGCTCGACGAAAAGCTTTAGAGCGATGCGGACAGAACCTGCACCAGCTATTTGCTATAGCGGGTGCTATAGCAAACCTACGGTAGTATTGTTTTAATTAGAATAGGCTGAGTTTGTGGGATCAGTAGAACAGCTATTTTGAATTAATTCAAGTGTGTAAGTGTGGGAGACACAAGTCAGAGGGTGTTCTGATTGTGTGTGATCGACTAGCTAAGGTTGAGTAGCATAGGTTGCATGGAGACGAACCGTGTTGTTCAACAGACCTTGAGACTAGTGAATTGAAAGACTAAGGTGCAGTCTTTCCCAGAAGTAGGCACTTGGCCGAACTAGGTGAACAAATCGCTGTACACAATCTACAACTTAGAGACGCTGCAAATTTTCAATTGGTATCAGAGTGGAAACTCAACACACATAGTAAAGATCCTGAGCGTCTGCTGGAGAAAGCGAGAAACAATGTAGGAAGGTCAGAGTACATGCCGTCCACCATTGTTGGAAGAAAGTAACTATGTGTATTGGAAGGCTAGAATGAAAGCATTCCTCAAAGCAATTGATGAAAGAACCTGGAGAGCTATTGTGGATAAATGGTCTCCTCCCATAATAATGGATGAGAGGGGAATTACTCGAAAGAAGCCTGAAGAACAATAGACTATTGAAGAGGAGGCTGCAGCAACTGGTAACTCAAAAGCATTGAATGCTATTTTTGCTGAAGTAGATGCTAATAATTTCAGGTTGATCTTCAACTGCGACATTGCAAAACAAGCCTGGGAAATCTTGCAAGTAGCTCATGAAGGAACTGACAAAGTAAAGACATCCAGGATGCAGATCATTACTTCTCAGTTTGAAAGCCTAAAGATGCAAGAAGAGGACTCCATCACTGAGTTCAATGCCAAGCTGTGTGACTTGTCAAATGAAGTTCATGCTCTTGGAGAACCAATTTCCGAAGAAAAGCTGATAAGGAAAGTGCTTAGATCACTGCCCACCAGATTTGACATGAAGGTGACAGCCATTGAAGAAGCTCAGAATGTCAAGCACATGAGACTAGAGGAGCTGATTGGATCCCTCAAACAGTTTGAGATGAAGCTGGTCAAGGAAGACTGATAGAGCCTATTTATACACATTATTTAGATCCTAACCCTATGCTTGTTTGCATTATTTTATGTACAAGATTACTGGTTTCCAGTGTTTTTGTATTTCAGGGCAAAACGAGGGCCTAAGCCGGATACGCGCTAACAGGCAGCGTTTAGGACGCGCATTACACAGCCTGCGGAGCTAGCGGCGCAAATAGAAGAATTGGCAGAGTCGACCGGTGCGCTAACCGAGTGCGCTAACCAAGTGTGCCGTGCGCCATGCGCAGATGGTAGTGTTTCCAGATCTTGACACCACCAGATTTGGAAGTTGCCAAAGATGAGTCTCTGAGCAGTATATAAAGAGAAGAAGGCTAGGGCATCAGGGACACACACGAGGTATAGAACAAAGGAGGAGAGAACGGCAGAACTGAAAAACACACGAGCTTGCTGAGAGGACCTGCGCTAGCCGACTGCGCCAGCCATGACTGCAACCTGCACGCACTGTTTGCTATTGTTTTCTTGGACACTTTAGATATTATTTACTATTTCTATGATGTTTACTACTAGCATGTCTAGCTAAACGCTTAGTATCGGTTGGGCATGAATCTATGAGTATTTTCTTTGAGACTTGCGCTTAATGCATAGCTTGTTTGCTTATATTAGTTATGTGCACATTGTTGGCAGCTAGTTACATGAGTAGGGGAAGCCTTACTCTTGTTGCTTGTTGTTGTATGTTAAACTAGTTGAATAGCCTGACGGTGCCAACTAAGAGTAACGCGCTAGGGTAATCAGTTGCTACTGTGACAGGATTCGCAGCTGTTTAGACTAGTCTTAAGAATTAATAGCTCATGAACTTTGATCGGAACATGCGCACATGTTAGGAAGCCTTGATCGGACACTAACATTAGCAAACCAAACTGTAGACGAATAGAGTCGATGATAAGGAATACACTCATAGAGGATTGTCTGCGCCGATGCTTCTCATAGTCATTGTACTTAATCTCTACTGCCTGCGCACGTCTAGTGTAATTCCTGCGTTTACTACTGTTTACTCGCGCATTGCGCAACCCCAATCACTCACACCCCCAGTTTTTGTAAGTGCAGGATACTAGTTAAAGCTGATCTACTGCTTCCCTGAGGATTCGACCCCGACTTAACCGCTGTACTAAGTGGGAGAGGAAGGAATTAATTTGACGCGCACAACGACGCGCGGATCAAAGACACATCTCCCAAAAGCAAGAGTGTTGGATTGAAAGCAGAAACAGAAGAGAAGAAGCCTTCATCTGATGATCAGCTGAGTCTGCTGGTGAAAAACCTTGGTAAGCTCTTGAAAAACATGGAAACAAAATCTGGCCAGACCTCATCCTCTCGAGGAAATCCAGAAGGGGTGGAGGAAATCAGAGAAGAGGGAAAGAACCAACCCAGGATGAAGACGAGAGGAAAAAGAAAAGAAAGGAATTCAGTGCTGGAACTGTGAAGGATATGGACATTGAGAAGCTGACTGCACCAGCAAACCAATGAAGAGCACCGAGCAAAGAAGCAACAACTCTCTGTTAGCAAAAAGGAGTGAAGATGATACCGACCATAGAGGAGATGAATGTCACATCATTAGATTCAAACCCTTCAGACGACTGGACAGTCAGTCTGGGAAAAGAAGGTATGTGAACAAGAACTTGCTACGGCAACCCCTGTATCAACTTCAGATTGTGGAGAAATGGCCTACACAGAAACAGAAGATGTTATATCTGTGGTCACAGGGGGCACATTAGGAAGAACTGCTTGTCTGCTTCAACTTGTCTAAATCTTCCTAAAACCGCTGGGCAACAGAGAAGAGACAGAACCATGCATATTTCCTGGTCAGCACAGCTAGAACTACACATGAAGATAGCTGGTACTTTTACACTAGATGCTTGGGACATATGACTGGAGAGAAAACCTTCCTAAAAAATGTTATTCCCTGCTCAGAACACCATGTTAAATTTGGAAATGGGCTGAAAGGTAGAGTTCTGGGAAAGGGGACCATGGCTGTAAAAGGTCTATCTACACTGAAAAATGTAATGCTTATGGACAGATTAAAGGCAAATCTCATAAGCTTCAGTCAGCTCTGTGATGGGACACACCAAGTAAAATTCACTCAAAACTCCTTTCAGGTCTACAATAATGTGGGAGAGTGCATAATGCAGGGAACCAGATCAAAGAACAACTCCTATCTTCTTAAAATTGATGCAGCAAACTCTTCACCAGCATGCATGCTATGCAACACAGAGGAAATGACTCTGTGGCACAGGAGGTTGGGTCACATTAACCTAAGGACTCTCAAGAAGATTGATGCAGAAGGCTGATCGCGCGTCGTTGTGCGCATTCAAATTAATTCCTTCCTCTTCCACTTAGTACAGCGGTTAAGTCGGGGTCGAATCCACAGGGAGCAAGTAGATTAGCTTTAACTAGTAACCTGCACTTACGAAAACTGGGGGTGTGAGTGATTGGGGTTGCGCAATGCGCGAGTAAACAGTAGTAAAATGCAGGAATTGCACTAGACGTGCACAGGCAGTAGAGATTAAGTACTATGACTATGAGAAGTATCGGTGCAGACAATCCTCTATGATTGTATTCCTTATCATCGACTCTAAATGTCTACAGTTTGGGTTGCTAATGTTAGTGTCCGATCAAGGCTTCCTAACATGTGCGCATGTTCCTCTCAAAGTTCATGAGCTATTAATTCTTAAGACTAGTCTAAACAGCTGCGAATCCTGTCACAGTAGCAACTAATTATCCTAGCGCGTTACTCCTAGTCGGCACCGTCAGGCTATTCAACTAGTTTAACATATAACAACAAGCAACAAGAGTAAGATTGCGGTTCAAGGCTTCCCCTACTCATGCAACTAGCTGCCAACAATGTGCGCAGAATTAATATAAGCAAACAAGCTATGCATTAAGCACAAGTCTCAAAGGAAATACTCATAGATTCATGCCCAACCGATACTAAGCGTTTAGCTAGACATGCTAGTAGTAAACATCATAGAAACAGTAAATAATATCTAAAGTATCAAAGAAACAGCAACGAGCAGGTGCGTTCAGGTTGCAGGGTCTCGGCTGGCGCAGTCGGCTAGCGCAGGTCCTTTCAGTAAGCTCGTGTGTTTTTCTGCTTCGCTGCTCTCTCGTGTGCTGTGATGATGATGGATGCTCTCAATTTTCTCTTCAAACCCTAGGCTTCTTCTCTTTATATACTGCTAAAGGGGCTCATCCTTGGCAACTTCCAAATCTGGTCGTGTCAGGATTTGGAAACACCACTATCTGCGCATGGCGCACGGCATCTTGGTTAGCGCAATCGGTAAGTGCACCGTTGTCGACTCTGCCAACTTCTCTGTTTGCGCCGCTAGCTCCGCAGGCTGTGTGATGCGCGTCCTAAATGCTGCCTGTTAGCGCGTATCCGACTTAGGCCCTCGTTTCGCCTTGAAATACAAAAACACTGGAAATCAGTAATCTTGTACACAAAATAATGCAAACAAGCATAGGGTTAGGATCTAAATAATCTGTATAAATAGGCTCTATCAAACCCCCCACACTTGCCCCTTGTTCGTCCCGAACAAGCACTCAAGCACGGATACCATTACCTCTCTGAAGTCTAGCGCACAGTCTTGCACTCTGGCGCGATCTGCACTACTGATCACCTTGCGCTGCTCTACCACCTGCGCGCAACTGCTTTCAACAGTTCTAATATAATAATTTCGCAATTCATTACCTCTCAGCTGGGATGAAGATCATTTTGGATGGCTGGGAGATAGCTCTTCATAAGCTCCGGGTTGTCAGCTCTCACTTCGAAAATGGGTATATGGTTAACAGCGCAAGCTTCTTCCGGTGCGTGATTCTTTCGGGCACTTTCTAGGAACTCAAGCCTTTGATGATTTTCTTTGTGGACTTTGCGCACGCTGGTACGTATTTGTGCGCATGCTGATTCTTTTGTAGCGCATATCATCTGCTGGTATTTTTTCTTTTGTACAGCTTTGTCTATGGTTCCTATGTTTCCCAGAACGGTTCCAGTCTCGGCCTCCGGATAACAGCTATGGAACACCGCCCTGCTCTCCCTCCTTGGTCTATCTGCGCAGGTCGGCGCAAGCGTTTACACCCGCGCCCGCCTTCCTTAGCTCGACTTCCAGAGGGAAGGTGGTCTGTTTTCCCACCTCGCCACGCTTTGGGTATTCGCCTTCGGCATCTGCGTGACTGAGCGCGCTCTCTTGTTCCGAAGGTCGCGAAGCACCGGCCTCCACTAGCGCTCTCGACCATATACCTCACCTCCGAAGCTCGAACGACTAACCGCCTCTCTAGAGCGTTTCTGTCAACTCCACATCCCCCGTATATCCCAACTAACAGGAGCAGAAAAAACGAAAAAAAATACTAAAACAGTTGATAGCAGCGCATGCAATATGGATAGCGCAAAAACAAGCTGAACATTGTGCGCAACCCGCACAAAAGCGCACTACTGCTACTGTTTTCTTCAACTAAACTAAGCTACACTATAAAGCTCAAAAAAACGTAAAATGAAAATGCTACGTTCCCCCCCCCACACTTAAACAGAGACGTGTCCCCACGACTCAAGCTCAAGCGCACGGAGATCGCACACATGCAAGCAAGCAAAAGAAAGAACATAAAAACATATAGTCAACGCAGCGCACAATATAGCATGGGGGTCACAAAATATTCAGCACAATAGTCAGCAAAATATAGCAACAGTTTTCAAAAAGATAAGAAAGAAACCACCCGAAAGAAATGCACGCCCTCCCTGCAGCCCTAGATGTCCTCGGAGCTGGACTCAGCCTCGGATCCGTGCGCCTCCTCCTCTGAAGAATCTGTCATGTACTCGGTGCTGGAGGCTGGCGGTACTACAGAAATGGGGGCGGGCTGAGCCGAGAGGTCGTCCTCTGAGATAGGATCCCATAGCGAATCTGAGCTGGTGCTAATGATGGGTTCGGCTTCAGGGGACCTCGGAATGGATGGTTGAGCGGGGGGTGGTGCAGGTACTGGTGCTGGGTCTGCTGCTGGGGTGGGTTCTGGCGCTGGGGCTGGCTTTGGTGCTGGAGCTGGGGCTGGAGTATGCACTGGGAACTGGGTAGGAGGGCTGGCTGGCTGGTGCGGCTCGCTAGGGAATCCTGGAGGCGGCCTGCGCAGGCTGAGGAGAGGGGGAATAGCATCTCCAAATCTCCACCTTGATGGTGGGCTCATACTCAAATCTGCCCCCTCTGGCGCTAAATATTCGAGCACGCGCATGACGTTGAACATCATGCGCTGCTCCTCTGGTACTTCCTCTGGCGCCTCCTCTGACTCCATCCTGGGGCGCTTCCCTCGTGCACGCGGGGGAGAATCCTCAATGGAAATGGTAACTGGCTCCCCCTGTGGTGCACGGGCCCTTTGGTGCGCTCCAGTCTGCGCGCGAGTCCTCGCGCGCCTGACTGGAGGCACAACTGGCTCTGGGGCCTCGTCCTCCTCCATCTCCTGCGCAGCCTCTGCTGCTTGCGCGCTGCTCTCCGCTCGTGGCCGCGGCGCTCTGGCCGGCTGCAGTCGGTAGCACCACTCCAATGTGCCATCCTCTCGCACGGCTACCGCTCTTATCTGCAGCATGTGGGCGCGGTCCAGGGGAACAGCCGGCATGCTGTGTGCTCTAGCACCTCAGGCTCTCCATGCAATGCACGCAGCAGGTGCGTTATTATCCCTCCGCAAGTCAGCGGCCCCTTGGTGCTGACCCGGCTCCAGTGGATCACCATGTTCAAAACAAACAGCACCCTCTTCCCATAATAAAAGCCCTTCAAAATCTCCATATCCAGTAAGCTGATCTTCGGCGCACCATTAAAACGCCCAATGATCGCTTAGGCGACCATGCGCCACAAGTAGAACATCCACGGGTCGCGCAGCTAGCGTCCTCGGCTGCGCCCCGCGGCAAAAACTAGGCCGGTCGCCATCTCACGCCACGCTTCCAGATTCGTGTGCGCGTCCATATCAGCTTCTCGCACCTTAGCGCACCTCAGTGTGCGCTTCAGCCTCTTAGCCGAGGCAATGTACCATACCCCTCGGTGCCGGTACCTTATCTCCATATCACTCGTTTCTAGCGACGCCAGAAACTCGCAGGTATCTTCTTTGTCTGCTGCGCTATTGATCTCCAACAGCGCCTCCCAGCCTCCAGCGCGAGCTTCTCCATGATGAGGTCCTCCATACCGACCTCTCGCAGGAACTCCCTGCTGATGTACGGAGTCCCGTACATCTAAAGCCTCAGGAAGGCTTCGTACTTGCTGGCGAAGTGAGCTGGGGTCGCTTGGTCCTCGGCAGGCTGCATCGTGCTCGGGGTCTCTCTGGTCAACTACGGTCAACACTCTCTAAAGCTAAAAAAATCCAAACTCCTCCAAATGCCTTGAAACTTTCACCAAATGGGCGCCTACTGCCCGCCTACAAAACCAACTAACCAAACCTCCAATCGGTGCACGCTAGCTTGGTGTGATTTCAGACCTAGGTTACCCCTCTTCTCGCACAAACCCTAATGCAATCGGCTCAAATCTGAAGGGAAAGGGTACCTGGAGGGCGTGCGACTGGGTGCTCCTCAAATCTCTCTAAACGGAAGCTGGGTTGAGCGCCGGACGGTGAGCGGCTGCTGAGGGCGGGAGTTTCTCTTGCAACGGTCGAGTGAAAAAAAAGTGCTGAAATTTTCTAAGTACTGCCCTTATATACCCCTCTGACTGGCGCAGCTGTCCTGCGCACTGCTGCTCGACGAAAAGAAAACTACAAGTCCTAAACTAGCTAAAAGGCACTAGAAAAACTACAAGAACAAAAAAAACATGTAAAAGTAAAACGTTGGCTCGACCGTACCTCGTTACTTACATGAAAGTACACCAGCGACCTCCCCCACACTTACTCCTGAGTGACCTTGCGCCCGTGCATGTGTTGCGTTCTTCTTGGTCCTGCGCAAAGGATCGGAGGGGAGGTTAGCATGATTAATAGTCTGTGATAAATTATAAGTGACGAGGTTAGGTAAAGAGGGAGAAGAAATATGAGCAATAGTTCCCAGTTCTCCCTCTGGTGCGTCTGGTGATGACTCTGGCTCAGCAACCTGCGCATCCGCTATCTTAGGCTCTGCCAATTCAATTTCGCGCTCTGTGCCATCCCAAGGTTCTCCTAAATACTTTTTGACTCTCTGCCCATTGACCTGAAAACGATGCCGGTGCTCGTTTTCTAACTCGATTGTTCTGTAGGGGAAACCTTGGTGACTGTGTACGGTCCCGTCCATTTGCTGCGCAGCTTCCAGGCATGAGCTTTAGGCGTGATGAGAATAATAATACCTGGTCTCCTGGCTCAAAAGTGCGTCTGAGGATATGTTTGTCATGAAATGCCTTTGTGCGCGCCTTGTAATCGCGCAGTCCCTCATATGCATCAAGGCGCAGCTCTTCTAATTCGCTTAGCTCAAATGCGCGCTCCTTTCCGGCCTCGTCTAGGTTTAGGTTGCAAATGCGTAATGCCCAGTATGCCTTGTGCTCTAACTCCACTGGCAGGTGGCAGGCTTTTCCATAAACCAACCGAAATGGTGAGGTCCCAATTGGCATCTTATGCGCAGTGCGGTATGCCCACAGCGCATCGTCAAGGCGCTGGCTCCAGTCTTTGCGCGACGGTCTCACAGTTTTTTCCAGGATGCGCTTGATCTCTCTGTTGGAAACCTCGGCCTGTCCATTTGTCTAAGGATGATAAGCAGTGGACGTCTTGTGCCACACTCCATAATGCTTGAAAACCTGCGCAACAATCCTATTGCAAAAGTGCGTCCCCTGGTCGCTGATGACTGCCTTAGGCACTCCGTACCTGCAAAATATGTTAGTCCTTAAAAAGTCAGCGACCGTCTTACCATCGTCCTTCCGTGTAGCCTTGGCCTCAACCCATTTGGAGACATAATCCACCGCGACCAAAATATACTCGTATCCGGAAGATGGAGGAAATGGCCCCATGAAGTCAATCCCCCAAATGTCGAATACTTCATCCACTAGAATTGGTGTCTGCGGCATCTCATTGCGCGCTGATATGCCTCCTGTGCGCTGGCACCTGTCACAGTTCCTGCAGTAGTCATATGAGTCACTAAACAAGCGCGGCCAATAAAATCCGCAGTCCAGGATCTTTCTGCTTGTGCGCTTCGGACCAAAGTGCCCTCCACATGCGTGCGCATGACAAAACATCAAAGCAGAGTTAATTTCATGGTCAGGCACGCAGCGCCTCAAAATCTGATCAGGTCCTATTCTGAGCATATACGGATCATCCCAAATGTAATGCTTGGACTCATGCTTTAATCTCATGCATTGGGTTTTAGTGAAATGAGGAGGAAACGTACCTGTGACCAGGTAATTTGCAATGTGCGCATACCATGGTACCTTACCTGTCAGCGCCATCAGATGCTCGTCAGGGAACGTCTCCGTGATCTGCCCTGGCTCCTCCACTTTCACGATCCTGCTCAGGTGGTCCGCGACTGTGTTTTCCATGCCCTTCTTATCTTTGATCTCCAAGTCAAATTCTTGAAGTAGGAGCACCCAGCGCATCAGGCGCGGTTTAGTTTCCTTCTTGGACATTAGGTAACGGATTGCTGCGTGGTCTGTGTAGATGATGACTCTGGCGCCAAGAACATATGCACGAAACTTCTCCAGCGCAAACACAATTGCCAGAAGCTCCTTTTTCGTAGTGGTATAGTTCCTCTGCGCAGCGTCCAGTGTGCGCGATGCATAATAAATGGCGTGCGGCTTCTTCTCCACTCGCTGTCCGAGGACTGCACCTACGGCATAATCACTTGCGTCGCACATCAGTTCAAATGGCAGGTTCCAGTCTAGCGCGCGCATCACTGGCGCACTTGTCAGCGCCTCCTTCAGCTTATCAAACGCGGCCCTGCACTCATCAGTAAATTCAAAATGCACATCCTTTTACAAGAGGTTAGACAGGGGTATACATATTTTAGAAAAATCTTTTATGAAGCGCCTGTAAAATCCAGCATGCCCAAGGAATGATTTCACATCGCGCACGCTAGTGGCATAAGGCAGATTAGAAATAAGATCTATTTTGGCTTTATCTACCTTGATCCCCTCCTGCGAGATAATATGTCCTAGTAATACACCATGCGATACCATGAAATGACATTTTTCATAATTGAGCACTAGGTTCTTTGAAATGCAGCGCGCTAAGACCTTATCAAGATGAGTTAAGCATGCGTCAAAGGTACTTCCGTGTACAGTAAAGTCATCCATGAACACTTCTATGCATATACCAATCATATCAGAAAAGATGCTCATGACTAGGCGTTGGAACGTACCTGGCGCGTTACACAGCCCAAATGACATGCGCCGAAACGCAAACGTACCGAATGGGCAGGTAAACGTGGTCTTCTCTTGATCTTCCGCAGCTATGGGTATCTGATTGTACCCTGAATATCCGTCCAAGAAACAAAAGTAGGGCTTCCCCGCTAACCGATCTAGCATTTGATCCATGAAGGGTAGCGGGAAATGGTCCTTGCGCGTGACTGCGTTAAGCTTCCTGTAGTCGATGCACATGCGCCATCCAGTCTGTATGCGCTTGGGAACTAGCTCGCCCTGCGCATTCTCTTCTACTGTGATTCCTCCCTTCTTTGGCACAACGTGCACTGGACTTACCCACTTGCTGTCTGAAATGGGGTAAATGACTCCTGCGTCAAGCAACTTCAGGATCTCCTTCTGCACCACCTCCATCATATTCGGGTTCAATCTGCGCTGAGCCTCCCTGGATGGTTTGGCACCACCTTCCAACAGAATCCTATGCATGCATACGTCTGGGCTCACTCCGCGCAGATCAGCAAGTGTCCATCCTATAGCGCGCTGGTTCTTGCGCAGCACCTGCTGTAATCGCACCTCCTGCTCCTCTTCTAATCCTTTCTTTATAATCACCGGCAGGGTGTCTTCATTTCCCAAGAATATGTACTTGAGGTGTTCTGGGAGTTGCTTTAGCTCGACCTTGGGTGCCTGTTCAATAGAGGGCAAGATTTTACTAGCAGTACTAACATTAACTATGTCTTGTACCTGTCTGGGTTTTGGTTCAGCACTGCTCAGCTCCTCCTCTTGCGCCTCCAACTCTGCCTGTGCCAGTGTTAGAGGTTCTTCTGTTGCACTTGCACATTGCGCATTTGCGACCAAGTCATCTATGCTGTCCATTGCGTGCACTGTGGCGTCTTCATGAGGGTGCTGCATTCCTTTGAATATGTTGAAATGAATTTCTTCGCCATCAACCTCCATAGAGAGTGAACCCCTCCACACATCTATCTTCGTGCGCGCGATCATCAGGAATGGTCTGCCTAGTAGGATCTGCGCACTGCCGGTGCTCGACTCTCCCTCCATTTCTAGGACATAGAAGTCTGCTGGGAACACCAGCTCTCCTACTCGGATCAGAACGTCCTCGATCATGCTCGTAGGTTGCTTGCACGACCGATCTGCTAGCTGAATGGTGAGACCTGCAGGCTTTAGTGGTTCAAGGCGCAATGACGCATATAGGGAATAGGGTAGCACATTTATAGACGCGCCTAAGTCAATCATGCAATTGCTCACTGTGGTCTTACCTAAAGTGCATGGAATGGTAAACGTACCTGGGTCTTGGCATTTAGGTGGTACCTTATGCTGCACGATCGCTGAGGCCTGCGCATTTAACATTACCTGTGCGCACTCGCCTTTCCTTCTCTTGTTTGTGCACAGCTCCTTTAGAAACTTGGCATACCTAGGGATTTGCCGAACTGCTTCAATAAGGGGAATGTTTATTTCCACCTTGCTGAATAACTCGTAGAGCTCCTTATCAAGCGCTTCCTTCCTAGCCGATGGTGCCTGTACAGGGAAAGGTGCAGGTATGTTAGTACGATTCGTGCTCTTGCCTTTTAATTGTGTTATACCTGGCGCTTCGCCCTGCTGGCTTGTGGCTGGCGCTTCTTGCTCCGGTTGCGCGTCTTGCTCCGGTTGCGCATTCTGCTCTGTCGGATCCGGGACTTGCGCAACTGGTGGCGCGGGCGCCTTCGTGGTCTGCTCTGTTCCTATCGTGCGCCCAGTCCTCAGTGTCACGGCATTGACTCCTCCCTTAGGATTTTGGATCACTTGTGAAGGCAGGTTGCCATCGCTCTTTTTCAGCTCATACACCGTGGTAGCAATCTGTGATAGCTGCTTCTCAATGGACTCGAACCTCTTGTCATATTTCTCATCATTTTTGCGCACTGTGTCTGCTAGCTGTCCCACGATATCTTCTAAGGATCGCCTCGGTTGCTGGTTGTTCTGCGCTGGTGCGTCAGTGCGGCGATGCGGTGGATTGTAGGGCGAAGCTTGTTGCATCTGCTGTGGCGCGCGCTGATCCGTGGACTGCCTCTGGAAATTGTTTTCCTCTTTCCATCTGAACCCTCTGGAAATTCTGTGCACACTGTTGACAGCTAGTTGCATGAGTAGGGGAAGCCTTGAACCGCAATCTTACTCTTGCTGCTTGTTTGTTATATGTTAAACTAGTTGAATAGCCTGACGGTGACGACTAGGAGTAACGAGCTAGGATAATACGTTGCTACTGTGACAGGATTCGTAGCTGCTTAGACTAGTCTTAAGAATTAATAGCTCATGAACTTTGATCGGAACATGCACACAAGTTAGGAAGCCTTGATCAGACACTAACTCCAGTAAACCAAACTATAGACGTTTAGAGTCGATGATAAGGAATACACTCATAGAGGATTGTCTGCGCCGATACTTTTCATAGTCATAGTACTTACTCTCTACTGCCTGCGCACGTCTAGTGCAATCCCTGCGTTTACTACTGTTTACTCGCGCATTGCGCAACCCAATCACTCACACCCCCAGTTTTCGTAAGTGCAGGATTCTAGTTAAAGCTAATCTACTTGCTCCCTGTGGATTCGACCCCGACTTAACCGCTGTACTAAGTGGAAGAGGAAGGAATTAATTTGAACGCGCACAACGACGCGCGCATCAGAGTCTCTGCGTCTTGTCCTCCTAGGCGGATATAGTTTTCCCCCTTTGTCCATTTGTAGCAAAAAGGGGAGAAATAATGAGAGGTGTGCCTGCGTCACCTCTCGAATAGGGGAAATAGAGGGTTTTGTCAAAAATGCCTAGGGGAAGATTGATAATGCTGTATGACATTCGATTGACAAAACCAGCACAAGTGAACAAGCCCAGTGCTCAAGCAGGTGCTGTAGCAGGAGCTGTAGCAGCAAATCAACATTCTTCTTGGAGAGCTTTCAAAGGATGTACAAGGAGCAGCAGAGTGATGGGGAGCTTCTAATTATTCAGAGAGAATATCCCAAATTAGATTCCCGTATCAAGGTGAAGATTTGGTTGTGGAAGATTTGTTTCTTCAATCAAATCTAATCTCCTATAAATTAGGAGATATTGTTGCTTTAAGGAACTTCCAAAAGGCTAACTCGATTGCTGATTAGTTGAGTACTTAAGGAGGGCAAGGTCAATGGAGAAAAGGTGTGTAAAGAGTAGAGAAAGCTTGAGAGCACATACACAGAGAGTCTACATACCGCAACGAGAGTCGGGGAGTCACGAAGAGCAGAGCGTGCGCGCATAGCTGAGTGACTGAAGCAGAGGCTGATCGAGACTAGCAGAGTCTGGTCAGAGCTTGATCATAGAACCAATTCGGAGCAGGACGAGCTTGTTGGTTGATCAACACGAGCCGCAAGGGGATTATCGAGTGGAGGAACTCGGACAATCTGCAGAAGGCCAGGTCTCGCTAGTGACAGACGGTCACTAAGTGATGGGGAGTATTCCAGAGTGTGCGGCGCTCGTGGAAGAGTTCGATCGGCTCGGCGGAAAGTTTTGGAGCGACGCGGACAGAACCTGCACCAGCTAGTTGCTACAACGGGTGCTATAGCAAACCTATGGTAGTATTATTTTAATTGGAATAGGCAACTCAGAGACGCTGCGAATTTTCACTTCCCGTTCTTGCTGACTGATATAGCACGAAGGTGGCTGGATAGCCACCATAAGGCAACCTTCATTATGTGGAATGCTCTTGTGACGCCTTTCCTCAACCAATACTTTCCACCATCCAAGACGATACAATTTTGACAGAAAATAACCAACTTTTCAGTGCTTGATGGAGAGACCCTCGATGAGGCATGGGAACGGTACAAGGACTTGATGAGACTATGCCCTCATCACAATCTGGACATGGTAACCGTCGTTCACACATTCTACACCGGAGTCCCCCAATCTATCAGATCGCAGTTAGATCATGCCTCGGTTGGAGCATTCACAGACATATATATTGAAGAAGCCTATGAGCTTATTGAAAGGACAGTTCAAATTCTGTATCTATGGGCCAGCGTGAGAACGGGTCCGAGAGACAGGAAGGGTTCACATGATTTATATGTAGCGGACTCATCGGACCCGATCAGTGCTCTAACCAGTAAGGTGGATAGCTTGGCAGCCAACCAGGAAGGGTCCACTAAAGATGTCCTGCACCATGTACGACTCTAACTCTCATTACATTGACACATGTCCCATCTTTGTTTTAGAGATAAGGGGCTACCAAGGAAGACGCTAACTACGTGGGAAGGAATCAAAGGAACAGGTTCACATCGAGAACATACACAAATCCGATTTATAGCCCGAACAATAGAGCTCACCCTAACTTCTCCTACAACACTCAGAACCCGACACCTCAGACCGCGAACCCCCCAGATTTCTCTTAGTGGCAACAACATAATAATAATCCACCTTATCAGCCAAGGAATCAGTACCAGAACCGAGGAAACCCAAATCAGCCTCATCGAGGGAGCATCTAGCTCGAGAACATGCTTGCTAGTTTTCTTGTACAGCAGTATAGCGCTCACAAGAGACGGTCGCTAGGATTGACAGTGCCCCTAGTGCATCTTCTGATTGTAATTTTCTAGATTTATATGAGCCAAAATTTCTTACTGCACTAACTTATTTTAGCTCATATAGCATGAATGCAGGCTATCCCATCCCTATGGATCTATACGCAATTGATGTTGAGGGAAACACAGCTGAAAAATCAGATTCAAAGGAAGGGGAGTCAGGTTAAAAATATTACAATGTGGAATTAAAACCTCTACCTGCAAGTCTCGGGTATAAATTTCTTGGTTCAAATTCCACTTTTCTAGTAATCATAAATGCATCCTTGACTGATGTAGAAATCGAGAAATTGCTTGATGTGTTGAAACGATTCCAAAAAAGGTTTAGACTATTCGATTGATGACTTGACTGGTATTAGCCCTGACATTTGCATGCATAGGATTCATTTAGAGGGAGATCAAACCCACTAGGGAAGCATTGAGGCGCCAAAATCTTAAATTGAATAATGTAGTGAATAGAGAAATTTTGAAATTTCTTGATGCTGGCATCATTTATTCTATTGCCGATAGTGAATGGGTTAGCCCTCTGCATATTGTACCAAAGAAGGTGGATTAACCGTTATGCGTAATGAGAAAAATGATTTGATTCCTACCCGTACCATAACTGTTTGGCGCATGTGCATTGATTATATAAAATTAAACAAGGTTTAGTTCTAGTGCGGACTGTAGAACTTGTCCCAGCTGTTAATGTAACAACTGCTGAGGAAATGCGTTGGGAATAGTTTGATCGGTTTCGAGTGAAAAATAAATATGGTAAAGTAAAGCGAGACTCAGGTATTTGGTAATCCACTTAAGGACAATGTGTCCCTACTGTGTGTGTGTGTGTGTGTGTGGGGGGGGGGGGGGGGGGGTTCTCCTAACTCCGACAAGCAGCAATCTACTATTCTTACGATCAGAATACAAAGTACATATTTGCAAGACTCCCTCTTCAAGTCCTTCTACCACCGACTCGTCTGGATGCGCACTGAGCTCCCCTCAGTGTAGAGATCCCTTTTTATGGCTTGTCACAGCAGCTTGGTTCTCCCGAAAAGCTGTTTGTCCACTCAGTATCCTCCCGGATATTTGGACAGGTCTGTTTTGCAATAGAGTTTATTAAACGTGTTGTTGCAGCAAATCCTTCTGGTCCTTGTGCTTAAGAGATAACTCAGCTCCAATCGTCGTAGGCTGCTCTCAATCATTTGACCTCAACCTCTCTTGTATATTGCTATAAAGCAAGACAGTTTCTTGAATGGTTTTTCTGAATGCCTATTGTAACTCCAGTCCACTTCTTTTAAAGGTCTCACCAATCTCCGAAAGATCTTATCCAAATATTCAATCAGAATAATTGTCGATCTTATTTTGTTGCCATGTCAGGTGATAGCATATCGGGGATATCGTCAAAGATATTCTGGATAGCCGTACTCCAGAGATCTTCAGATTCATTGATTTTGGAGATCTGTTGAAGATTCCCGGGAAAGTTCCTTCGGAAGATAACCAGCGCAGGCTCCAGTACATGTTGCAACAACTCGTGTTGCTTCTTCTGTCTTTAGCAACTAACGATTATTCTAATTCTTGACTATCATACTTGAACAACTCTTTGCTCAAAAATATGCCATACATACTATGGGACTAACAATCTCCCCCTTGGCAGTTTTTAGCAAGATACAATGTATCTACGCTATCATAGTTGTTCAAGATAAGATGCAATGAAAATGAACTACAACTCCCCCATAATCCCAAAATATTCTCCCCTTATATTGCCATAAACTCGGCAAGGGGATGCAAATGTTTGACAGAAAGCAAAAAGAATTCAACGACTGGAGTTTAACAAAGTTCTTCAAAGGATTAGAGTTTAGATGTTACCAGCTTCATCTTCTTCCGGAGCCAGCTGATGGTGATAACGAAGGTCAATGAGCATTTGGACAATTTTCCTTATGCGGCGGTTCTGGCTTTCCACGGATTCGGCCAGCGCCATTCTCTCTGCCTCCAGAAGATCAATCATTCGACTAACCATGCTCTTCCCAATAACAGCAAATGATGAGCTCCCTTCCTCAGCAAGTACTCCAACGGGTACTGGAGTCGGATGTTCACCGGTTGGCAAAGGGATATCCAGAACGTGCTTTTCCTTGAACAACTTGTGGTCGCTTACAAGGGCTTCTAGACCGTTGGAGAGCTTGAGTCCGCCTTTCTTTAACTCTGGGCATTGACCAATAGCAATTTCATAGATTAATAAAGGAAACCCAATATTCAGATTTACCCCTTTGGAGATTGCATGCTCTGCTATTTGATCAAAATCACTTTTCCCAGGCTAACTTTCTTCTCGTCTCCAATAGCCTCCAGTAGAAGGGCGTAACCTTTGCTGATTTTGGTGACATTTATGGATGTCTACCAACTATGCTGACTCACTCCATGAATTACAGCATGTTTTGCAGATAGTACCCAGAGGTCAGATCTACAGACCATCCGAACAATGATCCCCCAGTCAGCTTCCTGGCTACAACATCCCAATCAGTAGATTCCTCGAATTTAACTTCAATAGCTTCTTCAGCATCAATATCATAGAATTTGTTGATAATTCAAGGCGTGATTTTGATTAGGCTCCCGCTAACCCATATTAGTCCATACTCAGAGCTAGTCTCATCACTAAATTCTTCACTCAAATTGGCCATTACTTCTCTCACAACAGATTCATCAAATCTTTTTGTCTTTTTCAGGGACAGATACAACCCTGCTCTTTTGAACAGCTCCACCATGAACTTTGAAGAAAATCTATCTTCATTCAGCACCCTTTCTGACACCAAACACCTTTTATGTACATTTCTCCAACGATCAGCTCTTGGTTTATCCACAAACCACACCTGACTCCTCATTACCCCGACTGGTTTAGCTAACTTTGATCTTTTTCTTGGTGGGGCATCTGCAAGGCTTTTTTCTTTTCTCTTCTACCTGCTGGGTCCAGGTTAGTTGACTGGTACAGTTTCTTTCACATGTGCAGGCTGTTCGACTTCTGCATCTGGTGTTTTTTCTTCCAGAGGGACTAAGCTGTCCTCAGACGTCTCTATCTCCTCTACTTCGACTTCCTTGGATGGATCTATCCCTTTGGAACCTTCCTCCCTGCAAGGCTAAGCCGGGGCATCAACCTCAGCTGTGCTTTTCTCACCTTCCTCCTCAGACACTGACTTAAGACTCTCAAGAAAAGTTTCAATAGCATCTGCTCCCCCTGCAGAGCTTTCTTCGGATACATCCTCCAAAACTGTCTTAACATTTTGCTCAACAACCCCTTCTGTGGCTTCTTTGTTCACAGACGATTCCACCACCGTTCCACCAATTTCCTCAACAATAGGAGCAACAGACACCTCAACAACAGGAGCAACAGACACCTCAACATCTTTCTTAATATTCACAGAAATAGGAATTACCTCAGTAGGCTGAACAACAGATCCGGCTGGCTCAACATCCTCTGCCCCCTTAATCAGCAGCTCCAGTTTAGCTGCTTCGCGCCTTAGTTGATCTGCCCTTTCCCTGACAGCTTGAATCCTTTTTTCATAGGCCCTCTTCTCAGCCTCAACTCTGACCATCTCCACATCAAGTGTGTCAGTCTTCTCCTTTGTTCTCAAGTCAGCTTCAATCTTCTTTTCTTCTTCAATTTTCTTCTGGGTCTCAGTAGCAATTTCGGCCTTCCTTTTCTTTTCTATTTTCCTTCTCTTTTCACCTTCATCCACAACCTTCTTGGATCCTGTTCTTTTGGGCTTGAAAGCTAGTGGTTCACTTCTGGCTGGTTCTTGAGGTGCAAATTCTTCGCCAGACTTCTTGACAGGCATTGTTTTCTCGGAAGCTGTCTTTCTGCCTGCTTTCTTTGACGGCTGAGCTTTGCGACTCACCTTTGAGCGGCGCTCCGTTTTGTCGGATTTTGGAGGCGACACTACATTGAGGGGAACGAGTGGATCATGTTCGGTAGAACCTGTAGTGGCATGCGACGCCCCAGAACCTGCCACTGGAGAAGCTTTTCTAGAGTTCACCATACTAAGTTTGTGGATCTGATCGATTGAAAGCCAAGTGCGAAGGAGAAATTTTCAAACTGTAGTTTCTAGGGTTTCCTTTGAGAGAGTACCAGATTTCCCGAAATTGAAGCAGTTTCCAAAAGAAAAACACTTGTATCCCTTTCTTCCCGCTTCAAATATTTGGCCTAGATTCGGCCCAAACATGATTCCTTTAGATTTCTTTTTCCAATAGATCTGAAACAGCACATAGACAGACAATGTTATGACATTAGCTGAAGGATAGTTATTACATTGTCTTGTTGAGTCTCTGGTAGCCCAAACTTTAGCTTCCTTCCTTATTCAAAAACTACCAGAGATTATGCCATGATCAAGTTTCGATCACGCATAGTCCCAGCTCAGATCTCAATGTTTCATACTGTTGTGTGCTTAAGGCCTTCGTAAAAATGTCAGCTTTCTGGCTATCAGTCTGAACATGTGTCAGGGTCAGCTCCTTCTTTTCTACGAGTTCACTAATATAGTGGTGCCTGATCTCTATATTCTTCGTTCGTGTGTGCTGGACTGGATTCTCCGATATGCTGATGGCGCTCATGTTGTCACAGTACAAAGTCATTACATCTTGTTCAACACCATATTCCTCCAGCATGTGCTTCATCCACATCATCTGCTGAGCACTGCTCCCGGCTGCTATATATTCTGCTTCGACAGTTGACAAGGAGATGTTGTTCTGTTTTTTACTAAACCAAGAGATACGGTTATTTCCAACATAAAAGCATTCTCCAGAAGTGCTTTTCTTATCATCTTCATTGCCTACCCAATCTGTATCACAGTATCCTACAATGCTGGATGTTGTATCTTTAGTGTACCAGAGTCCAGGTTCAGCAGTACCTGTAACATATCGTATAATCCTCTTCACCTGAGATACATGACTCTCCTTGGGATTAGCTTGGTAACGAGCACACACTCCCACTGCATAGGCAATGTCTGGTCTGGTAGTGTCACGTAGAGTAGTCTCCCAATCATGCTTCTATACAGTGTTTGGTCAGCATTTGCTCCAGCATCATCTTTAGTCACCTTCTGATTTGGGGTAGCAGGAGTACGCTTGTGACTTGCCTTTTCCATGTTAAACTTCTTCACCAGGTTCTTTGTGTACTTGCTTTGTGTGGTGAATATGCCATCTTTCTTTTGATATACCTGAAAACCCAAAAAAATAGGTTAGTTCTCCAACTAAGCTCATCTGCAACTCGTTCTGCATTTGCTCCACGAACTGCCTCACTATTTTGGTAGATGTGGATCCAAACACTATGTCATCGACATATATCTGAGCCACTATAAAATCAGAGCCTGTTCTTTTAATGAACATCGTTGTGTCAACTCCCCCTCGCTCATAGTCTTGTTGGAGCAGAAACTGTGTCAAACGCTCATACCAAGCTCAAGGCGCCTGCTTGAGACCATACAACGCTTTCTTTAATCGGTACACATGATCTGGCTGATGTGCGTCAATGAACCCTTTAGGTTGTGCTACATACACCTCTTCCTGCAACATTCCGTTCAGAAAAGCACACTTCACATCCATCTGATGTAGT
The DNA here is from genome assembly GCA_963678935.1 of Umbilicus rupestris. Taxonomy (NCBI): domain Eukaryota; kingdom Viridiplantae; phylum Streptophyta; class Magnoliopsida; order Saxifragales; family Crassulaceae; genus Umbilicus; species Umbilicus rupestris. Next base: position 6,823,192 of record OY787607.1, on the reverse strand, counting down.
GTGAAATCAAAGAAGCACGCTAAGGCCATCAGGATTCTAACGGCTTCTAAGCGAGCCACTGGTGCAAAAATTTCTTCAAGGTCAATCCCGTCAATCTGTGAGTAAACTTGTGGCACCAACCGTGCTTTGTTCCTAGTAATGTTCCCTTTGTCGTCAGTCTTGTTTTTAAACACCCACTTTGTGCCAATCACTTTCACATCAGCTGGTCATGGAACTAATTCCCAGACATCATTCCTGAAAAACTCTCCAAGTTCCTCCCGCATAGCTACAACCCAGAATTATCGACTATAGCATCTTGTACTCGTTTAGGCTCGATGGTAGATACAAAGCACCCGAAGCCCACCATCTCTCTGTAATTTTTCTTAATTCCTCAAGTGACCATACGCTCCCTTGGACTCCCAATCAAATTAGTCAAGGGATGATGTTTCTGAACATAACGTGAAGGAATTGCCTCGATCTCCTCTTCTACATCAATACTGTCCTCAGCATGTTCCTCAGCAACTGGTGGCTGTGAGTCCTCCTCTGTTATAGCTTCCTCTGTTGGGCCTTAGTATGACTTACTGGATCTTTATCGATTTTCCGTGGGATCCAACCTTCTGCACCATTAGGGGTATTAGGCTCTCCATCATCGATAACAACATTGGATGATTCCATGACAGTCTTTGTCCTTTTGTTGTAGACTTTGTAGGCATGACTGTTACGGGAGTATTCTAGGAAAATCCCTTCGTCACTCCTAGCATCCAGCTTCTGCTTATACTCCCTGTCATCTAAGATATAGCACGCGGATCCAAAAACATGAAAATATTTCACAGTGGCCTTCTTACCGTTCCAGATCTCGTAGCATGTTTTTTCAGTACTCCCCCGCAGTGTTACACGGTATGTGACAAGCCGTGCTAAGAGTCTCTGGCCAGAAATGCAGTGCTACATCTTTTGCTCGCAACATTGTCCTTCCCATTTCCACAATTGATCTATTTTTCCGTTCAACAACTCCATTCTGTTGTGGGGTCAATGGTAAAGAGAACTGATGCGCAATATCTTCCTGTTTGCAGAACTCTTCAAAAGACTGATTTTGGAATTCTCTACCATGATCGCTTCGAATGAACACAAGAGGTAGATATTTTTTACGCTGTAATATGACAATTAGCTCAACAAGATGCTCAGCAGTCTCTGATTTTTCCCTAATGAAATTAACCCAAGCATATCTTGAAAAGTCATCAACACTTACCAAGGCATATCTTTTTCCACCGATCCCCTCTACTTGAAATGGTCCAACAAGATCAACATGAAGTAGCTCAAAAATTCTCTTTGTATTTATCTGAGTGGTTGTTGGATGACTGGCTCTGGTCTGCTTACCAATCTCACAGCCTTTGCAGACTCTATTCTCTTCTCCTTTGATGGCAGGGAGCCCTCTTACCAGCTTTCTGTTTTATAGCTTCTTTAGAGATTTAAGATTCAGGTGCCCCAATCTTCTGTGCCACAGATTCATCTTACATGTTTTGGTAAGTAGACATTTTGCACTCGAGGCAGTTCCTGCAACATCTAACAAATAACAGTTGTTAGTAAATCGACCGTCATGCATTACGCAGTCCCCATCAGCAATAGAACTCTGCACGAGTTTCTGGTGAACTTCACATCACAAAAGTCATCACATATCTGACTGATACTGATCAGATTTGCCTGAAGTCCCTCAACATAAAGCACATTTGTCAGACTAGGTAATCCAGGTAGTTTCAAAACACCTGCTCCAACAACTTTTTCTTTCCCACCATCTCCAAACGTCAATGATCTTCCTTCTAGTGGTGTTAGGTGCTTAAGAAATGCTGCATTTTCTATCATGTGTGCTGAGCAACCGCTATCGAAGTACCACATGTCTTTGTTCAAGTTGATTAACGAGCTATAGGCAACTAAACATACCTCCTTTGCATGTCTTTTTGGTCTCCATTCTTGCATCATGCGTGTCTTAGTACGTCTATACTCAGTTAGGAACTTCCGGCATTTTCTCTGTATATGTCCTTGAGTATGGCAATAATGACAGATCCTAGTATCTTTAGTCCAGTGAGTGTTATAGCGGTTGCTGTAGACAAAGCTGGCACTTCCCTTCAACATCTCTCCTCTGACAAAATGTGTTTTGCCTATGCTGCTTCCAGATGTGCTTCCAAGGTCAGGACTCCCTGTTCCATACCTCTGAGCACCAAGGATCTCGTTCAGGTTTTTTGTTCCAGAGTTCGTCATTCTTATTCTCTTTCTCAGATTGTCTAACTCTTGCTTGGTCTTACTATGATCACAAATGTTCTTACTGAGTTTGATCTTTGTTGAAGCAAGATCAAGATAGTTCTTCTGCTCCTTCAGTTGTGTGACATTGCTACTGAGTTTTTCATTTGTCTTTGCAACCACCTTCCACTTGTCATACATATTCCTCATATTTCTCCTTGTAGTTTCTTCATTTATCTTCTCTTCATCACTGAAGTCAGAGTCACTGTTAAGGCTAGTCTCCTCACCCTTTTCCTTAGCAGTTAGTGTGACAGCATCTGCGACATCTTCAGTCATAGTTGTGAGTGCAACAAAGTTGCTCTGATCTTCTCCAGCATGACTTCCTTCAGACTCATCATCGCTGTAGGTCGTCACCATGGCTTTCTTCTTCATCAGAGTGTTGGCACAATACCTTTGTATATGGTCGTATCCTTGACAGGTTCCGCACTGATTTCTTCATTTGGATTTTGATCATTCTCTCTACGTTTGCCCTTTTGAAACCTATCATCTTTCCTTCCAGAATTTCTTTCGTCACTCTGCTCCTCCTTCTTTCCTTGATATCCCTGCTCACCACGGGCTTTGTAGTTGGATCTTTTCTTGTCCATCCTTTTCATGAACCTTCCAAATTGTTTAGCCATCATGGCTATTTGATCATCATTCATTTCATCGTCAGATTCTGTTTCAGCATTTGTTGCAGCAGTCTTTGGAGCAATTCCTCTAGTCTTCTTCTCTGCTAATTTTCTGCTGTTTATCTTCATCTCATAGACTCTGAGAGATCCCATGAGAGAGTCCAACTTCATTTTTTTCCAAGTCAGCCGTTTCCTCAATGGCGATTACTTTGACATCAAACTTCCAAGGAAGAGACCTGAGAACCTTTTCAACTTGTTTAGTTTCTGAAACATACTTTCCGAGACTCGCCATTTCATTTACTATATCCATTAGGCGGTTGTTGAAGTCTGCTATGGTTTCATCATCTTTCATCACCAGTTGTTCGTAGCTGAGCCTCAGCATCTGCATTCTAGTTTTCTTTACCTTAGCATCTCCTTTAAAGTTAGTTTCCAGAATGTTCATTTGCTGTTTCAACACCAGCAATCAATTTATAATTCCGTTTGTCCACTGCAGCGATAATAGCATATAGAGCTTGACTATTTCCCTAAAATAGTTTGTTCTCCTCTTCAGTCTAGTCTTTCTCTGGCTTTGATGCCTTAAATCCAAGAGCATCTGCTGTGCCTAATGGTGCAACTCAGCCTTCAACAATGGCCTTCCAGGCATACTCATTTACGGACCTGATGTATGATTTCATTTTTGACTTCCAGTATCCAAAATCATCTTCCTCCAAGTTGGGAGGTCTCCCCATGTCTCTTCCACTCATTTTGCGCTTCCTCCGATCTCACCCTGTGTGTTGGATGTCTACTCTGATACCACTTGTAGTTATAGTGCAGACTGTAGAACTTGTCCCAGCTGTTATTGTAACAACTGCTGGGGAAACGCGTTAGGAATAGTTTTATTGGTTTCGAGTGAAAAATAAATATGGTAAAGTAAAGCGAGACTCAAGGTATTTGGTAACCCACTTAAGGACAATGTGTCCCTATTGTGTGTGTGTGTGGGGGGGGGGGGGGGGGGGTTCTCCTAACTCCGACAAGCAGCAATCTACTATTTTTATGATCGGAATACGAAGTACATATTTGCAAGACTCCCTCTTCAAGTCCTTCTGCCATCGACTCATCTGGATGCGCACTGAGCTCCCCTCAGTGTAGAGATCCCTTTTTATGGCTTGTCATAGCAGCTTGGTTCTCCCAAAAAGCTGTTTGTCCACTCAGTATCCTCCCGGATATTTGGACAGGTCTGTTTTGCAACAGAGTTTATTAAACGTGTTGTTGCAGCAAATCCTTCTGGTCCTTGTGCTTAAGAGATAACTCAGCTCCAATCTTTGTAGGGTGCTCTCAATCACTTGACCTCAACCTCTCTTGTATATTGTTATAAACCAAGAGAGTTTCTTGAATGGTTTTTATGAATGCCGATTGTAACTCCAGTCCACTTCTTTTAAAGGTCTCACCAATCTCCAAAAGATCTTATCCAAATATTCAATCAAAATAATTGTCGATCTTATTTTGTTGCCATGTCAGGTGATAGCATATCTAGGATATCGTCGAAGATATTCTGGATAGCCGATACTCCGGAGATCTTTAGATTCATTGATCTTGGAGATCTGTTGAAGATTCCCAGGAAAGTTCCTTTGGAAGATAACCAGCGCAGGCTCCAGCACATGTTGCAACAACTCGTGTTGCTTCTTCTGTCTTCAGCAACTAACGGTTATTCTAATTCTTGACTATCATACTTGAACAACTCTTTGCTCAAAAACATGCCATACATACTATGGGACTAACAAAGGCAACTCGCAAGGTCATATCCCCTTTCCTTTCATTGATCAGATGCTAGAACGTCTTGTGGAGCATAATTATTTCTTCTATCTAGATGGTTACAGTGGTTTCTTTCAAATACTTATACACCCGCATGACCAGAAAAAACTACATTTACTTACCCGTTTGGGACATTTGCTTATATATGCCTTTTGGTTTATGTAATGCGCCTTCCACTTTTCAGCGTTGCATGATGGCTACCTTTTCTGATTTTATTGAGCAAACCATGGAGGTCTTCATTGATGATTTTTCTATATATGGTTGCTCGTTTGATGAATACTTGAAAAACCTAGCTGACGTTCTCCAACGTTGTGTGGACACTAACCTGGTTTTAAATTGGGAGAAGTGTCACTTTATGGTGCAGTATGGAATCGTCTTAGGTCACCTTGTGTCTAATAAAAGAATCAAAGTAGATCGAGCCAAGGTCGAGGTAATTGAAAAACTGTCACCCCCGAGGGATGAGAAAGGAATCCGGAGTTTTCTAGGACATGCTGGCTTCTATAGACGTTTCATCAAGGATTTCAAAGCCACTCACTGACCTCTTGTGTCAGAACGTTAAGTTCAATTTTGATGAAGCTTCTTTTAATGCATTTCATACTCTTAAGCAAGCTTTAATTTCAGCCACCATGTGCAGCCCCTGATTAGGAGCTAACATTTGAACTAATGTGTGACGCTAATGACTTTGAGGTGGGAGCAGTCTTAGGACAAAGAGTAGACAAAAAGTTGCATGTGATCCACTATGACAGCAAGTTCCTTACCGATGCACGAGAGATGAATGGACAAATAACCTTATATATGTCTGTATTTTCACTTTACTTCTTGTTTATTTTGTTATTTTATAAAGTCATTTGATGTTTTCTTTGTCCATTTCAGATTGAAAATGCGTACTACATGATATGAAGTGGTCCGAAGAAGTTTCGGGTGTCGATCGAGAGCAAAAGAGAGCAAAATCAAGCAAAAGGCAGATTTGATTCTCCCAAGCTAGTTTGATTCGTCCAGGCTGATTGACCTATTCAACTTCGAAGGCTCGCCGAGCACATGATTCTTATCCGATTGAGGCGTTCCATATCTTGTTGAAAAGATAACTGAAAGAGCTACAACTTCATAGTTTACATTAAGACATATTCGAAGGTTTAAAGGGTCAAAACAGGCAAGATTCTAGCAGTCGCCCAAAGAGGAATTCAGGCTTGGCCGAATTACTTTTGATTCGGCCAAAGAAAAGTGATTTGCCCAATAAGAAATTGATTCGCCCAGCTTCATTACAGCACTGACATTATGATTCGGTCGAATCAAATTATGGGGCTGCACGAATCACTTGATTCGGGGAGAATTCGCTTGTAGATCAAATCTAGGCAGACTGACCTATTCATCTTCGAAGGCCTTCAGAGGGCATGATTCTTATTTTATTGTGGCGTGCCATAGCTTGATGGAAAGCTAATTCAAATCTCTACAACTTCGTAGTTTACGTCAAGACGTGATTCAAAGGTTTAAAGGGTCAAACATGCGAGTTTCTAACGCTGCAGAAGTGATCCGCCCAAGCAGTGGGCGAATCAAAAGTGATTCGACCAAGGAGAAGGATTTCATCTCATGGAGCAAGGTTTGACCGAATCAAAAGTGATTCGGCCAAGAGAAAGTGATTCGCCCAGCTTCGAAACAGCATTGAGAGTTTGATTCGGACACTCTGTCCTAATCAACTCACTAAGCCTTGCCCGAACCACTTTTGATTCGGGCACGGCGAGTTAATTGGTAATTTTTGAAGACAATATAAATAGAAAAAAGAGGGAAAAAATTAGAGAGTCTTGGGGCGCCTCCGATGCCTACGGTTCCTCCATGGGACAAAATCCTAAATCGAAATCTTGAAGAATTGTCAAAGATTTTGGAGAAGACACAGGAAATAATGTTAGCTAAGCAATTAAGTAATATCATTTAAAAAAAATTGGGATGAGTTGTGCTTTGAATTCACGAATCGTATTTTTAAGTCGATTGACATTCTTTATGATGATTTTATTCACATGATTCGGTGTTTTTGACTAGCTTAGTTCGATTTATTTTTGAGCTCTTTCCGTGCATGAAGAATGAAGTTAAGGCTATCGAGCACAAAAATAAAATAAAAATAGTTTTCATAATAAAACCTTGTACTTGCTCTTGTTTGCTTTTAGGTGACTTTAGCATTCCTATTTAGTCTTTGCATTTGTTTAGCTCTCACTTCATGCCTCATTATATCCCACTTAGGCGCATTGTCAAGGATTAAGTGTGGGGTCAAATAAAGTGTTTGCGAAAAAGGCGCAAGAAAGAAAAAATTATATTCTTAAGGTTTTACAAATGCGAGGGTTAGGAAGGTAAGTTTTCCCTTGAAAGCATTTGTACAAACGCAAGAAAAAAATATTAAATACACTTAATTCTTGACTTTATGCCTATTTCGCAAATTCTTTCGCATGTGTGCAAGGCATTTGCATTTCACTTTTTGGAAGTGTCTACGGTATGACCCTCGTAATTTATTACTTAAGCATCAAGATTTGTACGAGTGAATTTTAAAATTTTCAATGTCAAAACTCCTCTTCTCTTACGGATTATGACGTATAGTCTAAAACTTGGGAATGAGTTTGTTGTCATGAACTTATGGACTTGCCCTTAGCAAGCATGTGTGATTGACTCGACATATTTTTTGTGTAAGCAACGCTTTTCTCCATACTACTTGCATAGGAAATTGAGTGACAATTTGAATTTGACGAATGCTAGTCTTGATATCGATTCTATGAATATTTGTTGTCTGAAGTGAATGATCCTTAGAGTTTGCGTGAAGTGAATGATTTGCACAACTTTATTATTATGTACGCTGATAAAGAACTATTTGCTTAGCAAACTATATTTGGATTTTGAACTCTTATGGATGATTGCGAGTAGGATTTGTGAGTATTCCTATTCTGAAAACTCTCACGAGACTATAACTCGTCCACTAGGGTAGCCTAGGGGTTTAAAGGCTTGATGCATACGCTAAATGCATCCGTAATTCCTACGACAGTGAGTTAAAAGTAGATTAATTTTCCTTGTTTAGTTATTTTTTCTGATATGTTACATGAGTAGAGGATGGATGTGTTATATGTGCGTAAGTTTTTCTACATGCTTTGATATTTTCATATATGATTTAGCATCTTACTCTCCACTTGACTTGTGCATATACTTGTTCGGGACGAACAAGACTTAAGTGTGGGGTGTTTTGATGAGCGCACAAATAACCTTATGTTTGTCCGTATGTTGACTTTACTTCTTGTTTGTTCCGTTATTTTATAAAGTCATTTGATGTTTTCTTTGTCCATTTCAGGTTGAAAATGCGTACTACATGATATGAAGTGGTTCGAAGAAGTTCCGGGTGAATTCTAGTCAATCGAGAGCAAAAGAGAGCAAAATCAAGCAAAAGGCAGATTTGATTCGCCCAGGCTAGTTTGATTCGTCCAGGCTGATTGACCTATTCATCTTCAAAGGCTTTCCTAGCACACGATTCTAATCCGATTGAGATGTGCCATATCTTGTTGAAAAGCTAACTCAAAGGGCTACAACTTCATAGTTTACATAAATAGGTAATTCGAAGGTTTAAAGGGTCAAACAAGCGAGTTTCTAACGCTACAGAAGTGATCCGCCCAAGCAGTGGGCAAATCAAAAGTGATTGGCCAAGGAGAAGGATTTCATCTCATGGACCAAGGTTTGACCGAATCAAATAAAGGGTTGACCAAATCAAAAATGATTCGGCCAAGAGAAAGTGATTCGCCCGAAACAGCACTGAGAGTTTCGGACACTCTGTCCGAATCAACTCATTAAGCCTTGCCCGAATCACTTTTGATTCGGGCACAGCGGGTGAATTGGTAATTTCCGAAGATAATAAAAATTGAAAAAAGAGGGGGAAAATTAGAGAGAGCCTTAGGGTGCCTCCGGCGCCTAAGGTTCCTCCTTGGCACAAAACCCTAAATCAAAAACTTTAAGAATTGTCAAAGATTTTGGAGAAGACACATGCAATTGGAGATTCTACATCAACCTTTTACTCATTCTCTACTTCTCTGCTACTCTACTTCTTTACTTTCCCTTGTTATACAACTTCATTATGTTTTGTTTCAAACTCACCATGAGTGATACATGAGTGAGTAGTTGTTTACTAGTAGGGATTCTTATGGATCCCTTAGGTTAGATTGTAATGCAAAACATGTAATTTTATTATGAATGAGGTTTTTGGATTGGAAATTCTTATGCTTGTTGAAATTCACAGCGTCTCAATTAGGCAGATTTGTGAACAAGCAGTTGCTGCAGCACACTCTTGTTCACTCGGAAATTATCTCAGCAAACAATGAACAAGACAGAAGTTTGTTCACCCAGTTCGGCCAACTGCCTACGTCTGGAGAGGACGATTCTCCAGTCCTCAATCCACTAAACACGAAGGTCTCCAAGTACACCCAGTTACAACTCCACGCAACCTATGCTATTCAACCTTGTGTGGATCACTTGACACAATCAGAACAGGCTCTGACTTGTGTCTGCACACCCTCTACAAATGTCAATCTAGAATAGCTATAGACTTCTCAAGACTCAGCCTATTCTAAACTACACTCACTCAGTAGGGTTGCTGTAGCAACTGCTGTAACACACAGCTGAAGCACAATTGTCCGCGTCGTTCCGAAGCCTTCTGCCGAGCCGTTCGAACGATTCCACGAGCGCTGCACACTCTGGAATACTCCCCCTCACTCAGTGACCACCTGCCACTAGCGAGAACCACCGCTTAGACACTTGACCGAGCCACACACCCGTCAGTTCTTCCACGGCTGCCCTTGATCAACCAACAAGCACACCTGCTCTGAATTGGCTTCCAGATCAAGCTCAAATCAGACTCTGCAAGTCCTGATTCCCTTCTGCTTCCGTCACCACAGCTCTGCGCTCGCGCTCTGCTCTTCGGTGATGATCGAAGAAATCGTCCGTCACACACCAAAATTGCTCTCTCTGAATTCTGTGTATGCACTCGTGTATCCCTCAGCTTCGATCAACCCTTCTGCTCTAAACACCTTCTTCTTAAATAGCAGCACCAGCTTTAAGCAATGTCCAGGTTTAGGCAATGTCCCAAAAAGAACAATTATCTCCTAAAATCTAGGAGATTTGATTTGATTTTTATCTTCAATGCAAAACTCCTTCTCTGACTAGGAAACCTCACTGGAATATACTCCACAGCATTTTAGAAATTCTTCAGATGATCTCCGTAGAGTTTCCAGCCCTTCTAGACAAGTCCAGGTTGCTGCTGATTCTCGGACAGATGATGCAGCCACTTGAACAAGCTCCTGCTATAACATCCCCTGCTGCAGCTGCTGCTAGTTCACTTGTGTTGGTCTTCTTGTTAACTTGTGCTATAGCAGCTCCTTGTTCACTTGTGCTGGTTTTGTCAAACACTGCCATACAACATTATCAATCTCCCCCTTGGCATTTTGACAAAACCTTAGAGAGTTTGTTTCCAGAATAAAATTTCTTAACATCTCCTTCTTCTCCTTATCGTCTCCTCCCCCTTTTTGGAAAAGATGACAAGGGGGCGGTCTCCTGGCCGTCCTATGGATGTAAAACACAGAGCCCCAGAGAGGCTCGCAGATCTTCGAACCGGGCTGCATCCAGAGCTTTTGTGAAGATATCAGCAAGTTGTTTGGCAGACACCACATGCTGTAGCGCTATGATATTCTTTTCAACTAGATCACGGATGAAGTGATGACGAATGTCAATGTGCTTGGTTCTGCTGTGCTGAACCGGATTCTTAGATATGCTGATGGCACTCATGTTGTCACAGTAGAGGGTCATTTCATCTTGAACAATCCCATACTCACTCAGCATTTGCTTCATCCACAGCATTTGTGCACAGCAGCTCCCAGCAGCTATGTATTCAGCCTCGGCAGTGGATAGAGAAATGTTGTTTTGTTTCCTGCTGAACCAAGAGACCAGGTTATTTCCTAGGAAGAAGCATCCTCCCGAAGTGCTCTTCCTGTCCTCTGAGCATCCTGCCCAGTCTGCATCACTGTATCCTACCAGATTAGCATTTGTGTCCTTAGTATACCATAAGCCATAGTCCACAGTTCCTCCAACATACCGAATGATGCGCTTGACCAACTGCAAGTGACTATCTTTGGGACAAGCTTGAAATCTGGCACAGACTCCTACTGCAAAGGAAATGTCAGAGCGGCTGGCAGTCAGGTATAGCAAACTCCCAATCATACTTCTGTAGATAGTCTGACTCACTTCCATACCGTGCTCATCTTTAATGGCTTTAACATGAGTGGCAGGAGGAGTTCGTTTGTGACTGGCCTTATCTAGCTGAAATTTCTGCACAAGATTCTTGCTGTATTTGCTTTGAGCAATAAAGATGCCATCTTCTTTCTGGGTAATCTCCAGACCAAGGAAGTATGACAGTTCTCCTACCATGCTCATTTGAAATTCTTGCTGCATGTGATTCACAAACTGCTTCACCAGGTGCTGAGACTTTGATCCAAAGACTATATCATCCATATATATTTGAGCAATGATCACATCTGACTGAGTTCTTTTGACAAATAGAGTTTTGTCAGCTCCCCCTCGTTTGTAGCCATGTTTTTCTAAGAACACTGTCAACCTCTCATACCATGCCCGAGGAGCCTGTTTCAGTCCGTATAAGGCTTTCTTCAATTTATATACATGCTCTGGGTGATGAGGATCTTCAAAACCTTTTGGCTGAGAGACATAGACTTTTTCAGAGAGGTTTCCATTCAGGAACGCACTTTTAACATCCATTTGATATAGTTTGAACCCCAGGAAACAAGACATTGCTAGAAGAAGTCTGATGGCCTCAAGGCGAGCCACTGGAGCAAATGTTTCTTCAAAGTCTAGACCCTCAATCTGAGAATATCCCTGGGCAACCAGTCTGGCTTTATTTCTTGTAATGTTGCCTTTTTCATCAGTTTTGTTTTTGAACACCCACTTTGTGTCTATAATATTCACTCCATTTGGTCTGTCTACCAGATCCCAAACATCATGTCTTTCAAACTCTGCCAATTCTTCCTGCATCGCCATTATCCAGAATTCATCACTCATGGCTTCCTTGAAATTCTTGGGTTCAATGCTGGACATAAAACATGTATTGAGGTAAGCATGGCTTCTGGTTCTTCTTCTTTCTGACGGGTCTCCAATTACATTTGTCAGGGGATGATTCTTCTGAATCTTCTTCGGAGGCTGCCTTGAAGGAGGATTAGAAGTCTCAGAGTTCACATCTTCAGACATGCTTCCTAATTGTATATCTGGATTTTCTGCTTCAGCACTTACTGTAGCATCTTCTGGAGCCACAGCTTGTTCACTTCTGTTCTGACTGACAGACACCTCCTCAAGATCAGAGTCTTCATCATCAGTGACAGTATCAGAGGGAGACACTTCTTCAGCATCGTTGACAACAACATTTATGGATTCCATTACTGTATGTGTCCACTGGTTGTAGACTCGATAAGCTCTGCTGTTTGTTGAGTAGCCCAAAAACAGACCAGGATCACTTTTTGGGTCAAGTTCCTGCCTATACTCCCGATCTCTTAGAATAAAACGGTCACTTCCAAAGACATGAAAATATTTAACCGTGGGCTTCTTCTGATTCCAGAGCTCATAGCAGGTCTGGTTGGTTCCTCTCCGTAAGGTGACTCTATTGATGATGTAACATGCGGTATTCATGGCCTCTGCCCAGAATTTCAGGGGAACCCTCTTCGCATGGATCATGACTCTGGCCATTTCTTGGATTGTTCGATTCTTTTGTTCCACTACACCATTCTGCTGAGGGGTAATGGGAGAGGAGTACTGATGTGAGATACCCCTTTGTCACCAGAAATCATCCATATCTTTGTTTCCAAATTCCCTGCCATGATCACTGCGAATGCTGCTGATTCTGAGATTTTTCTCTTGCTCTAGACGAGACACCAGTGACACAATAACTCTCACAGTATCTGATTTTTCTCTGATAAAATCAAACTAGGTGAATCTGGAGTAGTCATCAACACAGACAAATGCATACCTTTTTCTGCCCAGACTCTCGACTTCCATTGGTCCCATCAGATCCATGTGAATCAACTGTAGAGGCCTGGTGGTACCAATATCTTTGACTCTTGGATGCGAAGCCTTCTTTTGTTTCCCAATCTGACAGTCTCCACAGATAGAGTCTGTCTCCCCTTTTAGCAGCGGTATTCCTTTGACTAGACCTTCTGTAGCAATTCTCTTCAGAGTTCTCAGGTTAACACGCCCCATCCTTCTGTGCCATAGAATCATTTCCTCGGCCTTTGTCAGCATACATTTCTGAACCGGTGAGTTTGAACTCACATTGAGAAGATAACAGTTACTTTTTGATCTGGCTCCTTCCATTATACATTTTCCAGATTTGTCGAGGACTTTGCATGAGTCTTTCGTAAATTTTACCTGTTTAGTCCCATCACACAGCTGACTAATGCTTATGAGATTTGCCTTTAGCCCTTCCACTAAAAGAACATTGCTCAGGCTCGGCATTCCTTCAACTGCCAAAGTTCCCTCTCCCAGAACTCTTCCTTTTAGGCCGTTACCAAACTTCACCCGTTGTTCCAGACAGGGTGTAATGTTTTTCAAGAAGGATCTTTCTCCTGTCATGTGTCCTGAACAACCACTGTCAAAGTACCAGCTTATCTTGTCCGAGGTGCTAGCTGTGCTGACAAGAGCGAGGAGCTGAGTCTGAGCATGATTCTGCCTGACAGGTTCCCTGGCTGAAGCTATTCCGGCAAGAGCTGAGGAACAGTTTCTTTTTATGTGACCTTTGCGACCGCAGCTGTAACATTTTTTATACTTTGAAGCTCTCTTGTTACGGTGATACAGAGGTTGCTGTAGCAAGTCCTGGTTCAATCTTCCTTGTGTTTTTCTGCCTCTTCTGACTGACCTGTATCTGGCCAAGTTGCATTCATCTTCACTCAGATCTTTCTCGTCTTCACTTCCACTGGCAGAGAGAGCCCTCTTTTTCATCGGTTTGCTAGTGCAGTTGATTTGTCGATGACCGTAGCCTGCACAGTTCCAGCATTGGACTCCCTTCTTCATTTCTTTCTTTTCGTCTTCATTCTGAGCCGGTTCTTTCCCTTTCCTGTTATTTTCACGGCCCCTTCTGAATTGTTTCGCGAGGAAGAGCTTTTCCCGGTTCTGGATTCCATGTTCTTCAGGAGCTTTCCAAGGTTCTTAACAAGCATACTCAGCTGATCTTCTGGAACTGACTTCTTGGATTTTGCTTCAGCTTTTAGTCCAACGTCCTTGTCCTTAGCAGTGATGTTTTCTTTAACCAGCTTCATCTCAAATTGTTTGAGAGACCCCATCAACTCTTCAAGCCTCATAAATCTGACATTTTGAGCTTCTTCAATGGCCGTCACTTTCATGTCAAATCTTGTGGGCAGCGATCTGAGAACCTTTCTGATCAGCTTTTCTTCAGGGATGGGTTCACCAAGAGCATGGGCTTCATTTGCAAGATCACAGAGTTTAGCATTAAACTCAGTCACAGTCTCCTCTTCCAGCATTCTCAGATTCTCAAACTGTGTAGCAATGATCTGGAGTCTTGACAGCTTCACTCTATCAGTTCCTTCATGTGCAGTTTGCAGAATTTCCCATGCTTGTTTGGCAATGTCACAATTCAATATCAACCTGAAATTGTTAGCATCAACTGCAGCAAAAATTGCATTCAGGGCCTTTGAATTACCAGTTGCTGCAGCTCCCTCTTCAGCAGTCCATTGTTCTTCAGGCTTTATCCGTGTGACTCCCTGTTCATCCATGGTAATTGGGGGAGACCACTGGACCATTATTGCTCTCCAAGTCTTCTCATCCATCATCTTTAGGAAGACCTTCATTCCCGCCTTCCAACATCCATAGTTGCTTTCTTCCAACAATGGAGGTCTGCTTGTGCTCTGTCCTTCCTTCATTGTCGTGGCTACTTCAGAGACACTGTAGGATCTTTTACTCTGTGTGTTGAGCTCCCGCTCTGATACCAATTGAAATTCACAGCGTCTCAATTAGGCAGATTTGTGAACAAGCAGTTGCTGCAGCACACTCTTGTTCACTCGGAAATTGTCTCAGCAAACAGAGAACAAGACAGAAGTTTGTTCACCCAGTTTGGCCAACTGCCTACGTCTGGGGAGGACTATTCTCCAGTCCTCAATCCACTAAACACGAAGGTCTCCAAGTACACCCGGTTACAACTCCACGCAACCTATGCTACTCAACCTTGTGTGGATCCCTTGACACAATCAGAACAGGCTCTGACTTGTGCCTGCACACCCTCTACAAATGTCAATCTAGAATAGCTACAGACTTCTCAAGACTCAGCCTATTCTAAACTACACTCACTCAGCAGGGTTGCTGTAGCAACTGCTGTAACACACAGCTAAAGCACAATTTGTCCGCGTCGCTCCAAAGCCTTCTGCCGAGCCGTTCGAACAATTCCATGAGCGCTACATACTCTGGAATACTCCCCCTCACTCAGTGACCACCTGCTACTAGCGAGAACCACCGCTTAGACACTTGACCGAGCCACACACCCGTCAGTTCTTCCGCGGCTGCCCTTGATCAACCAACAAGCAACAAGCTCTGAATTGGCTTCCAGATCAAGCTCGAATCAGACTCTGCAAGTCCTGATTCCCTTCTGCTTATATCACCACAGCTCTGCGGTCAAGCTCTGCTCTCGGGTGATGATCGAAGAAAACGTCCGTCGCACACCAAAATTGCTCTCTGAATTCTGTGTATGCACTCGTGTATCCCTCAGCTTCGATCGCCCTCTCAGCTCTGAACTCCTCTCACTTAAATAGCAGCACTAGCTTTAAGCAAGACCAGAATTAAGCAATGTCCCAAAAAGAACAATTATCTCCCAAAATTTAGGAGATTAGATTTGATTTGATCCCCAAAACAAATCTCCTTCTCTAGCTAGGAAATCCCCACTGGAATATTCTTGGCAGCAACTTAGAAATTTTTCTGAGGCTCTCAACAGGGCTGCCAGGCCTTCTTGCCAAAGGCCCAGGTTGCTGCTGCTACTCGGACAGATGCTGCAGCAACTTGAACAAGCTCCTGCTATAGCATCCCCTGTTGTAGCTGCTCCTTGTTCACTTGTGCTGGAGTTGTTTGCTGCTGCTGGAATTTCCTAAATGCATTAGGAAACAATCCCATCAATTTTAAAGAAGATCCTCCAAGATCTCTACAAGATCATATCTCCTAATTCGTAGGAGTTTTGATTTTCCAATCAAATCTTCACTCAACAAGTCTGCCCTTGTTCTTGAGAGACACTCCAGAAAATATTCTCCTGAATATTCAGCTCTTTCCGGAAGCCCTTCGGTCCACTGATTTATTGTTTGAACGCAATCTCCGAGAAAGCTTTGCATTTCTGCTACAGCATTTTAGCTCCAGCATCTGCTGTAGCACTTGCAGCTTTTCTGCCTTGTATACATGCACTGGATTTCTGAAGGAGAGCTGATCTTCTGCTACTGAACTTCTGCTCCAGAGATTGCTATAGCACTTGCTTACTCCACTGCTTGAGCACTGAGATAGTCACTCTGCCCAGATTGCACAAGCTGATATCTTCATGATCTCTTCCAGTTTTCTGAGCGCCCCAAGGCAACATTAGGTGGCGCGCCTTGTGAAGACATTAATCTCAGGCGCCACTTAATGTCTTCATCTGGAGTGCCACTTAATGTCTTCATCTGGAGCGCCACTTACTAAGTTTGCTCACTCTGGAATGCTCTTCATTAGCTGTTTTCTTTACATACTTGCTGTAGCAGGCTCTAGTGCACTTTGTAGGAGTTTGTCAATGATGCCACATACCTTAACAGTTAGTTATTTCTGTTTGCTTTATTTTCCTCGTTGTTGTTTCTGACAGCGCGCAATCAACATCAGCCTGCGCAACCTTGAAACAGTTGCGCTGCGCAGGTTATAGTTGCGCACTGACAGACGCGACAGCTTAGTTGTCTTTTAATTTCGTTTTCTTTGAGATTTAGAACAGGTCATGGAGGATAACAGTGTCATTGGAGATAACTTAGGGGACAGAACCCCAGACAATGCGAGGGCAGATAACCGCGCAGCTCTGTTCAGAGAGGAAGTGCAGCGCGAAGTTGAAGCAAGGATGGCCGCTGAAATGTATAATGCGCCACCAGCGCGACAGGTCGCGCGACGCAGAACAGTGCGCGAGATGTCAGCTCCAATCACGGTTAACCAGCCCTGGTGCATAGTGCTTCCACCAGACGGTCATTTTGAGCTAAGGAGCTCGCTCATTCATCACATACCCAAGTTTCATGGGATGAACAACGAGAACCCAGTCAAGCATGTGCGAGAATTCCTAGTTATTTGCGAGAACATGAAGGCCGAAGGGGAGAGCGACGAAGCGCTGAAGATGAAGGCGTTCCCTTTTTCATTGTGTGATACGGCCAGGCATTGGCTGATGAGCTTACCAGCAGGATCTATCCACACATGGGAGCAGCTTCAGAAGAAGTTCTTGGACAAGTTCTATCCTGCAGCCAAGATCGCGCTACTATCGGAGTATTATGAGCGTTTCAAGGAGCTGGAGGCTACCTGCTACAATCACGGCCTGCCCCAGAATGTGCTGATAGAGAATTTCCTGAACGGATTGCTACCAATGGAGCTGAGATTATTGAATGCATGCGCAGGAGGCGACATTTGCAACATGTACCCAGAGGACGCGTGGCTGCTGATAGAAGACTCTGCTGAACAGGTAAGACATCAGCTAACACTTGAGAATAGTCGTGCTCTTTCTGTGCATCAGGTAGAAACAAGCGCTGAGATAAAGGAGACGAAGGCCATGCTGCAGAAGTTGATGAATGCGAAGGGGGCGCAACCAGCTGCGCCAAAGGCATGCGAGTTCTATACGTCCACTGAGCACAAAACCGATGCATGTCCCACACTTTTCGAGGAATCAGGAGACATCAATGCTCTAGGAGGATGGGACAATAGAGGACCGCAGAGGCAGAATCAGCCGCGTTTTGGACTAGCCGCAAATGGGTTAAGATGGAAGGAGGACAACAATTTCCAGAGGCAGTCCGCGGAGCAGCGCGCACCACAGCAGACGCAACAAGCTACGCCCTACAACCCACCGCATCGCCGCACTGACGCGCCAGCGCAAAACAACCAGCAGCCGCGGCGATCCTTAGAAGATATAGTGGGGCAGCTAGCAGACACAGTGCGCAAGAATGATGAGAAGTATGACCAGAGGTTCGATTCCATTGAAAAGTAGCTGTCACAGATCGCTACCACGGTGTATGAGCTGAAAAAGAGCGATGGCAACCTGCCTTCGCAAGTGATTCAGAATCCCAAGGGAGGAGTCAACGCAGTGACATTGAGGACTGGGCGCACGGTAGGAACAGAGCAAACCGCAAAGCCGCCCGCGCAACCAGTTGCGCAAGCTCCAGCGCCAGCAGAGCCGGATGCGCAACCAGCAGCGCAAGCCACAAACCAGCAGGGCGAGGCGCCAGGTATGGCGCAATCGAAAGACAAAGACATGAATCGTACTAACATACCTACACCTTTTCCTGTGCAGGCACCATTGGCTAGGAAAGAAGAGCTTGATAAGGAGCTCTACGAGTTATTCAGTAAGGTGGAAATAAACATTCCCCTTACTGAAGCAGTTCGGCAGATCCCTAGGCGTTCCCTTCCAGGTACGTTCACCATTCCATGCACTTTAGGTAAGACCACAGTAAGCAACTGCATGATTGACTTAGGCGCATCTATAAATGTGCTTCCCTATTCCTTGTATGCGTCATTACGTCTTGGACCACTAAAGCTTGCAGGTCTCACCATTCAACTAGCAGATTGGTCGTGCAAACAACCGACGGACATGATAGAGGACGTCCTCGTCCGAGTAGGAGAGCTGGTGTTCCCAGCAGATTTCTACGTCTTAGAGATGGAAGGTGAGACGAGCAAGGGGAGTGCGCATGGGCAGACCATTTCTGATGACAGCGCGCACAAAGATAGACGTGTGGAGGGGTACGCTCTCAATGGAAGTGGATGGAGAGGAAATTCACTTTAACATATTTAAAGGGATGCAGCACCCTCATGAGGACGCCACAATGCACGCGTTGGACAGCATGGATGACTTGGTTGCAGATGCGCAATGTGCGAGCGCTACAGAAGGACCTGAGCCGCTGACACAGGCAGAGATGGAGCCGCACGAGGATGAGCTGAGCAGTGCCGAACCAGTATCCAGACAGGTACACGATATAGTTAATGTCTGCACTGCTAATAAAATCTTGCCCTCTATTGAACAGGCACCCAAGGTCGAGCTAAAGCAACTCCCCGAGCACCTCAAGTACATATTCTTGGGAAATGAGGACACCCTGCCGGTAATCATAAAGAAAGGATTAGAAGAGGAGCAGAAGGCACGGTTACAAGAGGTGCTGTGCAAGAACCAGCGCGCTATAGGATGGACACTTGCTGACCTGAGCGGAGTGAGCCCGGACGTATGCATGCACAGGATTCTATTGGAAGATGGTGCCAAACCGTCCAGGGAGCCTCAGCGCAGATTGAATCCAAATATGATGGAGGTGGTACAGAAGGAGATCCTGAAGCTGCTTGACGCAGGAGTCATTTACCCAATCTCGGACAGCAAATGGGTGAGTCCAGTGCACGTTGTACCGAAGAAAGGAGGAATCACAGTAGAGGAGAATGCGCAGGGCGAGCTAGTTCCCAAGCGCATGCAAACTGGATGGCGCATGTGCATCGACTACAGAAAGCTTAACGCAGTCACGCGCAAGGATCATTTTTCGCTGCCCTTCATGGACAAGATGCTAGATCGATTAGCGGGGAAGCCATACTTTTGCTTCCTGGACGGGTACTCAGGGTACAATCAGATACCCATAGCTGCGGTGGATCAAGAGAAAACTACGTTTACCTCCCCATTCGGTACGTTTGCGTTTCGACGCATGTCATTTGGGCTGTGTAATGCGCTAGGTACGTTCCAACGTCTAGTCATGAGCATCTTTTCTGATATGATTGGTATATGCATAGAGGTGTTCATGGATGATTTTACTGTGTACGGAGGTACCTTTGACGCATGCTTAATTAATCTTGATAAGGTCTTAGCGCGCTGCATTTCAAAAAAGTTAGTGCTCAATTATGAAAAATGTCATTTTATGGTATCACATGGAGTAGTACTAGGACATATTATCTCGCAGGAGGGGATCAAGGTAGATAAGGCCAAAATAGATCTTATTTCAAATCTGCCTTATTCCATTAACGTGCGCGATGTGAAATCATTCCTTGGGCATGCAGGGTTTTACAGGTGTTTCATAAAAGATTTTTCTAAGATTTGTATACCCCTATCTAACCTCTTGCTAAAGGATGTGTGTTTCGAATTCACTGATGAGTGCAGGGCTTCTTTTTATAAGCTGAAGGAGGCGCTGACGAGTGCGCCAGTGATGCGTGCGCCAGACTGGAGCCTACCGTTCGAACTGATGTGCGACGCAATTGACTATGCAGTAGGTGCAGTTTTGGGACAGCGCGTGGATAAGAAGCCACATGCCATCTATTATGCATCGCGCACACTGGACGCTGCGCAGAGGAACTACACCACCACGGAGAAGGAACTTCTGGCAATCGTGTTTGCACTGGAGAAGTTCCGCGCATATGTTCTAGGTGCCAGAGTCATCGTCTACACAGACCACGCAGCAATCCGTTACCTGATGTCCAAGAAGGAGACTAAGCCGCGCCTGATGCGCTGGGTGCTCCTACTTCAGGAGTTCGACTTGGAAATCAAGGATAAGAAGGGAACGGAGAACACAGTCGCTGACCACCTGAGCAGGATCGTGAAAGAGGAGGAGCCAGGGCGGATCATGGAGACATTCCCTGACGAGCATTTGATGGCGCTGACAGGTAAGGTACCATGGTATGCGCACATTGCGAATTACCTGGTCACAGGTACATTTCCTCCTCATTTCATTAAAACCCAATGCATGAGATTAAAGCATGAGTCCAGGTATTACATTTGGGATGATCCGTATATGCTCAAAATAGGACCTGATCAGATTTTTGAGGCGATGCGTGCCTGACCATGAAATTAACTCGGTTTTAATGTTTTGTCATGCGCACGCATGTGGAGGACACTTTGGTCCAAAGCGCACGAGTAGAAAGATCCTGGATTGCGGATTTTATTGGCCACACCTGTTTAGTGACTCATATAACCACTGCAGGAATTGTGACAGGTGTCAACGCACAGGGGGAATATCAGTGGGCAATGAGATGCCGCAGACGCCCATACTAGTGGATGAAGTATTCGATATTTGGGGGATTGACTTCATGGGGTCATTTCCTCCATCTTCCGGATATGAGTATATATTGGTCGCAGTGGATTATGTCTCCAAATGGGTTGAGGTAAGGCCACCCGGAAGGATGATGGTATTACCATCCTCAGACGAATGGCCAGGCCGAGGTTTCCAACCGAGAGATCAAGCGCATCCTGGAGAAAACTGTGAGACCGTCGTGCAAAGACTGGAGCCAGCGCCTTGACGATGCGCTATGGGCATACAGAACTGCACATAAGACACCGATTGGGACTTCACCATTTCGGTTGGTTTATGGAAAAGCGTGCCATCTGCCAGTGGAGTTGGAACACAAGGCATACTGGGCATTGCGCGTTTGCAATCTGAACCTAGATGAGGCCGGTAAGGAGCGCGCATTTGAGCTAAGCGATTTAGAGGAGCTGCGCTTAGATGCATATGAGGGGCTACGTGACTACAAGGCGCGCACAAAGGCATTTCATGAAAAAAAACATCCTTAGACGCACCTTTGAGCCAAGAGACCAGGTACTATTGTTTTCCTCGCGCCTAAAGCTAATGCCTGGGAAGCTGCGCAGCAAATGGACGGGACCATACACGGTTACCAAGGTTTTCCCTTACGGAACAATCGAGTTAGAAAACGAGCACCAGCATCGTTTTCAGGTCAATGGGCAGAGAGTCAAAAAGTATTTAGGAGAACCTTGGGATGACACAGCGCGCGAAGTTAACTTGGCAGAGCCAGAAATAGAAGATGCGCAGGTTGCTGCGCCAGAGTTGCCACCAGATGCAGCTGAGGGAGAGCTGGGAACTATTGCTCATATTTCTTCTCCCTCATTAACTAACCTCGTTACTTATGATTTGTTACATGATATTAACCACGCTGACCACCCTTCCGATCCTTTGCACAGAACTAAGAAGAACGCAACGCGCACACGAGCGCGGGGTCACTCAGGAGCAAGAGTGGGGGGGGGGGGGGGGTCACTCGCACACTTTTAAGCAAGTAACGAGGTACGGTCGAGCCAACGACGTTCAACAAAGGCACTTGTCGGGAGGTAACCCGATGCGTTTTACTTTTACACATTTTTTATAGTTTTCTTAGTGTTTTTAGCTAGTTTAAGACTTGCAGTTTTTTTTAGTCGTGCAGCAGTACGCAGGTCAGTGCGCAAATTTAGTGCGCAGAACAGATGCCCTAGACAGGGGGTATAAAAGGCAAAAACTTAAGAAAAATTTCAGCATTTTCACATTCGACCGTTGCAAGAAAGCTCCTGCCCTCAGCCTCCGCTCACCGTCCGGCAATCAACCAGGCCTCTGTTCAAAAAGATTTGAGGAGCTTACCGTCGCACATACACCAGGTAACCCTTCCCTTCAGTTTGAGCCGATTCAGTTAGGGTTTTGTGCGATAGAGGAGTTGCCCTAGGTTTGAAATCGCACCTAGTTCGTCTGCACCATTTGGAGTTCTGAGTAGTGGGTTTTGTTGGCGGAGGATTGGCGACCTTTAGGTGACAGTTTTAGGGCGTAAGTCGGAGTTTGGATTTTTAGGCATTTGTTGAGCTTTGACCATAGTTGACCAGAGGAATAGCAGCGCACCATGAGGCCCGCAGAGGATCAAGAAACTCCAGCGCCGTTCGCCAGCAAATACGATGCCTTCATGAGACTGGAGATGTACAGGACCCCGTACATCAGTAGGGACTTCCTGCGCGAAGTCGAGTTGGAGGAGCTGATTGTGGAGAAGCTCGTGCTGGCGAGTTGGGAAGCGTTGTTGGAGGTCAACAGCGCAGCTGATAAGGAGGATACATGCGAGTTCTTGGCGTCGCTGGAGACTGCCGACTTGGAGATCAGATACCGGCACCGAGGGGTGTGGTATATAGCCTCGGCCAAGAAGCTGAAGCGCACGCTGAGGTGCGCCAAGGTGCGTGAGGAGGATGTGGACACGCACACAAATTAGGAGGCATGGCGTGAGATGGCGATCCGTGGATGTTCTACCTCTTGCGCATGGTCGCCTATGCAATCATCGGGCGCTTTAATGGTGCGCCAAAGATCAGCCTGCTAGACATGGATATACTGAAGGGATTCTACTATGGGAAGAAGGTGCTGTTTGTATCAAACATGGTGGTACATTGGAGTCGGGTCAGCACAAAAGGGCCGCTGACGTGCGAAGGAATGATCACGCACCTGCTGCGTGCGCTGCATAGAGAACCGGAAGTGCCCGAGCACACGGTAGTGCCAGCCGTTCCCCTGGACCGTGCCCATATGCTGCAGCTCAGAGCGGTGGCTGCGAGAGAGGACGGGTCCTTAGAATGGTGCTACCAGCTGCAGCCGGCTAGAGCACCGAGGCACAGAGCAGAGAGCAGCGCGCAACCAGAGGAGGCCGCTGAGGAAAGGGAGATCGAAGAGGCCCCAGAGCCAGTTGTGCCTCCAGTCAGGCGCATGAAGACTCGTGCGCAGAATGGAGCGCGCAGGAGGGCGAGTGTGCCGCAGGGGGAGCCAGTAACTATAGCCATTGATGATTCTCCCCCGCGTGCACAGGGAAAGCGCCTTAGAACAGAGGCAGAGGAGGCGCCTGAGGAGGTGTCAGAGGAGCAGCGCATGATGTTCAACGTCATGCGCGTGCTAGAGTATTTAGCGCCAGAGGGGGCAGACCTGAGCATAAGTCTACCATCAGGGTGGAAATTTGGAGATTCTATCCCCCCTCTCCTCAGTCTGCGTAGGCCGCCTCCAGGGTCCCCCAGCGAGCAGCGCAAGCCAGCCAGCCCTCCTGCCCAATCACCGGTCCATTCAGCAGTGCCCACCCCAGTAGTAGACCCGGTACCAGCACCTGCAGAACCCACTGCGCAGCCCTCTCTGTACAGAGGTCCTCTGAGGGCAAATCATAGGTTCCAGCTCAGATTCGATATGGGACCCTATCTCGAAGGACGATCTCGTGACCCAGCCCGCAGCAGTTTCCGTCGTGCCGCCAGCCTCTAGTTCAGAATATGAGACAGATTCCACAGATGAGGAGGCGCAAGGATCCGCAGCTGAGTCCAGCTCCGAAGATGTCTAGGGACGCAGGGAGGGCGCTCATTACTTTCGGGTTGGTTTCTTATATTTTTGAAAACTATTGCTCGATGTTATTTTACTATCTTGTGCTGAATATTTCGTGAACTCCTGACTATGTCTTTGCTGCGATGACTATATATTTTTCTTTCTTATGTCCTTTGTTTTGTTTGCATGCATGAGTCGTGGGGACACGTCTCTGTTTAAGTGTGGGGGGGGGGGAGCGTTACATTTTCATTTCACGTTTTTTTTTAGCTTTGTAGTGTAGCTTAGTTTAGTTGAAGGGAATAGTAGCAATGGTGCGCTTGTGTGCGGGTTGCGCACACTTTTTGACTTGTATTGTCCTATTCATCTTGCATGCGCTGCTATCAACTGTTTAGTATATTTTTTCGATTTTTTCTGCTCCTTTTAGTTGGGATATACAGGGAATGTGGAGTTGACAGAAAAGCTCTAGAGAGGCGGTTAGTCGTTTTGGCTTTGAAGGTAAGGTATATGGGTGAGAGCGCTAGTGGAGGCCGGTGCTTCGCGACCTTCGGAACAATAGAGCACGCTCAGCCACGCAATCTTACTCTTATTACTTGTCTGTTATATGTTAAACTAGTTGGTAGCTTGACGGTGACAACTAGGAGTAACGCGCTAGGATAATCAGTTGCTATTGTGACAGGATTCGTAGCTGCTTAGACTAGTTTCAAGAATTAATAGCTCATGGACTTTGATCGGAACATGCGCACATGTTAGGAAGCCTTGATCGGACACTAACTTCAGTGAATCGAACTATAGACGTTTAGAGTCGATGATAAGGAATACATTCATAGAGGATTGTCTTTACCGATACTTTTCATAGTCATAGTACTTAATCTCTACCGCCTGCGCACGTCTAGTGCAAATTCTGCTTTCACTACTGTTCATTCGCGCACCTGCGCAACCCAATCACTCACAACCCCAATTTTCGTAAGTTGTAGGTTTCTAGTTAGAACGAGTCTGCTTGCTCCTTGTGGGATCGACCCTGACTTAGCCGCTATACTAAGTGGAGAAGGAAGGATTAATTTGACGCGTACAACGACGCGCGATCAGCGGGCCTCATGGTGCGCTGCTATTCCTCTAGTCAACTACGGTCAAGCTCAACAAATGTACAAAAATTCAAACTCCGAATTACGCCCTTAAACTGTCACCTAAAGGTCGCCTATCCTCCGCCAACAAAACCCACTACCCAGAACTCCAAATGGTGCGGACAAACTAGGTGCGATTTTCAAACCTAGGGCAACTCCTCTATCGAACAAAACCCTAACTGGATCGGCTCAAACTGAAGGGTAGGGTTACCTGGTGTATGTGCGACGGTAAGCTCCTCAAATCTTTCTGAACGGAGGCCTGGTTGATTGTCGGACGGTGAGCGGAGGCTGAAAGCAGGGGTTTTCTTGCAACGGTCGAATGTGAAAATGCTGAAATTTTTCTAAGTTCTGGCCTTTTATACCCCCTGTCTGGCGCATCTGTTCTGCTCACTGAAATTTGCGCACTGACCTGCGCACTGTTGTGTGACTAAAAAAACTGCAAGTCCTAAACTAGCTAAAAACACTAAAAAACTATAAAAGAAAACGTGTAAATGGAAAACGTGTCGGGTTACCTCCCGACAAGTGCCTTTGTTTAACGTCGTTGGCTCGACCGTACCTCGTTACTTGCTTAAAAGTGTGCCAGTGACCCCCCCCCCCCCCCACTCTTGCTCCTGAGTGACCCCGCGCTCGTGTGCGCGTTGCGTTCTTCTTTGTCCTGTGCAAAGGATCGGAAGGGTGGTCAGCGTGGTTAATATCATATAACAAATCATAAGTAACGAGGTTAGTTAATGAGGGCGAAAAAATATGAGCAATAGTTCCCAGTTCTCCCTCAGGTGCATCTGGTGGCGACTCTGGCGCAGCAACCTGCGCATCTTCTATTTCTGGCTCTGCCAAGTCAACTTCGCACGCTGTATCATCCCAAGGTTCTCCTAAATACTTTTTGACTCTCTGCCCATTGACCTAAAAACGATGCTGGTGCTCGTTTTCTAACTCGATTGTTCCGTAGGGAAAAACCTTGGTAACCGTGTATGGTCCTGTCCATTTGTTGCGCAGCTTCCCAGGCATTAGCTTAAGGCGCGAGGAAAACAATAGTACCTGGTCTCCTGGATCAAAGGTGCGTCTGAGGATGTTTTTATCATGAAATGCCTTTATGCGTGCCTTGTAGTCGCGCAGCCCCTCATATGCATCTAGGCGCAGCTCCTCTAACTCGCTTAGCTCAAATGCGCACTCCTTACCAGCCTCATCTAGGTTCAGATTGCAAACGCGCAATGCCTAGTATGCCTTGTGTTCCAACTCCACTGGCAGATGCACGCTTTTCCATAAACCAACCAAAACGGTGAAGTCCCGATTGGTGTCTTATGTGCAGTTCTGTACGCCCATAGCGCATCGTCAAGGCGCTGGCTCCAGTCTTTGCGCGACGGTCTCATAGTTTTCTCCAGGATGCGCTTGATCTCTCGGTTGGAAACCTCGGCCTGGCCATTTGTCTAAGGGTGGTAGGCGGTGGACGTCTTGTGGCGCACTCCATAATGGTTGAATACCTGCGCCACTATCCTATTACAAAAATGCGTCCCTGGTCCCGTACCTGCAAAAGATGTTCGTTCTCAAAAAGTCAGCGACCGTCTTACCATCATCCTTCCGGGTGGCCTTAGCCTCAACCCATTTGGAGACATAATCCACCGCGACCAATATATACTCATATACGGAAGATGGAGGAAATGGCCCCATGAAGTCAATCCCCCAAATATCGAATACTTCATCCACTAGTATGGGCGTCTACGGAATCTCATTGCGCGCTGAAATTCCCCCTGTGCGCTGACACTTGTCACAATTCCTGCAGTGGTTATACGAGTCACTAAACAAGTGTGGCCAATAAAATCCGCAATCCAGGATCTTTCTGCTCGTGCGCTTTGGACCAAAGTGTCCTCCACATGTGTGCGCATGACAAAACATTAAAACCGAGTTAATTTCATGGTTAGGCACGCATCGCCTCAAAATCTGATCAGGTCCTATTCTGAGCATATACGGATCATCCCAAATGTAATACCTGGACTCATGCTTTAATCTCATGCATTGGGTTTTAGTGAAATAAGGAGGAAACGTACCTGTGACCAGGTAATTCGCAATGTGCGCATACCATGGTACCTTACCTGTCAGCGCCATCAGATGCTCGTCAGGGAATGTCTCCGTGATCCGCCCTGGCTCCTCCTCTTTCACGATCCTGCTCAGGTGGTCAGCGACTGTGTTCTCCGTTCCCTTCTTATCCTTGATTTCCAAGTCGAACTCCTGAAGTAGGAGCACCCAGCGCATCAGGCGCGGCTTAGTCTCCTTCTTGGACATCAGGTAACAGATTGCTGCGTGGTCTGGGTAGACGATGACTCTGGCGCATAGAACATATGCGCGGAACTTCTCCAGTGCAAACACGACTGCCAGAAGTTCCTTCTCCGTGGTGGTGTAGTTCCTCTGGCAGCGTCCAGTGTGCACTATGCATAATAGATGGCATGTGGCTTCTTATCCACGCGCTGTCCCAAAACTGCACCTACTGCATAGTCACTTGCGTCGCACATCAGTTCGAACGGCAGGCTCCAGTCTGGCGCGCGCATCACTGGCGCACTCGTCAGCGCCTCCTTCAGCTTATCAAAAGCAGCCCTGCACTCATCAGTGAATTCAAAACACACATCCTTTTGCAAGAGGTTAGACAGGGGTATACAAATCCTAGAAAAATCTTTTATGAAACGCCTGTAAAACCCTGCATGCCCAAGGAATGATTTCACATCGCGCACGTTAGTGGAATAAGGCAGATTTGAAATAAGATCTATTTTGGCCTTATCTACCTTGATCCCCTCCTGCGAGATAATATGTCCTAGTACTACTCCATGTGATACCATAAAATGACATTTTTCATAATTGAGCACTAGGTTTTTTGAAATGCAGCGCGCTAAGACCTTATCAAGATTAATTAAGCATGCGTCAAAGGTACCTCCATACAAAGTAAAATCATCCATGAACACCTCTATGCATATACCAATCATATCAGAAAAGATGCTCATGACATGCGTCGAAACGCAAACGTACCGAATGGGCAGGTAAACATAGTTTTTTCTTGATCCTCCGCAGCTATGGGTATCTGATTGTACCCTGAGTACCCGTCTAGGAAGCAAAAGTATGGCTTCCCCGCTAATCGATCTAGCATCTGGTCCATGAAGGGCAGCGGAAAATGATCCTTGCGCGTGACTACGTTAAGCTTTCTGTAGTCGATGCACATGCGCCATCCAGTTTGCATGCGCTTGGGAACTAGCTCACCCTGCGCATTCTCCTCTACTGTGATTCCTCCTTTCTTCGGCACAACGTGCACTGGACTCACCCACTTGCTGTCCGAGATTGGGTAAATGACTCCTGCGTCAAGCAGCTTCAGGATCTCCTTCTGTACCACCTCCATCATATTCGTATTCAGTCTGCGCTAAGGTTCCCTGGATGGTTTAGCACCATCTTCCAATAGAATCCTGTGCATGCATACGTCCGGGCTCACTCCGCTCAGGTCAGCAAGTGTCCATCCTATAGCGCGCTGGTTCTTGCACAGCACCTCTTGTAACCGTGCCTCCTGCTCCTCTTCTAATCCTTTCTTTATGAGTTGCTTCAGCTCGACCTTGGGTGCCTGTTCAATAGAGGGCAAGATTTTATTAGCAGTGCAGACATTAACTATATCGTGTACCTGTCTGGATATTGGTTCAGCACTGCTCAGCTCATCCTCATGCACCTCCATCTCTGCCTGTGTCAGCGGCTCAGGTCCTTCTGTTGCGCTCGCACATTGCGCATCTGCAACCAAGTCATCTATGCTGTCCAACGCGTGCATTGTGGCGTTCTCATGAGGGTGCTGCATCCCTTTAAATATGTTAAAGTGAATTTCCTCGCCATCGACTTCCATTGAGAGCGTACCCCTCCACACGTCAATCTTTGTGCGCGCTGTCATCAGAACTGGTCTGCCCAATAGGATCTGCGCACTTCCCTTGCTCGTCTCACCCTCCATCTCTAAGACGTAGAAATCTGCTAGGAACACCAGCTCTCCTACTCGGACGAGGACGTCCTCTATCATGCCCTTCGGTTGTTTGCACGACCGATCGGCTAGTTGAATGGTGAGACCTGCAGGCTTTAGTGGTCCAAGGCGCAGTGACGCATACAAGGAATAGGGAAGCACATTTATGGATGCGCCTAAGTCAATCATGCAGTTACTTACTATGGTCTTACCTAAAGTGCATGGAATGGTGAACGTACCTGGATCCCGGCAATTTAGGTGGTACCTTATGTTGCACGATTGCTGAGGCCTGCGCATTTAGCATTACTTGTGCGCACTCGCCTTTCCTCCTCTTGTTTGTGCACAGCTTCTTTAAAAACTTGGCGTACCTAGGGATCTGCCGAACTGCTTCAATAAGGGGAATGTTTATTTCCACCTTACTGAATAACTCGTAGAGCTCCTTATCAAGCGCTTCTTTCCTAGCCAATGGTGCCTGTACAGGAAAAGGTGCAGGTATGTTAGTACGATTCATGTCTTTGTCTTTTGATTGCGCCATACCTGGCGCCTCGCCCTGCTGGTTTGTGGCTTGCGCTACTGGTTGCGCATCCGGCTCTGCTGGCGCTGGAGCTTGCGCAACTGGTTGCGCGGGCGCCTCTGCGGTCCTTTCTATTCCTACTGTGCGCCCAGTCCTCAGTGTCACTGCGTTGACTCCTCCCTTGGGATTCTGAATCACTTGTGAAGGCAAGTTGCCATCGCTCTTCTTCAGCTCATACACCGTGGTAGCTATCTGTGACAGCTGCTTTTCAATGGACTCGACCCTCTTGTCATACTTCTCATCATTCTTGCGCACTGTGTCTGCTAGCTGGCCCACGATATCTTCTAGGGATCGCCGCGGCTGCTGGTTATTTTGCGCTGGCGCGTCAGTGCGGCGATGCGGTGGATTGTAGGGCGCAGCTTGTTGCGTCTGCTGTGGTGCGCGCTGCTCCGCGGACTGCCTCTGAAAATTGTTGTCCTCCTTCCATCTGAACCCATTTGCGGCTAGTCCAAAACGTGGTTGATTCCTCGAAAAGTGTGGGACATGCATCGGTTTTCTGCTCGGTGGACGTACAGATTTCGCATGCCTTTGGCGCAGCTGTTGCGCCCCTTACGCGTTCATCAACTTTTGCAGCATGGCCTTCATCTCCTCTATCTCAGCGCTTGTTTCTACCTGATGCACAGAACGAGCACGACTATTCTCAAGTGTTAGCTGATGTCTTACCTGTCCAGCAGAGTCTTCTATCAGCTGCCACGCGTCCTCTGGGTACATGTTGCAAATGTCGCCTCCTGCGCATGCATTCAATAATCTCAGCTCCATTGGTTGCAATCCGTTCAGGAAATTCTCTATCAGCACATTCTGGGGCAGGCCGTGATTGTAGCAGTTAGCCTCCAGTTCCCTGAAACGCTCATAATACTCCGATAGTGATTCTCCTGCGCCCTGCCTAGGTGCGGCCAGCTCCCTCCTGAGTAGCGCGATTTTGGCTGCTGGCTAGAATTTGTCCAAGAACTTCTTCTGAAGCTGCTCCCATGTGTGAATAGATCCTGCTGGTAAGCTCATCAGCCAATGCCTGGCCATATCACACAATGAAAAAGGGAACGCCTTCATCTTCAGCGCTTCGTCGCTCTCTCCTTCGGCCTTCATGTTCTCGCAAATAACTAGGAATTCTCGCACATGCTTGACTGGGTTCTCGTTCATCCCATGAAACTTGGGCATGTGATGAATGAGCGAGCTCCTTAGCTCAAAATGACCATCTGGTGGAAGCACTATGCACCATGGCTGGTTAACCGTGATTGGAGCTGACATCCCGCGCACTGTTCTGTGTCGCGCGACCTGTCGCGCGGGTGGCGCATTATACATTTCAGCAGCCATCCTCGCTTCAACTACGCGCTGCACTTCCTCTCTGAACAGGGCTGCACGGTTATCTGCCCTCGCATTCTCTGGGGTTCTGTCCCCTAAGTTATATCCAATGACACTGTTATCCTCCATGACCTGTTCTAAATCTCAAAGAAAATGAAATTAAAAGACAACTAAGCTGTCGCATCTGTCAGTGCACAGCGCAACTATTTCAAGGTTGCGCAGGCTGTTGTGATTGCGCGCTGTCAGAAACAATAACAAGGAAAATAAAGCAAACAGGTGCTGGCTTAGAAGAACCATTTTCTAGGGGAATCTCCTCTTCTTTCGAGTCGCTCTCAAATTCTTTATCAGAATAACCTTCATCATCTCCAGGGTTTTGAGTCCTGTAGCCGCAGAAGAAAACACTTCCATTCTTCCAGTTGTGAGATAGTTCAAAGTCCTTCTCAAATACAACATCATACTGGATTTGCGGGAACTTATCTGCAGACAATGTTCCAATGACCAGCTTCTGCTCATCGACCTTCACATATACTGGGACTGACTCATCCTTTCCCTTTTTTGATTCTCCGATAGAGGCCTGTGAAAGATGGATCACTTTACCATCACCAGGACACACTTTCAAGGTTTCTCCAGCCTTCACTTCAACTCCCTAAAACTCCATTGATGATAATTGCGGAGCGGAGGATTGAAACTAGGGTTTCAGGGAGGAAGGGGCAGATGAAGCAAGGGTTTAAGAGGAAGTTAGGGTGCAGGAATGGAATACAATTTGCCCCGCCATCTATTTTTTGGTTTTGATTTCTGTTTTTTTGATTTGATTTCCTTGTTTCGCGACCCGTTTTATTTTTTGATAATGATCACAGATTTAAGTATCTTCTGATCTGATTATATCTTTTCAATTTTGAATATTTCAGTCAAATTAGGAAACCTCAACTCATATAAATAGTTGGGCTTGCGCTAGGGTTCCCAAGTTGATATATCTCCCGAGCAATGCGTGTATCCCAGAAGTCTAGCTTTTTATCTGGGAATTACAGCAGCCTTGGCCCTTGAAATTCGATCACAGAGGACTGAGACAACACTTGCCGTTGAAGCAAAGAACACGAGCGCACGAGCAGACGAGTTTTGATCGGTAAAGTTTTCAACTTGTTGTGATTGGGTTGCTTGAATTCATCTGGATCTCCTGCTGCATTGAATTTTTTGTTTCTTAAATTCCTTCCTTGCGTTTGTTTGAGCTCAGTTGAGGTTTGATTGGTACTGAAGTAACATGTTTTAGTGGTTAATTGTCGGTAGGTTGAATTTCAGTGTCTACTTTTGGGTCTTTAGAATCCAAATTGTCCCGAGTCTGAGAGGTAGTGCTCGTATGACCATCTGGAGAGAGTTTAGCAGACTTGGTTTTAGTAGGAGTGATAGAGGCTATTTGTACGCATTATTTAGATCATAACCCTATGCTTGTTTGCAATATTTTATGAGCAAGATTACTCGCTTCTAGTGTTTTTGTATTACAGGGCAAAACGAGTCCTTGAGTCGGATACGCGCTAACAGGCAGCGTTCTAGGAGTGAAAGATCCGCCTGCGGAGCTAGCTGCACAAACAGAAGAGAAGTTGGCGAGAGTCAGTAGCGGTGCGCTAGCCGAATGCCGTGCGCCAAGCGCAAAGTCCAGTGACCAGATTTGGAAGTTGCCAAAGGTGAACTTCCTGGGCAATATATAAACAAAGGAAGTCTAGGGTTTTAAGAAGAGGAGATATCATCCACCATTGGACGACACACATCAGAGATAGCGGCAAAACTGGAAAACACACGGACTCGTTGAGAGGATTTGCGCCAGCCGACTGCGCCAGCCGAGAAGACAAGCTGCACGCACTGTTTGCTACTGTTTTCTCAGACACATTAGTCATTATTTACTATTCTGTGATGTTTATCACTAGCATGTCTAGCTAAACTCTTAGTGTTGGTCGGGCATGAATCTATGATGTATTTTCTTTGAGACTTGAGCTTAATGCATAGTTTACTTACTTGTATTAATCCTGTGCATACGGAGACAGCCAGTTGCATAAGTAGGAGAAGCCTTGAACCGCAATCTTACTTGTGTTGCTTGCTTGTCATATGTTAAACTAGTTGATAGCTTTACGGTGACAACTAGGAGTAACGAGCTAGGGTAAGCAGTTGCTACTGTGACAGGATTCGCAGCTGTTTTAGTCTATGTTCTAAGGATTAATAGCACATGAACTTTGAACGGAACATGCGCACGTGTTAGAAAGCCTTGACCGGACACTAACCCAAGTGAAATTAAGCTATAGACGTTTAGAGTCGATGATAAGGAATGCACTCATAGAGGATTGTCTGCCCAGTACTTCTCACAATCATAGTATTTAATCTCTACTGCTTGCGCACGTCTAGTGCAAATTTCTGCGTTACACTAGTTACTGTTCATTTGCGCATCGCGCATTTCAATCATTCACACACCCCTCATTTTCGTAAGTGTAGGTTGCTGGCTAGAACTAAACTTTTGCTCCCTGTGGAGATCGACCCTTACTTAACCGCTGTACTGAGTGGAAGAG
Source organism: Umbilicus rupestris (assembly GCA_963678935.1). Classification (NCBI taxonomy): domain Eukaryota; kingdom Viridiplantae; phylum Streptophyta; class Magnoliopsida; order Saxifragales; family Crassulaceae; genus Umbilicus; species Umbilicus rupestris. The sequence continues at coordinate 6,789,693 of OY787607.1, read as the reverse complement.
GAAGGATTATATTTGACGCGCACAACGACGCGCGATCAAATTTTGGCGCCGTTGCCGGGGAGCAACACAGCTAAGTTCTAGTTAGTTTACGTTTTTTTTTCTTTCTTTTTAGTAACTAGTTATTTCAGATTGTTTTCTCGTTGTTGTCTCTGACAACGCGCAATCTCATCAGCCTGCGCAACCTTGAAACAGTTGCGCTGCGCAGATTCTAGTTGCGCCCTGACAGACGCAACAGCTTAGTATCTTTTAATTTCATTTTTCTTTGAGATTCAGAACAGATTATGGAGGATAACAGTGTCGTAGGAGACAACTTGGGGGACAGAACCCCAGAGGAAGCAAGAGCACATAACCGCGCAGCCCTGTTCAGAGAGGAAGTGCAGCGCGAGGTTGAAGCAAGGAGGGCCGCTGAAGTGTATCATGCGCCACCCGTGCAACAAGCCGCGCGACGCAGTGCGAGATGTCAGCCCCTATCACTGTTAACCAGCCATGGTGCATCGTGCTTCCACCAGGCGGTCATTTTGAGCTAAGGAGCTCGCTCCTCCATCACATGCCCAAGTTCCACGGGATGAACAATGAAAATCTAGTCAAGCATGTGCGAGAGTTCCTAGTGATTTGCGAGAACATGAAGACCGAAGGGGAAAGTGATGAGGCGCTGAAAATGAAGGCATTCCCATTTTCGTTGTGTGATACAGCCAGACATTGGTTGATGAACTTACCCGCAGGATCCATTCACACATGGGAGCAGCTGCAGAAGAAATTCCTAGATAAATTCTATCCAGCAGCAAAGATTGCGCTGCTCAGAAGGGAACTAGCCGCGCCAAGGCAGAGCTCAGTGGAGTCATTGTCAGAATATTACGAGCGTTTCAGGGAACTGGAGGCCAACTGCTACAATCACGGCCTGCCCCAGAATGTGCTGATAGAGAACTTTCTAAATGGACTGCTGCCCATGGAGCTGCGACTATTAAATGCATGCGCAGGAGGGGACATTTGCAACATGTACCCAGAGGATGCGTGGCAACTGATAGAAGACTCTGCTGGGCAGGTAAGACATCAACTAACGCTTGAAAATAGTCGTGCTAGTTCTGTGCATCAGGTTGAAACAAGCGCTGAGATCAAGGAAATGAAGGCCATGCTGCAGAAATTAATGAGTGCGCAGAGCGCACAACCAGTTGCGCAAAGGTATGTGAATTCTGCAGGTCCACCGAGCACAAGACAGATGAATGCCCAACACTTTTCGAAGAGACTGGAGATGTCAATGCTCTTGGAGGATGGGACAACAGAGGACCGCAGAGGCAGAATCAGCCGCGCTTTGGGCTTGCCGCAAATGGATTCAGATGGAAGGAGGAGAACAATTTCCAGAGGCAGTCCACTGATCAGCGCGCGCCACAGTAGACGCAACAAGCTGCGCCCTACAATCCACCGCATCGCCGCAATGACGCACCAGCGCATAAGAACCAGCAACCGAGGCGATCTTTGGAAGATATCGTGGGGCAGCTAGCAGATACAGTACGCAAAAATGACGAGAAATATGACAAGAGGTTCGAGTCCATCGAAAAGCAGCTATCACAGATCGCAACCACAGTATATGAGCTAAAGAAGAGCGATGGCAACCTGCCTTCACAAGTGATTCAGAACCCTAAAGGAGGAGTCAATGCAGTGACACTGAGGACTGGGCGCACAGTAGGAACAGAGCAGACCGCGCAGGCGCCCGCGCAACCAGTCGCGCAAGTCCCGGATCCAGCAGATCAGAATGCGCAACCAGAGCAAGATACGCAACCAGAAGCGCCAGCCATGAACCAGCAAGGCAACACGCCAGGTATGTCTCAGTCGAGACACAAGGACATAAATTGTACTAACATACCTGCACCTTTCCCTGTGCAGGCACCATTGGCTAGAAAGGAAGCATTGGACAAGGAGCTTTATGAGTTGTTCAGCAAGGTGGAAATCAATATTCCCCTCATTGAAGCTATTCGGCAGATTCCCAGGTATGCAAAGTTTTTAAAAGAGCTGTGCACAAACAAAAGGAAGAAGGGCGAATGCGCACAGGTAATGCTAAATGCGCAGGCCTCAGCGATCGTGCAACAAAAGGTACCACCTAAGTGCCGAGATCCAGGTACATTTACTATCCCATGCACGCTAGGTAAGACCACAGTGAGTAATTGCATGATCGATTTAGGCGAATCCATCAATTTGCTACCTTATTCTCTATATACGACATTGCGCCTTGGACCACTTAAGCCTGCAGGTCTCACCGTTCAGCTAGCAAATAGATCGTGCAAACAACCTGCAGGCATGATAGAAGATGTCCTAGTTCGAGTAGGAGAGCTGATGTTCCCTGCAGATTTTTATGTGCTCGAAATGGAGGGTGAATCAAGCGCCAGCAGTGCGCAGATCCTCCTAGGCAGACCATTTCTGATGACCGCGCGCACAAAGATAGACGTGTGGAGAGGCACGCTCTCCATGGAGGTAGATGGCGAAGAAATCCATTTCAACATATTCAAGGGGATGCAGCATCCACATGAGGACGCTACAGTGCACGAAATGGACAACATTGATGATTTAGTCGCAGAAGCGCAATGTGCGAGCGCAACCGTAGGACCAGAGCTACTGACACAGGCAGAGCTGGAGGAGCAAGAGGAGGATCTGAGCAGTGCGGAACCAGCACCCACACAGGTACGTGATATAGTTCATATTTGCACCGCTAACAAAATCTTGCCCTCTATTGAACAGGCACCCAAGATCGAACTGAAGCAACTCCCAGAGCACCTCAAATACATTTTCTTGGGAAGTGAGGACACCCTGCCAGTGATCATCAAGAAAGGATTAGAGGAAGAGCAGGAAGTGCGCCTGCAGCAGGTACTGCGCAAGAACCAGCGCGCTATAGGATGGACACTTGCAGATCTGCGCGGAGTGAGCCCAGACGTATGCATGCATAGGATTTTACTGGAAGATGGTGCCAAACCATCCAGGGAGGCTCAGCGCAGGTTGAATCCAAATATGATGGAGGTAGTGCAAAAGGAAGTCCTGAAATTGCTTGGCGCAGGGGTCATTTACCCAATCTCGGACAACAAATGGGTCAGTCCGGTGCATGTTGTGCCAAAGAAAGGAGGAATCACAGTGGAAGAAAATGCGCAGGGCGAGCTAGTGCCCAAGCGCATACAAACTGGCTGGCGCATGTGCATCGACTACAGGAAGCTTAACGCAGTAATGCGCAAGGACCACTTCCCGCTACCCTTCATGGACCAGATGCTAGATCGCTTAGCAGGTAGACCTTATTTTTGTTTCTTGGATGGATATTCAGGGTACAACCAGATACCCATAGCTGCGGAAGATCAAGAGAAGACCACATTCACCTGCCCGTTCGGTACGTTTGCGTTTCGGCGCATGTCCTTTGGGCTGTGCAACGCGCCAGGTACGTTCCAACGCCTTGTCATGAGCATTTTCTCTGATATGATTGGTATATGCATAGAAGTGTTCATGGATGATTTTACCGTATATGGAAGTACCTTTGATGCATGCTTAACACATCTAGATAAAGTCTTAGCGCGGTGCATTTCTAAGAACTTAGTGCTAAATTACGAAAAATGTCATTTCATGGTAACGCACGGAGTAGTATTAGGTCATATCATTTCAGAGGAGGGGATCAAGGTAGACAAAGCTAAGATAGATCTTATCTCTAATCTACCTTATGCCACCAACGTGCGCGACGTGAAATCATTCTTAGGGCATGCTGGGTTCTACAGGCGTTTTATCAAAGATTTCTCTAAAATTTGTATACCCGTCTAACCTTTTGCAAAAAGATGTGTGCTTCGACTTTACTGATGAGTGCAGGGCTGCGTTTGATAAGCTGAAGGAAGCGCTGACCAGTGCGCCAGTAATGCGCACACCAGACTGGAACCTGCCATTTGAGCTGATGTGCGACGCAAGTGATTATGCAGTAGGTGCAGTCTTGGGGCAGCGTGTAGACAAGAAGCCGCATGCCATTTACTATGCATACCGCACACTGGACTCTGCGCAGAGGAACTACACCACCACGCGGAGAAGGAGCTTCTGGCAATTGTTTTTGCGCTGGAGAAGTTCCGAGCATATGTTCTAGGCGCAAGAGTCATCATCTACACTGACCACGCAGCTATCCGCTACCTCATGTTCAAGAAGGAAACCAAGCCGCGCCTGATGCGCTGGGTGCTCTTACTGCAGGAATTTGACGTAGAGATCAAAGACAAGAAGGGCACGGAGAATACAGTTGCTGATCACCTGAGCAGGATCGTGAAGGAGGAGGAACCAGGGCAGATCACGGAAACATTCCCTGACGAGCATCTGATGGCGCTGACAGGTAAGGTACCATGGTATGCGCACATCGCAAATTACCTGGTCACAGGTACGTTTCCTCCGCATTTCAATAAAACTCAGTGCATGCGATTAAAACATGAGTCTAAGCGTTACCTTTGGGATGATCCTTACATGCTTAGAATAGGACCAGATCAGATATTGAGGCGTTGCGTGCCTGACCACGAAATTAATTCTGTTTTGATGTTTTGTCATGCGCACGCATGCGGAGGACACTTCGGTCCTAAGCACACGAGCAGAAAGGTCCTGGACTGCGGATTGTATTGGCCGCACCTGTTTAGAGATGCCTATAATCACTACAGGAATTGTGACAAGTGCCAGCGCATAGGAGGAATATCCGCGCGCAATGAGATGCCGCAGACCCCGATTCTGGTGGATGAAGTGTTTGATGTTTGGGGAATCGACTTCATGGGGCCATTTCCCCCATCTGCAGGCTACGAGTACATATTGGTGGCAGTAGACTATGTCTCCAAATGGATTGAAGCTAAGGCTACGCGAAAGGATGATGGTAAGACTGTCGCTAATTTTCTCAGAACTAACATATTTTGCAGGTACGGAGTGCCTAAGGCAGTAATCAGCGACCAGGGGACACACTTTTGCAACAGGGTCGTGGCGCAAGTTTTCAAGCACTATGGGGTGCGCCACAAGACGTCCACCGCTTACCATCCGCAGACGAATGGACAAGCCGAAGTTTCTAACAAGGAGATCAAGCGCATCTTAGAAAAGACTGTGAGACCATCGCGCAAAGATTGGAGCCAGCGCCTTGATGATGCGCTATGGGCATACCGCACTGCACATAAAACGCCCATTGGGACCTCACCATTTCGGCTGGTCTATGGGAAAGCATGCCACCTGCCAGTAGAGCTCGAGCACAAGGCATATTGGGCCTTACGCATTTGCAACCTAAACTTGGATGAGGCAGAAAGGGAGCGCGCATTTGAGCTGAACGAACTAGAAGAGCTGCGCCTGGACGCCTATGAGGGACTGCGCGATTACAAGGAGCGCACCAAGGCCTTTCACGACAAGCATATCCTCAGACGCACTTTTGAACCAGGAGACCAGGTATTACTATTCTCATCACGCCTGAAGCTTATGCCTGGAAAGCTGCGCAGCAAATGGACGGGACCGTACACGGTCACCAAGGTTTTCCCCTACGGAACAATCGAGTTAGAAGACGGGCACCGGCATCGTTTTTAGGTTAATGGGCAGAGAGTCAAACGGTACTTAGGAGAACCTTGGGACAGTACAGCACGCAACATTGACTTGGCCGAACCAGAGATAATTGATGCGTAAGATGCTGCGCCAGACACACCACCGGATGTACCAGAGGGAGAACTGGAACCTATTGCTCATATCTCTTCTTCCTCTGCATTTGCCCTCGTTACGCATAATTTATCACATGCTGACTTCCCATCTTACCCTTTGCGCAGGACCAATGAGATCGCAGCACACACACTGGCGCAGGAACACTCAGGAGCAAGCGTGGGGGAGGTTGCAGACACACGTTTTGGCACGTAACGAGGTACAGTCGAGCCAACGATGTTAAACAAAGGCACTTGTCGGGAGGTAACCCGACACGTTTTCACTTTTGCATATTTTATTTTCTACTTGTTTTGTTTTTTTTAGTTTTTAGCTAGTTTAGGACTTGGTAGTTTTTAGTCACGCAGTAGTGCGCCGGACTGTGCGCCTAGCAATGCGCAGGTCAGATGTTCTAGCCAGGGGGTATATAAGGCAGGACTTAGAATACTTGGCGCTAGAGGGGGCGGATTTAAGTATGAGTCCACCATCCGGGTGGAGATTTGGAGACGCGATTCCCCCTCTCCTCAGCCTGCACCGACCACCTCCAGGCCCCAGTGCGCCACAACAGCCAGCCAGCCCTCCCACTCAGCCCCCAGCAGCACCCTCTCCAGTACCACCAACAGCCTCAGCAGCCCCCGCAGTAGAGCTCACCCCTGAACCAGCACCGATACCACCACCAGTAGTTTCCCCTGCCCGGCCTTCTGTTCCGGAGTCCCCCATAGCCTTTCCCAGCGTAGACTCGGATTCCATTTGGGATTCACTTTCCGAGGACGAACTCGCAGCGCAGCCTGACCCCCTCACCATAGTGCCACCAGCCTCCAGCACCGACTACGTGACTTATTCTTCAGAGGATGAGGCGCTTGGGTCAGCAGCTGCGTCTAGCTCGGAGGACTTCTAAGGCCGAGGGGCAGCAGCTTTGGTTTTCTTTAGGGTGGTGTCTTTTATTTTGCTGCGTCTTATTGGATATTATGTGCTGAATATTTGTGCCGACTATTTTGTGACCCTTGTGCTATTGTTTATGCTGCGTGACTATTTGTTTTTGTTCTTATGTTCTTTATTTTTTCTGCATTGCATACATGTGTGCGCTCTCCATGCGCTTGCGCTTGAGTCGTGGGGACACGTCTCTGTTCAAGTGTGTGTGGGGGGGGGGGGGGGGGGGGGCGTTACATTCACTTTTCACGTTTTTGAGCATTTTAGTGTAGCTTAGTTTAAGTTAAAGAGAATAGTAGCAGTAGTGCGCTAGAGTGCAGGATGCGCGTGCGCTCCAGCTTGTTTCGCGCTATCCGTATTGCGTGCGCTGCTATTTACTGTTTTAGTATAATTTTTTTCGTTTTTCTGCTCCTGTTAGTTGGGATATGCAGGGGATGTGGAGTTGACAGAAATGCTCCAGAGAGGCGGTTAGTTGCTTTTGCTTCGAAGGCAAGGTATATGGTCGAGAGCGTTAGTGGAGGCCGGTGCTTCGCAGCCTTCGGGACAAAAGAGCACGCTCAGTCACGCAGATGCCAAAGGCAAAATACCCAAAGCGTGGCGAGGTGGGAAAACAGATCACCTTCTCTCTGGAAATCGAGCTAAGGAAGGCAGGCGCGGATGTAAACGCGTGCGCTGACCTGCGCAGACAGACAAAGGAGAGAGAGCGGGGCGAGTTCCATAGCTGCTATCCGAAGGCTGAGACTGGAACTGCTCTGGGAATGTAAGAAATTAAAGATGAAGCTGTACAAAAGAAAAATACCAGCAGATGATACGCGCTACAAAAGAATCAGCATGCGCACATCAACATGCGCAAAGACCATAAGGAAATCATCAGAGAGCTCAGGTTCCCAAGAAGTGCGCGGACAAATCACGCACCGGAAGAAGCTGCGTTATCCACCATATACTTGTCTTCGGAGTAGGAGCTGGCAGCCTGGAGCCTAAGAAGAGCTATCTCCCAGCCATCCAAAAATCTTCATCCCGGCTGAGAGGTAATGGATTTCGGAATTATTATATTAGAACTGTTGAGTGCAGTTGTGCGCAGGTGATAGAGCAGTGCGAGTTGAGCAATTGCGCATTCGCATCGGAGTGCAAGACTGTGCGCTAGACTCCAGAAGAGGTAATTGTATCCGCGCTTCAATGCTTGTTCGGGACGAACAAGGGGCAAGTGTGGGGGGTTTGATAGAGGCTATTTGTACGCATTATTTAGATCATAACCCTATGCTTGTTTGCAATATTTTATGAGCAAGATTACTCGCTTCTAGTGTTTTTGTATTACAGGGCAAAACGAGTCCTTGAGTCGGATACGCGCTAACAGGCAGCGTTCTAGGAGTGAAAGATCCGCCTGCGGAGCTAGCTGCACAAACAGAAGAGAAGTTGGCGAGAGTCAGTAGCGGTGCGCTAGCCGATGCGCTAGCCGAATGCCGTGCGCCAGGCGCAAAGTCCAGTGACCAGATTTGGAAGTTGCCAAAGGTGAACTTCCTGGGCAATATATAAACAAAGGAAGTCTAGGGTTTTAAGAAGAGGAGATATCATCCACCATTGGACGACACACATCAGAGATAGCGGCAAAACTGGAAAACACACGGACTCGTTGAGAGGATTTGCGCCAGCCGACTGCGCCAGCCGAGAAGACAAGCTGCACGCACTGTTTGCTACTGTTTTCTCAGACACATTAGTCATTATTTACTATTCTGTGATGTTTATCACTAGCATGTCTAGCTAAACTCTTAGTGTTGGTCGGGCATGAATCTATGATGTATTTTCTTTGAGACTTGAGCTTAATGCATAGTTTACTTACTTGTATTAATCCTGTGCATACGGAGACAGCCAGTTGCATAAGTCGGAGAAGCCTTGAACCGCAATCTTATTTGTGTTGCTTGCTTGTCATATGTTAAACTAGTTGATAGCTTTACGGTGACAACTAGGAGTAACGAGCTAGGGTAAGCAGTTGCTACTGTGACAGGATTCGCAGCTGTTTTAGTCTATGTTCTAAGGATTAATAGCACATGAACTTTGAACGGAACATGCGCACGTGTTAGAAAGCCTTGACCGGACACTAACCCAAGTGAAATTAAGCTATAGACGTTTAGAGTCGATGATAAGGAATGCACTCATAGAGGATTGTCTGCCCAGTACTTCTCACAATCATAGTATTTAATCTCTACTGCTTGCGCACGTCTAGTGCAAATTTCCTGCGTTACACTAGTTACTGTTCATTTGCGCATCGCGCATTTCAATCATTCACACACCCCCCCCCCCCCATTTTCGTAAGTGTAGGTTGCTGGCTAGAACTGAACTTTTGCTCCCTGTGGAGATCGACCCTTACTTAACCGCTGTACTGAGTGGAAGAGGAAGGATTATATTTGACGCGCACAACGACGCGCGATCAAGGAGCTTCTGTGTGCTCATTATCTGGGCCAGCTGCTGTTATATCAGCATCTGGAGGCAAATTCTCAAAAGGTGGTTCCGAGTGAAGAGACTCCATAAACTCATCTAGTGAAACAATAGGTGGAAGGAACTCTGTATCCTTCAATTCATGTTCAATGAGCCCCTGCATAAGATCACTGCTCTCATTTGAAGGAATTGTAATGGTGCACTGAAGATTCTGTTCTTCTGAACTAGTCTTGCCATTTACTGTTTTCTTCTGGCCACCATCGGATTTCTGTCCAGATTGAGGTATGGTCTCCTCAGCTTCTGTCTGATTTTGAGGAAATGAACTTGACCCAACGGACACTTCCACTGAAACATCGTCTTCCTCAACTTCCACTTGAAATTCACACTTGTGTTCCTCAAACCATCGTTCTTGGCGATAAGTCAGCGGGATTTAGTTGACATCATCGTTTAGTAGCTTATTTAACTCTTTAACTGTATGTATGATCACCTTTATGATAAATATTATGTTTGTATCGGTAAGCTTTGCTTTTGTTTGTGTTGGGCAGAAAGGTGATCTTGAAGCAGCGACAATCACACTGGGACGGTTGGGAACCCAGCTGCTTTTACAGTGACGGTAATCCCAACAATAGTTTCAGTATTGGTTATCGTCCGATGATAACCATACTTGGACGGTTCGGAACCCAGTTGCTTTTACAGCGGCGGTAATCCCAACAGTAGTCTCAGTGTTGGTTATCGTCCGATGATAATCATGCTGGGACGGTTGGGAACCCAGCTGCTGTTACAGCGGCGGTAATCCCAACAGTAGTTTCAGTATTGGTTATCGTTCGATGATAACCATACTTGGACGGTTGGGAACCCAGCTGCTATTACAGCGGCGGTAATCTCAACAGTAGTTTCAGTATTGGTTATCGTTCGATGATAACCATACTTGGACGGTTCGGAACCCAGTTGCTTTTACAACGGCGGTAATCCCAACAGTAGTCTGAGTGGAGATTGTTGCCCAAACCTGATGATGCCAAGATTATGACAATCACACTCTCATCATTTTTTTTTATATAGTGGGAATGCCTGTACTTTCTTATATATTATATTATTTGTTTTCTCAGGTGCAAACGATGGTGTACTTTAAAGACTTTCCGGAAATGGAAATTGGTATCTTTGTGTCATGGATACCCCTACAGGTAGAACATCTAAGGCTAGACATAAGTTTCCTGTACGCACATCGATGCTACGTCCAGAGACTCCGCTGGATTTAACTGAGATGACCCGAAGGTTTCATGCGAGGATGACAGTACGCCACACTATCAAAAGGGGTGAGGAGGACACATATGTCCTTAGGAGTCTTTCAAAGGAAGATGATCCTGTAGACCATCAATTTCCTATGCTCGGACGTAGAATCATTTATAGCTCCTCAAAGTGGGGTAGTAGTTATCTGAAGATCCCTGGTGCATTCTCTTACATACCGTTATACTGGGAATGGGTAGAAGATGTCATTGCTCGTTATGCCTCTGAGCTGGATACTTGCAGCATTTTAGCTGCCATTTATGCCTCTCTATATTCGTATGACCATGATAACAACATTTTACCTGCTTTTTGTGAGAGTTGGTGTCCGGAAACCAATACTCTACATACCCAAACAGGCGAGTGGTTAATTTCTCTTTGGGATCTTTTTAAGCTCGGTGGGTTGCCCATGGCAGGTCATATCTATGACGAAGCAGTTCCCAGTTATAGTGCTATGGAAGCACGCGGACCAGATGGCAAGAGGCTGATCTCTCGGGCATGTGGGCACTTGTTTAGAGCGTATTGTCGTCTCGACGATCAACCTGAAGTTAAAAATAAAGTTCGTGCCACCCAATGGATAAATTTCTGGTGTAAACGGAAGCTTCATTATGAAAAGCCGCGCAAGAAACGAGTTCGTGAATCATAGGCTCGTCCGAAACATACGTTTAATCCTAGTGGGGAAGTTCCTGCTAAATCTTCTACTTGGGCTCCCGAGGAATTAGAGATATTTTCTGTACTCATATCATGTTGGTTATGTGTATTCATGCTACCTCATCACGTGGATAGGTTACTTAGGCCATGTACGTTTGAGGTGGCTACTCAGATGGCAAGCGGTGCCCGTTTTAGTTTAGCAGCACCGGTACTGGCTAACATCTATCATGGTCTGAACGCAATGATGGTTGCCCCGAAACCTGCTTTGTCTAACTCCTTTTTTCCGGCTCATTACTTGTACGGGTGGTTGGCTCATTATTTTGGCAGTCACTTTAAATCTGATCATCCTCCCCCGGGTCCTTTAATGGTTCTTTACGGAGGTCATAAATGTGCTAGAAGTTATACGAGTGCTATTGCTGCTCGTGAGTGGTCCATGAGGGTCATTCCTTCAAGGCTTTGAGCCTCAAGTTTTCAAACAATAAACGTGAGTCTATTCTTGACAATAATGCACTCGAGGTCAATAGAATGAGTTACGTTATCTCAATTCGCACGACTTTCCTTTCGCAACGTCGCGGCAATTCCTTTGTCTTGGAACCCTACAGTCCGACTCGCTTTAGCAGACAGTTTGGTTATTTTCCGACAGTTCAGGGTGTGCTCAAGCGTGATATAGAGGGTACTGCACGATACTTTGTGGCTCTGTTTTATCTTAGAATGCTTTTATTTGAGGGTAGTCATGGTGAAGTGATTGTACCGGGTTATTCGTCGAGTTGGGCAGCCTTGACTACCGATGAGTTCAAAGAATGGTGGAGCAGAGCGAATGTGAGTGATTTAAGAAGGGAAGTCCAGCTCCTTGTATCGGGTGTTGAGTGCACGAAAAAGGATAAAGCTACCATCCGAGAAGGTGTGAGTGATCCACCAACTGGGGATATAGGAACCCCAGCTCCTCTTGTGACGCAAGTGATGGAAGCACATGTACTCCCGGCTAACAAACGAACTGTCGATGAGCTCAGTAGTGATGACGCTAGTGAGACTAACTTCAAGCATCGTCGTGGAGGGAAGAAGAAGAAAACACTTGTGATGCCTACTATGCTTGACAGTTTGCGCACTGCCTCCGATGCCCCTGCTACGTGTGCCGCCTTGGTATTCCACTTTCCCCATTTATTTTAATAATTTTTATTTCAGTGATTCCTGTTTGATTCTACAGATACATTTTTTTTTTCAGGAGGGTCTTGATTTAGCAGTAGAAGTTCCAAACCTTATTAATGAACCTCTACTTGGAGCCGTACAAAAAAAATTTCATGGGAAAGGAAAGCCTCCTCCACCGAAACCACAACAGGTTCCGCAGGTTTCTGATTCGTCATCTTCCACTGGTGAACATTTGGCAAGAAATTTGCATGCTTCTAACCCTCATGACGGCTCTTCCCGTATTAGTGGACGGATGGATGCTCGCCCTACATCCTCCTTTTCTACATTTCAACCTGCTCGTATGAGCAGTAATATTACAGATGAGGCCGTGTTAATCATGAAGAGACGTTTGCTCCAGCTCTTAAAGATGGTCAGTTTTGAAAAAGTCCAGAATGTCGTAGCAGGTGCCGTTAATGTTTATGAGAGCATTCGAAAGTTGGATGGTGATCCTTCTGACGTTCAGGCCATGGTTGACGGATACTCAAGAGATGTTGAAGCATTTCTTATGGTGAAGCAGGTCACTACCGAAGATACTCGTGATAAACAGCTCGTGAGCGACGTCTCTGATGTTACGGTGAATCTCGAATCAGCTAAAATGACTCTTGAGGAAGTGTTATGGGTTGGAGATAGTCAAGAGGTGGAGATGTCTATAATAGCCCAGGAGAAAGCTGCTTTAGAGGCTAGAGAAATAAATTTAAGTGAGCAACATCGTCAGCAGCTTGAAGTAATTTCAGCGGCCAAATCAGAAGTCGAGTCACTTCAGCTGAAGTTAGAGAATTTGATTTCTGTGCAGAGTACTTCTCAGGAGGAGATTGCCAGTCTGAAAAGGATGGAGGACATGCTCGAAGAGAGGAGAGAGAGTCTCGATGTCGCGATACGTTAAATTCCACATATGCTTTTATTTGTGACTTCGTTTTTTTTTTTTGAAATTTTATTTATTTTATTTTAGCCGCTCACAGTTTAAACTCTTGCGGGCCAGAAGTTACAATTTTTTGTTGTTGTTGTTGTGGCTATACTTGTTTCATTTCCAAGCTGCCTACGTACTTGCATTACATTTTGCAAGATCAAGCCAACGTAGTTCCTTATTACGCAGTTTATACTCTTGATTAGGAGTTACAATTTTTTTGTGTGTGTAGATTCAGGCATAGTACCGCTTCAAAAACTTTCCGTTGATCGGGCCAATACACAATCCATCTTGATCCACAATCTTGTAGGCACCGTTTGTGTAGACTTCTTTCACTACATATGGACCATCGCATTTTGACTTGAATTTACTTCCTGTCTTGTGCGAGGTGATGATTGGTCTTCTGACTGCCAAAACTAAGTCACCTGCTTGAAAAGAGCGAGGACGCACTTTTTTGTTAAACGCGCGTGAGAGTCTTGCTTGATAACATTGTAAACTTTGTTGTGCTTGTAGTCTTTTTTCGTCAAGAGCTTCCAACTCTGGTAACTGTAGCTGGTCATTTTCATCACAGGTCAGTCCTTCTTGAATAGCGATGCGCATGGATGGAATTTGAAGCTCCAAGGGCAACACAACTTCTACTCCATATACCAAAGCATACGGGGTTGCTTGAGTAGGTGTCTTGTACGTTGTTCGGTATGCCCATAACGCTTCACCAATTTTTTCGTGCCAATCACGTTTTGACTTTATCACTACTTTTCTCAACAGGTTGCACAATGTCTTGTTACAAGCTTCAGCCAAACCATTTGCAGGCGCGTTATACATTGACGATTTGTACTGTTTAAATGTGAACTTTTCGCATACACTTGTCACTAGCTTGTTGAAGAAAGGTTTTCCATTGTCTGTTATGATTCGTTGTGGCACGCCATACCGGTAGATGATTTGTGTCCGGATAAAGTCAGCAACATTTTCTTTCTTAACTTCGCGTAGTGTAATTGCTTCTGCCCATTTAGAGAAGTAGTCTGTAGCAGCAAGGATGTATGCATGTCCATTAGAGGCTTTTGGAGTAATTGGTCCTACCACATCAAGTCCCCATGCTTCGAATGGCCATGATGAAATTGTAGGGTGTAATGGCTCTGATGGTTGGTGTATGAAGTTCGCATTAAATTGACATGCATCACATTTCTTCGCAAAGTCCATGCAGTCTTGCACCATGCTAGGCCAGTAGTATCCCATTCTTTTTATGCGATCATAAAGTTTTGGACCTGATTGATGAGCGCCGCAGACTCCAGCGTGGGCTTCTTGCATAGCCTCCGTTGCCTCTTCTTCTCCTAGGCACCTTAACCATTGTCCAAGAAAAGACCGTCTGTAGAGCGTTTCTTTGTAATGTATAAACTTGGGAGCGCGTCGACGTATCTCTATCTTGTGTTTTGGATCATCGGGCAATATCTGTTTATCCAAGAAGTTAATAATAGGTTGGCGCCAATCGTCTTTGTTTACTTCATAAGCACATACCATATTAGTCGTCTCTAAATCGTCGCACTCTTCGAATGGTGGTACGACCCAACGATTGCAAACTGGAATGGACATGGTCTCTTCTGCCCCCAGTGCCAAGTTGGCTGCAAGATTTGCAAGCGCGTCGGCCAACTTATTGGCACTCCTCTGAACATGTCCTAAGTTGATTGAATCGAACATGTTAAGCATCTGGGTCGCATTTTTGTGAAAAGGGATTAAGTCTTCCTTTTTTACTTCGTAGTCGTTGAGAATTTGATTAATTACGAGTTGTGAGTCCCCATAGATATCCATGTCTTTGATGCCTATCTCACGTGCCATTTGGAGTCCCAATAGGAGAGCTTGATATTCCGCCGCATTATTTGAACACAACTGAGTCAGTGTAAATGAGTATGGGAGAAGATGATTTCCTGGAGATATAAAAACAACTCCTGCTCCTGCTCCATCACGTCTCGCAGCCCCATCAAAATACATTTGCCATGGTGGTAGAATATCAATGTAGAACACTCCTTCACCAGGAAGGTCAACGGAGAGCTCCCATTCAGCTGGAACAGAATGATCGGCAAAGAAATCTGCTATTGCTTGGCCTTTGGTTTCTTTTTGAGGAACAAATATTAAATCATGTTGCTTGAGGAGCATTGCCCATTTTGCCAATCGACCGGAGAGGACAGGCTTCGAAAGTATGTATTTAATTGGGTCAGCCCTAGAAACCACGTGTACGGTATGTGCTTGCATGTAGTGTCTCAACTTTTGAACAGCAAATACTAGCGCAAGACATATCTTTTCAATGGGGGAATAATTCAGCTCAGCTCCGATTAGAGTTCGACTCAAATAATACAAAGCCGTTTCTTTACGCTCGGTATTCTCTTGAGCACACATTGCCCCCAACGATCGTTCTTGTGCAACGATATACATAATTAGAGGTTTTCCCGGAATTGGTGCCCCCAGTACTGGTGCAGATGACAAGTACTTCTTTATGCTATCAAAAGACACTTATCATCCCAATGAAATGGAGCATCCTTTTTCATTAAGTGACTAAAGGGTTGACAGCGTCTTGCTAGGTTAGAGATGAACCTTCGAATGTAAGCAAGATGCCCTTGCAAGCCGCGCAGTTCTTTCAAATTTTTTGGTGCGGGCATTTCTTGGATGGCTTTGATTTTTGTTTGGTCGATTTCAATGCCTCTGTGTGTAACCACAAATCCTAAGAATTTTCCGGAAGTTACGCCAAATGCACATTTAAGTGGATTCATCTTTAGTTGATATTTTCGGAGTCTTTCAAACACTAAACGAAGGTCCCCAATGTGATTTTTCCTTTCTTTTGATTTAACGACCACATCATCAACGTAACACTCTATCGTCTTGTGCATCATATCTTCAAACATTCTTTGCATTGCACGTTGATATGTGGCACCAGCATTTTTTAATCCAAAAGGCATAAATTTATAGCAAAAGATCCCTTTTGGAGTGCGGAAAGCAGTTGCTTCTTGATCTTCAGGCGCCATGTGTATTTGGTTGTATCCTGCCGTACAATCCATGAAAGAAAGTGCTTCATGTCCGGTTGTGGCATCAATCATGAGTTCTGTGACAGGTAATGGGAAATCATCCTTTGGACATGCTTCATTGAGATCTCGAAAGTCAACACATACACGCAATTGTCCGTTCTTCTTTCTAACAGGGACAATGTTTGCAATCCATGTTGGATATTTAACTTCACGAATAAAACCAGCATCAATGAGTTTGTTGACTTCCTTTTCAATTTCAGGAACTAACTCTGGCCTGAATCGTCGTTGAGATTGTTTCTTAGGATTAGTGCCCTTCTTAATCGCTAGCCGATGGACTGCTACATTCGGATTAAGCCCCGGCATCTCTGTGTAGTTCCAAGCAAACACGTCTTTATACTCAGCTAGTAGCGCGTGATATTCGTGTTCTTCCTGCTCAGTAAGCAAGGCACTCACATAGATGGGTCATGGATCTTCTGAAGTTCCAAGATCTAACTCTTTCAGGTCATCTACTGTGGACTGCCCCCCGTCTTCAAGTGTGTTCGGAGCTTGATCAGCCTCTATTTCCTTATTGTCATCATCTACTTCTTCAACTGTAATGTGATAGATTGTTACTACTTCACCTTCATCACTATCTTTTTTTCGGCCCATTCTTCTGGCATTCTCAAGCGGTTGAATACCAAACTCGTGGAGCTATGTAACTGTTTAAAACTGTCCGCTCGTGATCATGAAGAGCATCAGATGGGTCGCTATTGGTTCCTGTACTCTCCTCACCTAATCTGTTGAAAACGGAAGAGCGATTTCTTATGAGAGTATTGATAGAGCCTATTCATACGCGCTATTTAGATCCTAACACTATGCTTGTTTGCATTATTTTGTGTACAAGATTACTGGTTTCCGGTGTTTTTGTATTCCAGGGCAAAACAAGGGCCTAAGTCGGATACGTGCTAATAAGCGCGTTTAAGGAGCGCTACACACAGCCTGCGGAGCTAGCAGCGCAAACAGGATAGGAAGTGGCAGATTCAGAGTACGGTGCGCTAACCAACTGCGCTAACCAGCTTGCGCAGTGAGCCATGCGCAGGATGTTGGTGTTTCCAAATCTTGAACACCATAGGATTTGGAAGTTGCCAAGATTGTCCTCATGAGCAGTATATAAAGAGAGGAAGGCTAGGGTTTGAAGAGGAGAGACAATATCGAGGAGAGAGAGCAAGAACTGAAAAACACACGAGCTGCTGCGAGGACCTGCGCTAGCCGACTGCGCGAGCCGAGACACAGCAATCTGCACGCACCTGCTTGTTACTGTTTCCTTGGATACTTTAGCTTTTATTTACTATTTCTATGATGTTTACTACTAGCATGTCTAGCTAAACGCTTTGTATCGGTTGGGCATGATTCTAGAAGTATTTCCTTTGAGACTTGTGCTTAATGCATAGTTTGTTTGCTTGTATTAATTCTGTGCACACGGTTGACAGCTAGTTACATGAGTAGGGGAAGCCTTGAACCGCAATCTTACTCTTACTACTTGTCTGTTATATGTTAAACTAGTTGGTAGCTCGACGGTGACAACCAGGAGTAACGCGCTAGGATAATCAGTTGCTACTGTGATAGGATTCGTAGCAGCTTAGACTAGTTTCAAGAATTAATAGTTCATGAACTTTGATCGGAACATGCGCACATGTTAGGAAGCCTTGATCGGACACTAACTTCAGTAAAACGAACTATAGACGTTTAGAGTCGATGATAAGGAATACATTCATAGAGGATTGTCTACACCGATACTTTTCATAGTCATAGTACTTAATCTCTACTGCCTGCGCACGTCTAGTGCAATTCTGCTTTTAACTACTGTTCATTCGCGCACCTGCGCAACCCAATCACTCACAACCCCAATTTTCGTAAGTTGTAGGTTGCTAGCTAGAACGAGTCTGCTTGCTCCTTGTGGGATCGACCCTGACTTAGCCGCTATACTAAGTGGAGAAGGAAGGATTAATTTGACGCGTACAACGACGCGCGATCAAATTTTGGCGCCGTTGCCGGGGAGCAACACAGATAAGTTTTAACTAGTTTAAGTTTTCTTTTACAGTAGTTAGTTATTTCTGTTTGCTTTATTTTCATTGTTGTTTCTGACAGCGCGCAATCAACATCAGCCTGCGCAACCTTGAAACAGTTGCGCTGTGCAGATTATAGTTGCGCACTGACAGACGCGACAGCTTAGTTATTTTTTAATTTCGTTTTCTTTGAGATATAGAACAGGTCATGGAGGATAACAGTGTCATTGGAGATAACTTAGGGGATAGAACCCCTGAGAATGCAAGGGCAGATAACCGCGGAGCCCTGTTCAGAGAGGAAGTGCAGCGCGAAGTTGAAGCGAGGATGGCTGCTGAAACGTATAATGCGCCACCCGCGCGACAGGTCGCGCGACGTAGAACAGTGCGCGAGATGTCAGTTCCAATCACGGTTAACCAGCCAAGGTGCATAGTGCTTTCACCAGACGGTCATTTTGAGCTAAGGAGCTCTCTCATTCATCACATGCCCAAGTTTCACGGGATGAACAACGAGAACCCAGTCAAGCATGTGCGAGAATTTTTAGTTATTTGCGAGAACATGAAGGCCGAAGGGGAGAGCAACGAAGCGCTGAAAATGAAGGCGTTCCCTTTTTCACTGTGTGATACGGCCAGACATTGGCTGATGAGCTTCCAGCAGGATCTATCCACACATGGGAGCAGCTTCAGAAGAAGTTCTTGGACAAGTTCTATTCTACAGCCAAGTTCGCGCTACTCAGGAGGGAGTTGGCCGCATCTAGGCAGGGCGCAGGAGAATCACTATCGGAGTATTATGAGCGTTTCAGGGAGCTGGAGGCTAACTGCTACAATCACGGCCTGCCCCAGAATGTGCTGATAGAGAATTTCCTGAACGGATTGCTACCCATGGAGCTGAGATTATTGAATGCATGCGCAGGAGGCGACATTTGCAACATGTACCCAGAGGACGCGTGGCAGCTGATAGAAGACTCTGCTGGACAGGTAAGACATCAGCTAACTCTTGAGAATAGTCGTGCTCGTTCTGTGCATTAGGTAGAAACAAGCGCTGAGATAAAGGAGATGAAGGCCATGCTGCAGAAGCTGATGAATGCGCAGGGGGCGCAACCAGCTGCACCAAAGGCATGCGAATTCTGTACGTCCACTGAGCACAAAACTGATGCATGTCCCACACTCTTCGAGGAATCAGGAGATGTCAATGCTCTAGGAGGATGGGATAATAGAGGACCGTAGAGGCAGAATCAGCCGCGTTTTGGACTAGCCGCAAATGGGTTCAGATGGAAGGAGGACTATGATCCGCGCGTCGTTGTGTGCGTCAAATTAATCCTTCCTTCTCCACTTAGTACAATGGCTAAGTCAGGGTCGATCCCACATGGAGCAAGCAGACTCGTTCTAACTAGTAACCTACACTTACGAAAATTGGAGTGTGAGTGATTGGGTTGCGCAGGTGCGAAAATAAATAGTAGTTAACGCAGAATTTGCACTAGACATGCACAGGCAGTAGAGATTAAGTACTATGACTATGAAAAGTATCGGTGCAGACAATCCTCTATGAATGTATTCCTTATCATCGACTCTAAACGTCTATAGTTCGATTCACTGAAGTTAGTGTCCGATCAAGGCTTCCTAACATGTGCGCATGTTCCGATCAAAGTTCATGAGCTATTAATTCTTAAAACTAGTCTAAGCAGCTACGAATCTTGTCACAGTAGCAACTGATTATCCTAGCGCGTTACTCTTAGCTGTCACCGTCAAGCTACCAACTAGTTTAACATATAACAAACAAGTAGCAAGAGTAAGATTGCGGTTCAAGGCTTCCCCTACTCATGCAACTAGCTGTCAACAGTGTGCACAGAATTAATACAAGCAAACAAACTATGCATTAAGCACAAGTCTCAAAGGAAATACTCATAGAATCATGCCCAACCGATACAAAGCGTTTAGCTAGACATGCTAGTAGTAAACATCATAGAAATAGTAAATAACAGCTAAAGTATCCAAGAAAACAGTAACAAGCAGGTGCGTGCAGGTTGTTGTGTCTCGGCTGGCGCAGTCGGCTAGCGCAGGTCCTCACAGTAGCTCGTGTGTTTTTCAATTCTGCCTCTCTCTCGTGTGTTGTGATGTGTCTGTGTTCCTCTCTTCAAACCCTAGCCTTCCTCTCTTTATATACTGCTCATGAGGCACAAGGACGGCCTTGGCAACTTCCAAATCCGATGGTGTCAAGATTTGGAAACACCAATATCCTGCGCATGGCTCACTGCGCACATTGGTTCGCACAGTCGGTCTGCGCACCATAGTCTGACTCTGCCACTTCCTATCCTGTTTGCACTGCTAGCTCCGCAGGCTGTGTGTTGCGCTCCTCAAACGCTGCCTATTAGCACGTATCCGACTTAGGCCCTCGTTTCGTCCTGGAATACAAAAACATCGGAAACCAGTAATCTTGTACACAAAATAATGCAAACAAGCATAGTGTTAGGATCTAAATAGCGCGTATAAATAGGCTCTATCAAACCCCCCACACTTGCCCTTGTTCGTCCCGAACAAGCACTCAAGCACGGATACCGAACAAGCACTCAAGCACCATATACCCATCTTCGGAGTGAAAGCTGACAACCAGGAGCCTATGAAGAGCTATCTCGCAGCCATCCGAAATGGTCTTCATCCCAGCTGAGAGGTAACGAAATTCAAAATTGTTATATTAAAACTGTTGAAGGCAGATGTGCGCAGGTGATAGAGCAGCGCAAGGTGAATGGTAGTGCAGATCGCGCCAGAGTGCAAGACTGTGCGCTAGACTCCAGAGAGGTAATGCTATCCGTGCTTGAGTGCTTGTTCGTAACGAACAGAGGGCAAGTGTGGGGGGTTTGATAGAGCCTATTTATACACACTATTTAGATCCTAACCCTATGCTTGTTTGCATTATTTTGTGTACAAGATTACTGGTTTCCAGTGTTTTTGTATTTCAGGGCTAAACGAGGGCCTAAGTCGGATACGCGCTAACAGGCAGCGTTTAAGAAGCGCATCACACGGCCTGCAGAGCTAGCAGCGCAAACAGATAAGAAGTGGCAGAGTCGACTGCGGTGCGCAGACCGATTGCGCTAACCAAGGTGCAGTGCGCCATCCGCAGAATAGTGGTGTTTCCAAATCTTGACACCATCAGATTTGGAAGTTACCAAGGTTGGGCCTCATGAGCAGTATATAAAGAAAGGAAGGCTAGGGGTTTGAGAGAGCATCAATACAACACCAAAAACACCAAGAGAGGACCACAGCACACGAGAGAACGGCAGAACTGAAAAACACACGAGCCTGCTGTGAGGACCTGCGCTAGCCGACTGCGCCAGCCGAGATACTGCAACCTGCACGCACCTGCTTGTTACTATTTTCTTGGATACTTTAGATATTATTTACTGTTTCTATGATGTTTACTACTAGCATGTCTAGCTAAACGCTTTGTATCAGTTGGGCATGATTCTATGAGTATTTCCTTTGAGACTTGTGCTTAATGCATAGTTTGTTTACTTGTATTAATTCTGTGCACACGGTTGACAGCTAGTTGCATGAGTAGGGGAAGCCTTGAACCGCAATCTTACTCTTGTTACTTGTTTGTTATATGTTAAATTAGTTGAATAGCTTGACGGTGACAACTAGGAGTAACGTGCTAGAATAATCAGTTGCTACTGTGACAGGATTCGTAGCTGCTTAGACTAGTCTTAAGAATTAATAGCTCATGAACTTTGATCGGAACATGCGCACATGTTAGGAAGCCTTGATCGGACACTAACATCAGCAAACCAAACTATAGACGTTTAGAGTCGATGATAAGGAATATATTCATAGAGGATTGTCTGCGCCGATACTTTTCATAGTCATAGTACTTAATCTCTACTGCCTGCGCACGTCTAGTGCAATTCCTGCGTTCACTACTGTTATCCGCGCACTTGCGCAACCCAATCACTCACACCCCCCAGTTTTCGTAAGTGCAGGTTACTAGTTAAAGCTAATCTACTTGCTCCTTGTGGAATCGACCCTGACTTAGCCGCTATACTAAGTGGAGAAGGAAGCAATTAATTTGACGCGCACAACGACGCGCTATCAGGTTCCATAGTGAATCTGAGCTGGAACTTATGATGGGATCGGCTTCAGGGGACCTCTGAACAGAAGGTTGCGCAGGGGGTGCTGCAGGTGCTGGGATCGGGTCTACTGCTGGGGTGGGCTCTGCTGCATGGACCGGTGATTGGGCAGGAGGGCTGGCTGACGGGCGCTGCTCGCTGGGAGATCCTGGAGGCGGTCTACGCAGACTGAGGAGAGGGGGAATGGAATGTCCAAATCTCCACTCTGATGGTGGACTTACGCTCAGGTCTGCCCCCTCTGGCGCTAAATACTCGAGCACGCGCATGACGTTGAACATCATGCGCTGCTCCTCTGGTACCTCCTCAGGCGCCTCCTCTCCCTCTGTTCTGGGGCGCTTTCCTTGTGCACGCGGGGGAGAATCATCAATGGCTATGGTTACTGGCTCCCCCTGCGGCACACTTGCCCTCCGGCGCGCTCCAGTCTGCGCACGAGTCCTCATGCGCCTGACTGAAGGCGCAACTGGCTCTGGGGCCTCTTCCATCTCCCTTTCCTCAGCGGCCTCCTCTGGCTGCGCGCTGCTCTCTGCTCTTTGCCTCGGCGCTCTGGCCGGTTGCAGCTGGTAGCACCATTCCAAGGACCCGTCCTCTCTTACGGCCACCGCTCTGAGCTGCAGCATATGGGCACGGTCCAGGGGAACGGCCGGCACTACCGTGTGCTCGGGCACCTCCGGCTCTTCATGCAGCGCACGCAGCAGGTGCGTGATCATTCCTCCACAAGTCAGTGGCCCCTTCGTGCTGACCCGACTCCAATGCACCACCATGTCCGAGACAAACAGCACTTTCTTCCCATAATAGAATCCCTTCAATATGTCCATGTCCAGCAGGCTGATCTTTGGCGCACCATTAAAGCGCCCGATGATTGCATAGGCGACCATGCGCCAGAGGTAGAGCATCCACGGGTCGCGCAGCTCGCGTCCTCGGCTGCGCCCCGCGGCAAAAACTTGGCCAATCGCCATCTCACGCCACGCCTCCTGATTCGTGTGCGTGTCTATATCCTCTTCACGCACCTTGGCGCATCTCAGCGTGCGCTTCAGCCTTTTTGCCGAGGCTATGTACCAGACCCCTCTGTGCCGGTACCTGATCTCCAATTTGGCAGTCTCCAGCGACGCCAAATATCCTCCTTGTCAGCGGCGCTGTTGATCTCCAACAGCGCCTCCCAGCCCGCCAGCACGAGCTTCTCCACAATGAGTTCCTCCAACCCGATTTCACGCAGGAAGTCCCTGCTGATGTACGGGGTCTTGTACATCTCTAGCCTCATGAAGGCTTCAAATTTGCTGGCAAATGACGCTGGGGTTTCTTGATCCTCCGCAGGCCTCATGGTGCGCTGGGGTTCCTCCGGTCAACTAAGGTCAAAGCTCCACAAATGGTCAAAAATCAAAACTCCGACAAACGCCCTGAAACTGTCACCCACAGGTCGCCTATCCTCCGTCTACAAAACCCACTACCCAGAACTCCAAATGGTGCAGGCGAACTAGGGTCGATTTCAAAACTAGGGCAACGCTTCCACCGCACAAACCCTAACTGAATCGGCTCAAACTGGGGGAAAGGGTTACCTGGTGTGTGTGCGATGGTGAGCTCTTCAAATCTTTCTAAACGGAGGGCTGGTTGATCGTCGGGCGGTGAGCGGAGGCTAAGGGCAGGAGCTTCCTTGCAACGGTCGAATGGAAAATGCTAAAAAAAATTTCTAAGTCCTGGCCTTTTATACCCCCTGTCTGGCGCATCTGTTCTGCGCACCGAATTTGCGCACTGACCTGTGCACTGCTGCGCGACTAAAAAAGAACTACAAATCCTAAACTAGCTAAAAGACACTAGAAACTATATAAAGAAAAATGTGTAAAAGGAAAGCGTGTCGGGTTACCTCCCGACAAGTGCCTTTGTTTAACGTCGTTGGCTCGACTGTACCTCGTTACTTGCGTAAAAGTATGCCAGTGACCTCCCCCACTCTTGCTCCTGAGTGTCCCCGCGCTCGTGTGTGAGTTGCGTTCTTCTTTGTCCTGCGCAAAGGATCGGAAGGGTAGTGAATGAGGGAGAAGAAATATGAGCAATAGTTCCCAGTTCTCCCTCAGGTGCATCCGGTGGCGACTCTGGCGCAGCAACTTGCGCATCTTCTATTTCGGGCTCTGCAAAGTCAACTTCGCGCGCTGTGCCATCCCAATGTTCTCCTAAATACTTTTTCACTCTCTGCCCATTGACCTGAAAACGATGCTGGTGCTCGTTTTCTAACTCGATTGTTCCGTAAGGGAAAACCTTGGTAACGTGTATGGTCCCGTCCATTTACTACGCAGCTTCCCAGGCATGAGCTTTAGGCGCGAGGAGAATAATAATACCTGGTCTCCTGGCTCAAAGGTGCGTCTGAGGATGTTTTTGTCGTGAAATGCCTTTGTGCGCGCCTTGTAGTCGCGCAACCCCTCATATGCATCCAGGCGCAGCTCTTCTAATTCGCTTAGCTCAAATGCGCGCTCCTTACCAGCCTCGTCTAGGTTCAGGTTGCAAATGCGCAATGCCCAGTATGCCTTGTGCTCCAACTCCACTGGCAGGTGGCACGCTTTTCCATAAACCAACCGAAACGGTGAAGTCCCAATCGGCGTCTTATGTGCGGTTCTGTATGCCCATAGCTCATCGTCAAGGCGCTGGCTCCAGTCCTTGCGCGACGGCCTCACAGTTTTCTCCAGGATGTGCTTGATCTCTCGGTTGGAGACCTCGGCCTGGCCATTCGTCTGTGGGTGGTAAGCGGTGGACGTCTTGTGGCGCACTCCATAATGCTTGAATACCTGCGCCACAATCCTATTACAGAAATGCGTCCCCTGGTCGCTAATGACTGCCTTAGGCACCCCGTACCTGCAAAAAATGTTAGCTCTCAAAAAGTCAGCGACCGTCTTACCATCATCCTTCCGGGTAGCCTTGGCCTCAACCCATTTGGAGACATAATCCACCGCGACCAATATATACTCATATCCGGAAGATGGAGGAAATGGCCCCATGAAGTCGATCCCCCAAATATCGAATACTTCATCCACTAGTATGGGCGTCTGCGGCATCTCATTGCGCGCTGATATTCCTCCTGTGCGCTGGCACCTGTCACAGCTCCTGCAGTGGTTATACAAGTCACTAAAAAAGTGTCCTGTCAACTTCAAATTTCTGCTCGTGCGCTTTGGACCAAAGTGTCCTCCACATGCGTGCGCATGACAAAACATCAAAACAGAGTTAATTTCATGGTCAGGCACGCAGCGCCTCAAAATCTGATCAGATCCTATTCTGAGCATATACGGATCATCCCAAATGTAATACCTGGACTCATGTTGTAATCTCATGCATTGGGTTTTAGTGAAATGAGGAGGAAACGTACCTGTGACCAGGTAATTTGTAATGTGCGCATACCATGGTACCTTACATGTCAGCGCCATCAGATGCTCGTCAGGGAATGTCTCCGTGATCCGCCCTGGCTCCTCTGCTTTCACGATCCTGCTCAGGTGGGCAGCGACTATGTTCTCCGTGCCCTTCTTATCCTTGATTTCCAAGTCGAACTCCTGAAGTAGGAGCACCCAACGCATCAGACGCGGCTTAGTCTCCTTCTTGGACATCAGGTAACGGATTGCTGCGTGGTCTGTGTAGACGATGACTCTGGCGCCTAGAACGCGGAACTTCTCCAGTGCAAACACGATTGCCAGAAGTTCCTTCTCCGTGGTGGTGTAGTTCCTCTGCGCAGCGTCCAGTGTGCGCGATGCATAATAGATGGCATGCGGCTTTTTGTCCATGCGCTGTCCCAGGACTGCACCTACCGCATAGTCACTTGCGTCGCACATCAGTTCAAACGGCAGGCTCCAGTCTGGCGCGCGCATCACTGGCGCACTCGTCAACGCCTCCTTCAGCTTGTCAAACGCAGCCCTGCACTCATCAGTGAATTCGAAACACACATCCTTTTGCAAGAGGTTAGACAAGGGTATACAAATCTTAGAAAAATCCTTTATGAAACGCCTGTAAAACCCAGCATGCCCAAGGAATGATTTCACATCGCGCACGTTAGTGGAATAAGGCAGATTAGAAATAAGATCTATTTTGGCCTTATCTACCTTGATCCCCTCCTGCGAGATAATGTGCCCTAGTACTACTCCATGCGATACCATAAAATGACATTTTTCATAATTGAGCACTAGGTTTTCTGAAATGCAGCGCGCTAAGACCTTATCAAGATGGGTTAAGCATGCGTCAAAGGTACCTCCATACACAGTAAAATCATCCATGAACACCTATATGCTCATGACTAATCGTTGGAACGTACCTGGGGCGTTACATAGTCCAAACGACATGCGCTGAAACGCAAACGTACCGAATGGGCAGGTAAACGTGGTTTTTTCTTGATCTTCCGCAGCAATGGGTATCTGATTGTACCTTGAGTACCCGTCCAAGAAGCAAAAGTAGGGTTTCCCTGCTAATCGATCTAGCATCTTGTCCATGAAGGGCAGCGGAAAATGATCCTTGCGCGTGACTGCGTTAAGCTTTCTGTAGTCGATGCACATGCGCCATCCAGTTTGCATGCGCTTGGGAATTAGCTCGCCCTGCGCATTCCCCTCTACTATGATTCCTCCTTTCTTCGGCACAACGTGCACTGGACTTACCCATTTGCTGTCCGAGATTGGGTAAATGACTCTTGCGTCAAGCAGCTTCGGGATCTCCTTCTGCACCACCTCCATCATATTCGGGTTCAATCTGCGCTGAGGCTCCCTGGATGGTTTGGCACCATCTTCCAATAGGATTCTATGCATGCATACGTCCGGGCTCACTCCGCGCAGGTCAGCAAGTGTCCATCATATGGCGCGCTAGTTCTTGCGCAGCACTTCCTGTAATTGTGCCTCCTGCTCCTCTTCTAGTCCTTTCTTTATGATTACCGGCAGGGTATCCTCATTTCCCAAGAATATGTATTTGAGGTGCTCTGGGAGTTGCTTCAGCTCGACCTTGGGTGCCTGTTCAATAGAGGGCAAGATTTTATTAGCCGTGCAGATATTAACTATATCGTGTACCTGTCTGGGTACTGGTTCAGCACTGCTCAGCTCATCCTCATGCGCCTGTGTCAATGGCTCAGGTCCTTCTGCTACGCTCGCACATTGCGCATATGCAACTAAGTCATCCATGTTGTCCAACGCGTGCACTGTGGCGTCCTCATGAGGGTGCTGCATCCCTTTGAATATATTAAAGTGAATTTCCTCGCCATCGACCTCCATTGAGAACGTACCCCTCTACACGTCTGTCTTTGCTCGACTCAATAGGATTTGCGCACTTCCTTTGCTCGACTCACCCTCCATTTCTAAGACATAGAAATCTGCTGGGAACACCAGCTCTCCTACTCGGACGAGGACGTCCTCGATCATGCCCGTCGGTTGCTTGCACGACCGATCCGCTACCTGAATGGTGAGACCTGCAGGCTTTAGTGGTCCAAGGCGCAATGACGCATACAAGGAATAGGGAAGCACATTTATAGATGCGCCTAAGTCAATCATGCAGTTGCTTATAGTGGTCTTACCTAAAGTGCATGGGATGGTGAACGTACCTGGGTCCCGGCATTTAGGTGGTACCTTATGTTGCACGATTGCTGAGGCCTGCGCATTTAGCATTACCTGTGCGCACTAGCCTTTCCTCCTCTTGTTTGTGCACAGCTCCTTTAAAAACTTGGCGTACCTAGGGATCTTCCGAACTGCTTCAATAAGGGGAATGTTTATTTCTACCTTGCTGAATAACTCGTAGAGCTCCTTATCAAGCGCTTCTTTCCTGGCTAATGGTGCCTGCATAGGAAAAGGTGCCGGTATGTTAGTACGATTCATGTCTTTGTCTTTCGATTGCGCCATACCTGGCGCCTCGCCCTGCTGGCTTGTGGCTAGCGCTTCTGGTTGCGCATCCGGCTCTGCTGGGTCTAGAGCTTGCGCGACTGGTTGCACGGGCGCCTTTGCGGTCTGCTCTGCTCCTACCGTGCGCCCAGTCCTCAGTGTCACTGCGTTGACTCCTCCCTTGGGATTCTGGATCACTTGCGAAGGCAGGTTGCCATCTCTCTTTTTCAGCTCATGCACCGTGGTAGCGATCTGTGACAGCTGCTTTTCAATGGACTCGAACCTCTTGTCATACTTCTCATCATTCTTGCGCACTGTGTCTGCTAGCTGTCCCACGATATCTTCTAAGGATCGCCTCGGCTGCTAGTTGTTTTGCGCTGGTGCGTCAGTGCGGCGATGCGGTGGATTGTAGGGCGCAGCTTGTTGCGTCTGCTATGGTGCGCGCTGATCCGTGGACTGCCTCTGGAAATTGTTTTCCTCCTTCCATCTGAACCCATTTGCGGCTAGTCCAAAATGCGGCTGATTCTGCCTCTGTGGCCCTCTATTATCCCATCCTCCAAGAGCATTGACATCTCCTGATTCCTCGAAAAGTGTGGGACACGCATCGATTTTGTGCTTAGTGGATGTGCAGAACTCACATGCCTTTGGCGCAGCTGGTTGCGCCCCCTGCGCATGCATCAACTTCTGCAGCATGGCGTTCATTTCCTTTATCTCAGCGCTTGTTTCTACCTGATGCATAGAACGAGCACGACTATTTTCAAGTGTTAGCTGATGTCTTACCTGTCCAGCAAAGTCTTCTATCAGCTGCCACGCGTCCTCTGGATACATGTTGCAAATGTCGCCTCCTGCGCATGCATTCAATAATCTCAGCTCCATTGGTAACAATCCATTCAGGAAATTCTCTATCAGCAAATTCTGGGGCAGGCCGTGATTGTAGCTGTTGGCCTCCAGCTCCCTGAAATGCTCGTAATACTCCGATAGTGATTCTCCTGCGCCCTGCCTAGGTGCGGCCAACTCCCTCCTGAGTAGCGCGATCTTGGCTGCAGGATAGAATTTGTCCAAGAACTTCTTCTGAAGCTGCTCCCATGTGTGAATAGATCCTGCTGGTAAGCTCATCAGCCAATGCCTGGCCGTGTCACATAATGAAAAAGGGAACGCCTTCATCTTCAGCGCTTCGTCGCTCTCCCCTTCGGCCTTCATGTTCTCGCAAATGACTAGGAATTCTCTCACATACTTAACTGGGTTCTCGTTGTTCATCCCGTGGAATTTGGGAATGTGATGAATGAGCGAGCTCCTTAGCTCAAAATGACCGTCTGGTGGAAGCACTATGCACCATGGCTGGTTAACTGTGATTGGAGCTGACATCTCGCGCACTATTCTGCGTCGCGCAACCTGTCGCGCGGGTGGCGCATTATACACTTCAGCGGCCATCCTTGCTTCAACTTCGCGCTGCAGTTCTTCTCTGAATCGAACTGCGCGGTTATCTGCTCCTGCATTGTCTGGGGTTCTGTCCCCTAAATTGTCTCCAACGACACTGTTATCCTCCATGTCCTGTTCTAAATCTCAAAGAAAACGAAATTAAAAGACAACTAAGCTGTCGCGTCTGTCAGTGCGCAATTAGAATCTGCGCAGCGCAACTGTTTCAAGGTTGCGCAGTATGATGTTGATTGCGCGCTGTCAGAAACAACAACGAGAATAAAGAAAACAGAAATAACTAACTACTGTAAAAGAAAACTTAAACTAGTTAAAGCTTATCTGTGTTGCTCCCCGGCAACGGCGCCACAAATTGATTCGCGCGTCGTTGTACGCGTCAAATTAATCCTTCCTTCTCCACTTAGTACAGTGGCTAAGTCAGGGTCGATCCCACAAGGAGCAAGCAGACTCGTTCTAACTAGTAACCTGCACTTACGAAAATTGGGGTGTGAGTGATTGGGTTGCGCAGGTGCGCAAATAAATAGTAGTTAACGCAGAATTTGCACTAGACGTGCGCAGGCAGTAGAGATTAAGTACTATGACTATGAAAAGTATCGGTGCAGACAATCCTCTATGAATGTATTCCTTATCATCGACTCTAAACGTCTATAGTTTGATTCACTGAAGTTAGTGTCCGATCATGTGCGCATGTTCCGATAAAAGTTCATGAGCTATTAATTCTTAAAACTAGTCTAAGCAGCTACGAATCCTATCACAGTAGCAACTGATTATCCTAGCGTGTTACTCCTAGTTGTCACCGTCAAGCTACCAACTAGTTTAACATATAACAAACAAGTAGCAAGAGTACGATTGCGGTTCAAGGCTTCCCCTACTCATGCAACTAGCTGTCAACAGTATGCACAGAATTAATACAAGCAAACAAACTATGCATTAAGCACAAGTCTCAAAGGAAATACTCATAGAATCATGCCCAACCGATACAAAGCGTTTAGCTAGACATGCTAGTAGTAAACATCATAGAAATAGTAAATAACAGCTAAAGTATCCAAGAAAACAGTAACAAGCAGGTGCGTGCAGGTTGCTATGTCTCGGCTGGCGCAGTCGGCTAGCGCAGGTCCTCACAGTAGCTCGTGTGTTTTTCAATTCTGCCTCTCTCTCGTGTGTTGTGATGTGTCTGTGTTCCTCTCTTCAAACCCTAGCCTTCCTCTCTTTATATACTGCTCATGAGGCCCAAGGATGGCCTTGGCAACTTCCAAATCCGATGGTGTCAAGATTTGGAAACACCAATATCCTGCGCATGGCTCACTGCGCACATTGGTTCGCGCAGTCGGTCTGCGCACCGTAGTCTGACTCTGCCACTTCCTATCCTGTTTGCGCTGCTAGCTCCGCAGGCTGTGTGTTGCGCTCCTCAAACGCTGCCTATTAGCACGTATCCGACTTAGGCCCTCGTTTCGTCCTGGAATACAAAAACACCGGAAACCAGCAATCTTGTACATAAAATAATGCAAACAAGCATAGTGTTAGGATCTAAATAGCGCGTATAAATAGGCTCTATCAGACTACAATTTCCAGAGGCAGTCCGTGGAGCAGCGTGCACCACAGCAGATGCAACAAGCTGCTCTTTACAATCCACCGCATCGCCGCACTAACGCGCCAGCGCAAACAACCAGCAGCCGCGGCGCTCCTTAGAAGATATCGTGGGCCAACTAGCAGACACAGTGCGCAAGAATGACAAGAGGTTCGAGTCCATTGAAAAGCAGCTGTCACAGATTGCTACCACGGTGTATGAGCTGAAAAAGAGCAATCGCAACCTGCCTTCGCAACTGATTCAGAATCCCAAGGGAGGAGTCAACGCAGTGACACTGAGGACGGGGCGCACGGTAGGAACAGAGCAAACCGCAAAGGCGCCCGCGCTAGCTCCAGCGCCAGCAGAGCCGGATGCGCAACCAGCAGCGCCAGCCACAAACCAGCAGGGCGAGGCGCCAGGTATGACGCAATCGAAAGACAAAGACATGAATCGTACTAACATACCTGCACCTTTTCCTGTACAGGCACCATTGGCTAGGAAAGAAGCGCTTGATAAGGAGCTCTACGAGTTTGGTGGAAATAAACATTCCCCTTATTAAAGCAGTTCGGCAAATCCCTAGGTACGCCAAGTTTTTAAAGGAGCTATGCAAGAACAAGAGGAGAAAAGGCGAGTGCGCACAAGTAATGCTAAATGCGCAGGCCTCAGCAATCGTGCAACATAAGGTACCACCTAAATGCCGAGATCCAGGTACGTTCACCATCCCATGCACTTTAGGTAAGACCACAGTAAGCAACTGCATGATTGACTTAGGCGCATCTATAAATGTGCTTCCCTATTCCTTGTATGCGTCATTGCGCCTTGGACCACTAAAGCCTGCAGGTCTCACCATTCAACTAGCGGATCGGTCGTGCAAACAATCGACGGGCATGATAGAGGACGTCCTCGTCCGAGTAGGAGAGCTGGTGTTTCCAGCAGATTTCTATGTCCTAGAGATGGAAGGTGAGTCGAGCAAAGGAAGTGCGCAGATCCTATTGGGTAGACCATTTCTGATGACAGCGCGCACAAAGATTGACGTGTGGAGGGGTACGCTCTCAATGGAGGTCGATGGCGAGGAAATTCACTTTAACATATTTAAAGGGATGCAGTACCCTCATGAGGACGCCTCAGTGCACGCATTGGACAGCATAGACAATTTGGTTGCAGATGCGCAATGTGCCAGCGCAGTAGAAGGACCTGAGCCGCTGATACAGGCAGAGATGGAGGCGCACGAGGATGAGCTGAGCAGTGCCGAACCAGTATCCAGACAGGTACACGATATAGTTAATGTCTGCACTGCTAATAAAATCTTGCCCTCTATTGAACAGGCACCCAAGGTCGAGCTAAAGCAGCTCCCCGAGCACCTCAAATACATATTCTTGGGAAATGAGGACACCCTGCCGGTAATCATAAAGAAAGGATTAGAAGAGGAGCAGGAGGCGCGATTACAAGAGGTGCTGCGCAAGAACCAGCGCGCTATAGGATGGACACTTGCTGACCTGCGCGGAGTGAGCCCAGACGTCTGCATGCATAGGATTCTATTGGAAGATGGTGCCAAACCATCCAGGGAGCCTCAGCGCAGATTGAACCCGAATATGATGGAGGTGGTACAGAAAGAGATCCTGAAGCTGCTTGACGCAGGAGTCATTTACCCAATCTCTGACAGCAAGTGGGTGAGTCCAGTGCACGTTGTGCCGAAGGAAGGAGGAATCACAGTAGAGGAGAATGCGCAGGGCGAGCTTGTTCCCAAGCGCATGCAAACTGGATGGCGCATGTGCATAGACTACAGAAAGCTTAACGCAGTCACGCGGTAGGATCATTTTCCACTGCCCTTCATGGACCAGATGCTAGATCGATTAGCGGGAAAGCCATACTCTTGCTTCCTGGACGGTTACTCAGGGTACAACCAGATACCCATTGCTGCGGAGGATCAAGAAAAAACTACGTTTACCTGCCCATTCGGTACGTTTGCATTTTGGCGAATGTCATTTGGGCTGTGTAACGCGCCAGGTACGTTCCAACGTCTAGTCATGAGCATCTTTTCTGATATGATTGGAATATGCATAGAGGTGTTCATGGATGATTTTACTGTGTACGGAGGTACCTTTGACGCATGCTTGATTAATCTTGATAAGGTCTTAGCGCGCTGCATTTCAAAAAACCTAGTACTCAATTATGAAAAATGTCATTTTATGGTATCACACGGAGTAGTGCTAGGACATATTATCTCGCAGGAGGGGATCAAGGTAGATAAGGCCAAAATAGATCTTATTTCTAATCTGCCTTATTCCACTAACGTGCGCGATGTGAAATCATTCCTTGGGCATGCAGGGTTTTGCAGGCATTTCATAAAAGATTTTTCTAAGATTTGTATACCCCTGTCTAACCTCTTGCAAAAGGATGTGTGTTTCGAATTCACTGATGAGTGCAGGGCTGCGTTTGACAAGCTGAAGGAGGCGCTGACGAGTGCGCCAGTGATGCGCGCGCCAGACTGGAGCCTGCCGTTTGAACTGATGTGCGACGCAAGTGACTATGCGGTAGGTGCAGTCCTGGGACAGCGCGTGGACAAGAAGCCGCATGCCATCTATTATGCATCGCGCACACTGGACGCTGCGCAGAGGAACTACACCACCACAGAGAAGGAACTTCTGGCAATTGTGTTTGCACTGGAGAAGTTCCGCGCATATGTTCTAGGCGCCAGAGTCATCTTCTACACAGACCACGCAGCAATCCGTTACCTGATGTCCAAGAAAGAGACTAAGCCGCGCCTGATGCGCTGGGCGGTTCTACTTTAGGAGTTCGACTTGGAAATCAAGGACAAGAAGGGAACGGAGAACACAGTCACTGACTACCTGAGCAGGATCGTGAAAGAGGAGGAGCCAGGGTGGATCACCGAGACATTCCCTGATGAGCATCTGATGGCGCTGACAGGTAAGGTACCATGGTATGCGCACATTGCGAATTACCTGGTCACAGGTACGTTTCCTCCTCATTTCACTAAAACCCAATGCATGAGATTAAAGCATGAGTCCAGGTATTACATTTGGGATGATCCGTATATGCTCAGAATAGGACCTGATCAGATTTTGAGGCGATGCGTGCCTGACCATGAAATTAACTGGGTTTTAACGTTTTGTTATGCGCACGCGTGTGGAGGACACTTTGGTCCAAAGCGCACGAGCAGAAAATTGGCCACACTTGTTTAGTGACTCGTATAACCACTGGAGGAATTGTGACAGGTGTCAGCGCACAGGGGGACTATCAGTGCGCAATGAGATGCCGCAGACGCCAATACTAGTGGATTAAGTATTCGATATTTGGGGGATTGACTTCATGGGGCCATTTCCTCCATCTTCCGGATATGAGTATATATTGGTCGCGGTGGATTATGTCTCCAAATGGGTTGAGGCTAAGGCCACCCGGAAGGATGATGGTAAGACGGTCGTTGACTTATTGAGAACTAACATCTTTTGCAGGTACGGGGTGCCTAAGGCAATCATAAGCGACCAGGGGACGCATTTTTGCAATAGGATAGTGGCGCAGGTATTCAAGCATTATGGAGTGCGCCACAAAACGTCCACCGCTTACCACCCTCAGACGAATGGCCAAGCCGAAGTTTCCAACCGAGAGATCAAGCGCATTCTGGAGAAAACTTTGAGACCGTCGCGCAAAGACTGGAGCCAGCACCTTGACGATGCGCTATGGGCATACAAAACTGCACATAAGACACCGATTGGGACTTCACCGTTTCGGTTGGTTTATGGAATGGTGCTACCAGCTGCAGCCGGCCAGAGCGCCGAGGCAAAGAGTAGAGAGCAGCGCGCAGCCAGAGGAGGCCGCGGAGGAAAGGGAGATGGAAGAGGCCCCAGAGCCAGTTGCGCCTCCAGTCAGGCGCATGAGGACTCGTGCGCAGACTGGAGCGCGCCGGAGGGCGAGTGTGCAGCAGGGGGAGCCAGTAACCATAGCCATTGATGATTCTCCCCCGCATGCTCAGGGAAAGCGCCCCAGAACAGAGGCAGAGGAGGCGCCTGAGGAGGTATCAGAGGAGCAACGAATGATGTTCAACGTCATGCGCGTGCTAGAGTATTTAGAGCAGAGGGGGAAGACCTCAGCGTAAGTCCACCATCAGGGTGGAAATTTGGAGATTCTATCCCCCCCTCTCCTCAGTCTGCGTAGGCCGCCTCCAGGGTCCCCCAGCGAGCAGCGCAAGCCAGCCAGCCCTCCTGCCCAATCCCCAGTCCATTCAGCAGTACCCACCCCAGTAGTAGACCCGGTACCAGCACCAGCAGCACCCCCTGCGCACAGGTGATAGAGCAGCGCAAGGTGAACGGTTGTGCAGATCGCGCCAGAGTGCAAGACTATGCGCTAGACTCCAGGGAGGTAATTGTATCCGTGCTTGAGTGCTTGTTCGGGACGAACAAGGGCAAGTGTGGGGGGTTTGATAGAGCCTATTTATACGCGCTATTTAGATCCTAACACTATGCTTGTTTGCATTATTTTGTGTACAAGATTACTGGTTTCTGGTATTTTTGTATTCCAGGGCAAAACAAGGGCCTAAGTCGGATACGTGCTAATAGGAGTGTTTAAGGAGCGCTACACACAGCCTGCGGAGCTAGCAGCGCAAACAGGATAGGAAGTGGCAGATTCAGAGTACGGTGCGCTAACCAACTGCGCTAACCAGCGTGCGCAGTGAGCCATGCGCAGGATGTTGGTGTTTCCAAATCTTGAACACCATAGGATTTGGAAGTTGCCAAGATTGTCCTCATGAGCAGTATATAAAGAGAGGAAGGCTAGGGTTTGAAGAGGAGAGACAATATCGAGGAGAGAGAGCCAGAACTGAAAAACACACGAGCTGCTGTGAGGACCTGCGCTAGCCGACTGCGCGAGCCGAGACACAGCAACCTGCACGCACCTGCTTGTTACTGTTTCCTTGGATACTTTAGCTTTTATTTACTATTTCTATGATGTTTACTACTAGCATGTCTAGCTAAACGCTTTGTATCGGTTGGGCATGATTCTAGGAGTATTTCCTTTGAGACTTGTGCTTAATGCATAGTTTGTTTGCTTGTATTAATTATGTGCACACGGTTGACAGCTAGTTGCATGAGTAGGGGAAGCCTTGAACCGCAATCTTACTCTAACTACTTGTCTGTTATATGTTAAACTAGTTGGTAGCTTGACGGTGACAGCTAGGAGTAACGCGCTAGGATAATCAGTTGCTACTGTGACAGGATTCGTAGCTGCTTAGACTAGTTTCAAGAATTAATAGCTCATGAACTTTGATCGGAACATGCGCACATGTTAGGAAGCCTTGATCGGACACTAACTTCAGTAAAACGAACTATAGACGTTTAGAGTCGATGATAAGGAATACATTCATAGAGGATTGTCTGCACCGATACTTTTCATAGTCATAGTACTTAATCTCTACTGCCTGCGCACGTCTAGTGCAATTCTGCTTTTAACTACTGTTCATTCGCGCACCTGCGCAACCCAATCACTCACAACCCTAATTTTCGTAAGTTGTAGGTTGCTAGCTAGAACGAGTCTGCTTGCTCCTTGTGGGATCGACCCTGACTTAGCCGCTATACTAAGTGGAGAAGGAAGGATTAATTTGACGCGTACAATGACGCGCGATCAAGTATCTTGTCGACTTCTTCTGCGATCTGGTGTATTCATTCTGTCAAAAACAGAAGGTCGTGCTCTGGTGACAGGTGGCCTTATTCTATCAAAGACAGAACATGCCTGTGGTCGCAAGTTAGTTTCCTCGTTCTCCTCAATTTTTTCTGTCGTAATGTACAGAGCTGAAGATGTGCCTTTCCCGCGACGAGCAGAAATCTTCACGGGCGGTGGAAATTCGTACCCCAGACCGGCTTGTTTAGGAGTTGTTCCTTGTATTTGACCGATTGTGTAAGTATGAGGTTTGATCATGTTTCCAAGTGGAGAAGGATTCTTGAAATCGTACCCGGACTTCTCCATTAACTTGTATGCGTTGGAATCAAATCTACCTTCCAACTCTTGCTCTCTTTCCAATGATTCGTTAGATAAAAAAACACAACCTGTCAGCGGAGGATTTACAAATTGTGCTCGACCTGAGCTGGGTAAAGGGATCACAACTTTTTCCACCCACTCCTGCTTCACATTCTTGTTAATTTTTTTATCCTCCACGGGCTTGGTAGTAGAACTTTGGCATTCCGCGAAAGGACTCTCTCCTTTCTTACGTCGAGATTGCGGAATGTAACGCAAGACTGGAGGTGTAGTCTTGGGCATTAAATCTTGTTTGTTAACAACTGTTGAGGGATCTAGCTTCCGGGTTGTCTCTGGCTGATCTTTTTGTACCACTTTTAGCTGTGCGTCGACTGTAGACGTATTAGGTTTGAAGACACTCTCCTTCTTTTTATTCCCTTTTCCGGTCGAAGAGATAATAGAGGGTAACAACTCACTTGAAGTTCCCTCTTCTTCAAAGAATTTGGCGTCTGCATAGAATGAATCGGCTTTAGTGAATGGTTTGACATCTCCATTTATTTTTCTCACACCTCCGCGATAGTACTTCAAACACTGGTGCAAGGTTGAAGCAACAATTCCGTTTTCATGCATCCATGGGCGACCGAGTAACATTTGAATGATGTTCTTGATTCTATAACATGAAACAAAGTATTCGATTCGAAGATAGTTCGTCCATAGTGAGGTTCACGCGGATCATACCAATCGCGCGCTCACCATTCAGGTTGAAGCCATGAATCACCATACGACTATTCAAGAGTTCATCAGTTGTGATTCCCAATTCATTCATTGTTGCTTTTGGCATAAGATTTATACCAGAGCCTCCATCTACAAGGATTCTGCTTATCCTTTGTGTTAAGGTATGTGGCATCATTGACAAACTCCTACAAAGTGTACTAGAGCCTGCTACAGCAAGTATGGAAAGAAAACAGCTAATGAAGAGCATTCCAGAGTGAGCAAACTCAGTAAGTGGCGCTCCAGATGAAGACATTAAGTGGCGCCTGAGCTTAATGTCTTCACCAGGCGCGCGACTTAATGTTGCCTTGGGGCGCTCAGAAATCTGGAAGAGATCATGAAGACATCAGCTTGTGTAATTTGGGCAGAGTGACTATCTCAGTGCTCAAGCAGTGGAGTAGCTGCAAGTGCTACAGCAGACGCTGGTGCCTGGAGCTGCAGCAGAAGTATCACACACCTTCAGACAGCATGTGCTACAGCAGATGCTGGAGCTAAAATGCTGTAGCAGAAATTCAAAGCTTTCTCGGAGATTGCATTCAAACAATAAATCAGTGGACCGAAGGGCTTCCGAAAAGAGCTAAATATTCAGGAGAATATTTCTGGAGTCTCAAGAACAAGGGCAGATTTGTTGAGTGAAGATTTGATTAGAAAATCAAAACTCCTATAAATTAGGAGATATGTTCTTGTAGAGATCTTGAAGGATCTTCCTTAAAATTGATGGGATTGTTTCCTAATGCATTTAGGAAATTCCAGCAGCAGCAAAGAACTCCAGCACAAGTGAACAAGGAGCAGCTGCAGGAGGGGATGCTATAGCAGGAGCTTGTTCAAGTGGCTGCATCATCTGACCTAGAAGCAACAGCGTCCTGGGCTTGTCTAGAAGGGCTGGGATCGCTACGGAGATCATCAAAAGAATTTCTAAAATGCTGTGGAGAATTTTCCAGTGAGGTTTCCTAGCCAGAGAAGGAGATTTGTATTGAAGATAAAAATCAAATCTAATCTCCTAGATTTTAGGAGATAATTGTTCTTTTTGGGACATTGCCTAAACCTGGACATTGCTTAAAGCTGGTGTTGCTATTTAAGAAGAAGGGGTTTAGAGCAGAAGGATTGATCGAAGCTGAGGGATACACGAGTGCATACACATAATTCAGAGAGAGCAATTTGTGGTGTGCGACGGAAGTTTTCTTCGATCATCACCCGAGAGCAGAGCGTGAGCGCAGAGCTGTGGTGATAGAAGCAGAAGGGAATCAGGACTTGCAGAGTCTGATTCGAGCTTGATCTGGAAGCCAATTCAGAGCAGTGGTGCTTGTTGGTTGATCAAGGACAGCCGCGGAAGAACTGACGGGTGGTTGGCTCGGTCAAGTGTCGTGCGGCAGTACTCGCTAGTGGCAGGTGGTCACTGAGTGAGGGGGAGTATTCCAGAGTGAGCAGCACTCGTGGAATCGTTCGAACGGCTCGGCAGAAGGCTTTGGAGCGACGCGGACAAATTGTGCTTCAGCTGTGTGTTACAGCAGTTGCTACCGCAACCCTGCTGAGTGAGTGTAGTTTAGAATAGGCTGAGTTTTTGAGAAGACTGTGGCTATTCTAGATTGACATATTGTAGAGGGTGTGCAGACACAAGTCAGAGCTTGTTCTGATTGTGTTGAGTGGTCCACACAAGGTTGAGTAGCATAGGTTGCGTGAGTTGTAACCGATTGTACTTGGAGACCTTTGTTTTGAGTGGATTGAGGACTGAGAAGAGTCCTCCCCAGACGTAGGCAATTGGCCGAACTGGGTGAACAAACTTTTGTCTTGTTCATTGTTTGCTGAGACAATTTCCGAGTGAACAAGAGTGTGCTGCAGCAACTGCTTGTTCACAAATCTGTCGAACTGAGACACTGTGAATTTCAATCGGTATCAGAGCGGGAGCTCAACAATGAAGAATCCTACAGTGTCTCTGAAGAATCCACGACAATGAAGGAAGGACAGCGCATAAGACCTCCATTGTTGGAAGAAAGCAACTATGGATGTTGGAAGGCGGGAATGAAGGTCTTTCTAAAGATGATGGATGAGAAGACTTGGAGAGCAGTAGTGTCTGGATGGTCACACCCTCTGATCATCGACGACAAAGGAGTTACACTGGAGAAACCAGAGGAGACATGGACAGCTGATCGCGCGTCGTTGTGCGCGTCAAATATAATTCCTTCCTCTCCCACTAGTACAGCGGTTAAGTAAGGGTCGATCTCCACAGGGAGCAATCAGTGAGTCTCAGCTAGTAACCTACACTTAAGAAAACGGGGGTTTCGTGAGCGATTGGGGGTTTTGCGCGATGCGCGAGTAACAGCAAATATCGTAACGCGGGAAATTGCACTAGACGTGCGCAAGCAGTAGAGATGAAGTACTATATTTATGAGAAGTATTGGGCAGACAATCCTCTGTGAATGCATTCCTTATCATCGACTCTAAACGTCTATAGCTTGTGTTTTACTTGGGTTAGTGTCCGGTAAAGGCTTCCTAACACATGCGCATGTTCCGTTCAAAGTTCATGTGCTATTAATCCTTAGAACTAGGTTAAACAGCTGCGAATCCTGTCACAGTAGCAGCTGCCTACCCTAACTCGTCACTCCTACACTAAGTGTTTAGCTAGACATGCTAGTGGTAAACATCATAAAATAGTAAGATAACATCTAATGTATCAGAGAAAACGGTAGCAAACAGAGCGTGCAGTGTGTCTTCTCGGCTGGCGCAGTCGGCTGGCGCAAATCCTCTCAACAGGTCCGTGTGTTTTCCAGTCCTGCTGCACAGTGCCTCCTTGCGTCCTCTGGTGCCTCTGGAACAGCAGTCTTTCCAACTCCTTGAAACCCTAGACTCTCTTTCTTCTTATACTGCTCAGGAGGTTCATCTTTTGGCAGCTTCCAAATCTGGTCACTGGGATTTTGCGCTTGGCGCATAGTATTGGTCGGCGCAATCGGGTAGCGCACCTCTGCTGTCTTTCGCCATCTCTTCTTTTGTTTGCGCCGCTAGCTCCACAGGCTGATCTTTCACTCCTAGAACGCTGCCTGTTAGCGCGTATCCGACTCAGGGGCTCGTTCTGACCTGATATACAAAAAACATTGGAAACGAGTAATCTTGCCCATAAAATATTGCAAATAAGCAAGGGGTTATGATCTAAATAACGTGTATAACTAGGCTCTATCAAACCCCCCACACTTACCCCTTGTTCGTCCCGAACAAGTACTGAAACGCGGATACAATTACCTTTTCTGGAGACTAGCGCACAGCCTTGCATTCTGGCGCAAGATGCACAGTTGCTCAACTTGTGCTGCTCCATCACCTGCGCACAACTGCACTCAATAGTTCTAGTATAATAATTCCGAAAATTCATTACCTCTCAGCCAGGATGAAGATCTTTGGATGACTGGGAGATAGCTCTTCTTAGGCTCCTGGTTGTCAGCTTCCGCTCCGAAGATAGGTATATGGTTTCTTGCGCGAGCTTCTTCCAGTGCGTGATTCGTTCGCACACTTCCTGGGAACCTGAGCCTTTGATGATATCCTTGTGGTCTTGCGCACGCAGGTACTAAGTAGTGCGCATGCTGATTCTTTGTAACGCAAATCATCTGCTTCTGCTGGTATTTTTTCTTTTGTACAGCTTCCTTTCCAAATTTTTTATTTTATTCCCAGAACAGTTCCAATCTCAGCCTTCGGATAGCAGCTATGGAACTCGTTCCGCTCTCCCTCCTTGGTCTGTCTGCGCCGGTCAGCGCACGCGTTTACATCCGCGCCCGCTTTCCTTAGCTTGATTTCCCGAGAGAAGGTGGTCTGTTTTCCCACCTCGCCACGCTTGGGTATTTTGCCTTTTTGCATCTGCGTGACTGAGCGCGCTCTGTTGTTCCGAAGGTTGCGAAGCACCGGCCTCCACTAGCGCACTCGACCATATACCTCGCCTTCGAAGCAGAAGCGACTAACCGCCTCTCTGGAGCATTTCTATCAACTCCACATCCCCTGTATATCCCAACTAACAGGAGCAGAAAAAACGAAAAAATTATGCTAAAACAGTAGATAGCAGTGCACACAATACGGATAGCGCAAAACAAGCTAGAGCGCATGCGCATCCTGCACCTTAGCGCACTACTGCTACTAATTCTCTTCAACTTAAACTAAGCTATACTAAAAAAATGCTCAGAAACATAAAATGTAAGAGTAACGCCC
This sequence comes from Umbilicus rupestris, assembly GCA_963678935.1. Lineage (NCBI taxonomy): Eukaryota > Viridiplantae > Streptophyta > Magnoliopsida > Saxifragales > Crassulaceae > Umbilicus > Umbilicus rupestris. The sequence goes on along the minus strand of OY787607.1, from coordinate 6,747,749 downwards.
CCCCCCCCACACTTGAACAGAGACGTGTCCCCACGACTCAAGCTCAAGCGCACGGAGGCGGCGCACATGCATGCAATGCAACGACAATAAAGAACATAAGAGTAAACACGAATAGTCACACAAAATATAGCAAGGGGTTCACAGAATGTAGGGCTCAAATATTCAGCGCGCAAAGTAGTCACTAGACGCAGCAATTAATAAAAGACACCACCCTAAAGTAAAAGCACTGCGCCTGCCTTTGGCCTTAGAAGTCCTCCGAGCTAGATGCAGCCTCTGAATCCTGCGCTACAGCCTCTGAAGAATCAGTCGTGGAGGCGGTGCTGGAGGATGGGGGTACAATGGTGAGGGGGTCAGGCTGCTCGTCCTCGGAGAGTGACTCCCATAAGGAATCGGAGTTGACGCTGGGAAAGTTAATTGGGGACTCCGGAACAGAAGGCCGGGCAGGGGAAACGGCTGGTGGTGGTACTGGGTCTGGGACAGGGGTGGGCTCTGCTACTGGGGCTGCTGGTGCGGGTGTAGGCTCTGCTGGGGCTGGGGTTGGAGCTGGTGCTGGAGCTGGAGCTGCTGAAGTTTCTGGGGTACGGGTAGGAGGTGGATGGTGCAGGCTGAGGAGAGGGGGAATTGCGTCTCCAAATTTCCACCCGGATGGTGGACTCATACTTAAATCCGCCCCCTCTGGCGCTAAGTATTCGAGCACGCGCATGACGTTGAACAACATGCGCTGCTCGGCAGTGGCCTCCTCAGGCGCCGCCTCAGTCTCAGTCCTTGGGCGCTTGGCAGGTGCACGCGGGGGAGAGTCCTCTATGGAAATGGTTACTGGCTCCCCTTGTGGTGCACGGGCCCTCTGTTGTGCTCCAGTCTGCGCCCGAGTCCTTGGGCGCCTGACTAGAGGCACCTCTGGTTCTAGGGCCTCCTCCATCTCATCGTCTGCTGCTGCGGCTGCTGCAGCTGCTGCTGCGCCTGCAGCTGCGCCCTGCGCACTGCTCTCCGCCCTGGCCCGCGCACTGCTCTCTACTCTGGCCCGCGGTGGTCTGGCTGGCTGCAGATGGTAGCACCACTCTAGTGTGCCATCGTCCCGAACGGCTACCGCCCTGATTTGCAGCATGTGAGCGCGGTCCAGAGGTATAGGCTGCACCAAGGTGTGCTCGGGCACCTCGGGCTCTCCATGTAAGCTCCGCAGCAAGTGCGTGATAAGCCCTCCACACGTCAGCGGCCCTCTCATGCTGACTCGGCTCCAATGGTGCACCATGTTCCGGATGAACAGCACCTTCCGCTCATAATAAAGCCCCGTCAAAATCTCCATATCCAGGAGGCTGATCTTTGGCGCGCCATTGAAACGGCCAATGATTGCGTAGGCCACGATGCGCCATAAGTAGAACAGCCACGGGTCGCGCAGCTCTCGGCCCCTGCTGCGCCCCGCGGCGAACGCTGGCCCTGTTGCCATGTCCCTCCAAGCCTCCTGGTTAGGGTGCGTGTCTAACTCCTCCTCACGCACCTTGGCGCACCCAAATGCGCGCCTCAGCCTCCTTTCCGAGGCTATGAACCAGACACCCCTGTGTCTATATCTAATCTCCCTGTCCCCCGCCTCCATAGATGCCAGGAACTCACACGTGTCCTCCTGGTCTGATGCGCTGCGGAGGTCCATTAGCGCCTCCCAGCCGGCAATCGCTAGCCTCTGCGCCACGAGGTCCTCTAACCCTACCTCGCGCAGGAAATCTCGACAGATGTACGGTGTCCCGTACATGTCCAAGCTAATGAATGCGGCGTACTTGTTAGCGAAAGCCGCTGGGGTTACCTGGTCTGCGGCGGGTCTCATCGTGCGCTGGCTCCGGTCAATCGTGGTCAAAGCTCCCCAAAACCCTAAAAATCGAAACTGCTCAGAATCCTCCGAAATTTGCACCGAACGAGCGCCTACTGGTCGCCTACACAACGCACAAAACAGCACTCCAAGCCGCGCACTCTAGCCTGGTGCGACTTCAAAACCCTAAAAACTGTCTTCTCCGCGCAAACCCTAACAGAAGCGGCTCAAAGCGGGATCGGGGGTTACCTGGGTGCTGTGCGGTCGTGTGGTCCCTGAATCTCTCTAGACGGACGGTGGGATGAGCGCTGATCGACGGCAGAGGTCTGAGGGCGGGAGCTTGTGTGTAACGGTCGAGTGAAAAAGTGCTGGGAATTTTTCTAAGTCTGGCCTTATATACCCCCTATGGCTGGCGCAACTGACCTGCGCATTGAGAGGCGCACGGTCCTGCGCACTTGTGTGACTAAAAACTACCAAACCCTAAACTAAGCTAAAAACACTCAAAAAAAAACAAAACAAGCAGAATAAAATATGCCAAAATAAAATGTGTCGGGTTACCTCCCGACAAGTGCCTTTGTTTAACGTCGTTGGCTCGACGGTACCTCGTTACGTGCCAAGTAGTGCGTCTGCACCCTCCCCCACTCTTGCTCCTGAGTGTCCCTGCGCCAGTGCTCGTGTTACGATCTCAGTGGTCCTGCGCAAAGGATAAAAGGGGAGGTCAGCATGTGATACATTATTCGTAAGGAGGGCAGATGCAGAGGAAGAGGAGATATAGGCGATGGGTGCTAGTTCTCCCTCTGAAACATCTGGTGGTGCGTCTGGCGCAGCAGCTTGCTCGTCTACTATCTCTGGCTCGGCCAAGTCAATGTTGCGTGCTGCGCCATCCCAAGGTTCGCCCAAGTACCGTTTGACTCTCTGCCCGTTAACCTGAAAACGATGTTGGTGCCCGTCTTCTAATTCAATTGTGCCGTAGGGGAAAACCTTGGTGACGGTGTATGGTCCCGTCCACTTGCTGCGCAGCTTCCCAGGCATGAGCTTCAGGCGTGATGAAAATAATAATACCTGATCGCCTGGTTCAAATGTGCGCCGGAGGATGTGCTTGTCATGAAACGCCTTGGTGCGCGCTTTGTAATCGCGCAGTCCCTCATAGGCGTCCAGGCGCAGCTCTTCTAGTTCGCTCAGCTCAAATGCGCGTTCTTGGCCTGCCTCCTCCAAGTTCAAGTTGCAAATACGTAAGGCCCAATATGCCTTGTGCTCGAGCTCCACTGGTAGGTGGCATGCCTTCCCATAGACCAGCCGGAATGGTGAGGTTCCAATGGGTGTCTTGTGTGCCGTGCGGTATGCCCATAGCGCATCATCCAGGCGCTGGCTCCAATCCTTGCGCGACGGCCTCACAGTCTTTTCCAAGATGCGCTTGATCTCTCTGTTAGAAACTTCGGCCTGTCCATTCGTCTGCGGATGGTAAGCGGTGGACGTCTTGTGGCGCACCCCATAGTGCTTGAAGACTTGCGCCACAACTCTGTTGCAGAAGTGCGTCCCCTGGTCGCTGATAACTGCCTTAGGCACTCCGTACCTGCAAAATATGTTAGTTCTGAGAAAATCAGCGACAGTCTTACCATCATCCTTGCGCGTGGCCTTAGCTTCGACCCATTTGGACACGTAATCCACGGCCACCAGTATGTACTCGTACCCGGCAGATGGGGGAAATGGACCCATGAAGTCGATTCCCCAAACATCGAACACTTCATCCACCAGAATCGGGGTCTGCGGCATCTCGTTGCGCGCGGAGATTCCTCCAGTGCGCTGGCACCTGTCACACTTCCTGCAGTGGTCATAGGCATCTCTGAATAGGTGCGGCCAGTAGAATCCACAGTCCAAGATCTTCCTGCTCGTGCGCTTGGGACCGAAATGTCCTCCACAGGCATGCGCATGACAAAACATCAATACAGAGTTAATCTCATGGTCAGGCACGCAACGTCTTAATATCCGATCTGGACCTATTCTAAGCATGTAAGGATCATCCCAAAGGTAATGCTTGGACTCATGTTTCAATCGCATGCACTGAGTTTTATTGAAATGAGGAGGGAACGCACCTGTGACCAGGTAATTTGCGATATGCGCATACCATGGTACCTTACCTGTTAGCGCCATTAGGTGCTCGTCAGGGAACGTCTCCTTGATCTGCCCCGGCTCCTCATCCTTTACGATCCTGCTCAGGTGATCAGCGACGGTATTTTCCGTGCCCTTCTTATCTTTGATCTCCAAATCGAATTCCTGAAGCAACAGTACCCAGCGCATCAGGCGCGGCTTGGTCTCTTTCTTGGATATGAGGTAGCGGATAGCTGCGTGGTCCGTGTAGATGATGACTCTGGCGCCTAGAACGTATGCTCGGAACTTCTCCAGCGCAAATACAATTGCCAGAAGCTCCTTCTCCGTGGTGGTGTAGTTCTTCTGCGCGGAGTCTAGTGTGCGCGATGCATAGTAGATGGCATGCGGCTTCTTGTCCTCGCGCTGCCCCAAGACTGCTCCCACTGCGTAGTCACTTGCGTCACACATCAGCTCAAATGGCAGGTTCCAGTCTGGTGCGCGCATCACTGGCGCACTGGTCAGCGCTTCTTTCAGCTTATCGAACGCCGCCCTGCACTCATCAGTAAAATCGAAGCACACGTCTTTTTGCAACAGGTTAGACAGGGGTATGCAAATCTTAGAGAAATCCTTAATAAAACGCCTGTAAAACCCAGCATGCCCTAAGAACGATTTCACGTCGCGCACGTTGGTGGCATAAGGCAGATTAGAAATAATATCTATCTTAGCTTTGTCTACCTTAATACCCTCCTCTGAAATGATATGACCTAGTACTACTCCGTGCGTTACCATGAAATGACACTTCTCGTAGTTTAGCACTAAGTTCTTAGAGATGCAGCGCGCTAAGACTTTATCTAAATGTATTAAGCATGCATCAAAGGTACTCCCATATACAGTGAAATCATCCATGAACACTTCTATACATATACCAATCATATCAGAGAAAATGCTCATGACGAGGCGTTGGAACGTACCTGGCGCGTTGCACAGCCCAAAAGACATACGCCGAAACGCAAAAGTTCCGAAGGGGCATGTGAACGTGGTCTTCTCTTGATCCTCCGCAGCTATGGGTATCTGATTGTAACCTGAATATCCGTCCAAAAAACAAAAGTAAGGCTTACCTGCCAAGCGATCCAGCATTTGGTCCATGAAGGGTAGCGGGAAGTGGTCCTTGCGCGTTACAGCGTTCAGCTTCCTGTAGTCGATGCACATGCGCCAGCCAGTCTGTATGCGCTTGGGAACTAGCTCGCCCTGCGCATTCTCCTCCACCGTGATTCCTCCTTTCTTTGGCACAACGTGCACCGGGCTGACCCATCTGCTGTCTGAGATTGGGTAAATGACCCCTGCGTCAAGCAACTTCAGAACTTCCTTTTGCACGACCTCCATCATATTTGGGTTTAACCTGCGCTGAGCCTCCCTGGATGGTTTGGCGCCATCTTCCAACAGAATTCGGTGCATGCACACGTCTGGGCTCACTCCGCGCAGATCAGCAAGAGTCCATCCAATGGCGCGCTGGTTCCTGCGCAGCACCTGTTGTAAGCGCGCCTCCTGCCCTTCTTCCAATCCCCTCTTGATGATCACTGGCAGGGTGTCCTCATCTCCCAAGAAAATGTACTTGAGATGCTCCGGGAGTTGCTTCAGTTCGATCTTGGGTGCCTGCTCAACAGAAGGCAAGATTTTGTTAGCGGTGCAAATATGAACTATATCACGTACCTCTGTGGATGCTGGTTCAGCACTGCTTAGTTCCTTCTCTTGCTCCTCCAGTTCTGCCTGTGTCAGTAGCTCTGGTCCTATGGTTGCGCTCGCACACTGCGCTTCCGTGACTAAATCGTCAAAGCTGTCCATTGCGTGCACGGTAGCGTCCTCATGTGGGTGCTGCATCCCTTCGAAGATGTTGAAATGGATTTCTTCGCCATCTACCTCCATGGAGAGCGTGCCCCTCCACACGTCTATCTTCGTGCGCGCAGTCATCAGAAACGGTCTGCCTAGGAGGATCTGCGCACCGCTGGCGCTTGATTCACCCTCCATTTCGAGCACATAAAAGTCTGCTGGGAACACCAGCTCTCCTACTCGAACTAGGACATCTTCTATCATGCCTGCAGGTTGTTTGCACGATCTATCTGCTAGCTGAATTGTGAGACCTGCAGGTTTTAGTGGTCCAAGGCGCAAGGTCGCATAGAGAGAATATGGTAATAAATTGATTGATGCACCTAAATCGATCATGCAGTTGCTCACCGTGGTTTTACCTAAGGTGCAAGGGATAGTGAATGTACCTGGATCTCGGCACTTAGGTGGTACCTTTTGCTGCACGATTGCTGAGGCTTGCGCATTTAGCATTACTTGTGCGCATTCGCCTGTCCTTCTTTTATTCGTGCACAGCTCTTTTAAAAACTTCGCATACCTGGGAATCTGTCGAATAGCTTCTATGAGAGGTATGTTGATTTCCACCTTGCTGAACAGCTCATACAGTTCCTTGTCCAGTGCTTCTTTTCTCGCCAGTGGTGCCTGCACAGGGAAAGGAGCAGGTATGTTAGTACAATTTTTGTCCTTGTTTTTCGAGTGAGACATACCTGGCGCATTGCCCTGCTGGTTCGTGGTTGGCGCTTCCGATTGCGCCTCTGGCTCTGGTTGCGCACTCTGAGCTGCTGAATCTGGGACTTGCGCAACTGGTTGCGCGGGCGCCTGCGCGGTCTGCTCTGTTCCCACTGTGCGCCCAGTCCTCAGTGTTACTGCATTAACTCCTCCCTTAGGGTTCTGAATCACTTGCGAAGGCAGGTTGCCATCGCTCTTTTTCAGCTCATACACCGTGGTTGCAATTTGTGATAGATGCTTTTCTATGGATTCGAACCTCTTGTCATACTTTTCGTCATTCTTGCGCACTGTGTCTGCTAACTGCCCCATGATATCTTCCAAGGATCGCTTTGGTTGCTGATGGTTCTGCGCTGGTGCGTCTGTGCGGCGATGCGGTGGATTGTAGGGTGCAGCTTGTTGCGTCTGCTGTGGTGCGCGCTGATCAATGGGCTGCCTCTGGAAATTGTTCTCTTCTCTCCATCTGAAACCATTTGCAGCAAGCCCAAAGCGCGGCTGATTCTGCCTCTGCGGTCCTCTGTTGTCCCATCCTCCAAGGGCATTCACATCTCCAGTTTCTTCAAAAAGTGTTGGGCACTCGTCTGTCTTGTGCTCAGTGGACCTGCAGAATTCACATACCTTTGGCGCAACTGGTTGTGCGCTCTGCGCACTCATCAGCTTCTGTAGCATGGCCTTCATTTCTTTGATCTCAGCGCTTGCCTCTACCTGATGCACAGAACGATTACGACTACTTTCAAGTGTTAATTGATGTCTTACCTGCCCAGCAGAATCTTCTATCAGCTGCCATGCATCCTCCGGGTACATGTTGCAAATGTCCCCTCCTGCGCACGCATTCAGTAGTCGCAGCTCCATGGGCAGCAGTCCATTCAGAAAGTTCTCTATCAGCACATTCTGGGGAAGCCCGTGATTGTAGCAGTTGGCTTCTAGCTCCCTGAAACGCTCGTAGTATTCTGACAGAGACTCCCCTGCGCCTTGCCTTGGCGCGGCCAATTCCCTTCTGAGCAGCGCAATCTTTGCTGCTGGATAAAATTTGTCTAAGAATTTCTTCTGCAGCTGCTCCCATGTGTGAATAGATCCTGCAGGTAAATTCATTAGCCAGTGTCTAGCTGTATCATTTAGTGAGAATGGAAATGCCTTCATTTTTAGCGCTTCATCGCTTTCCCCTTCGGTCTTCATGTTTTCGCAAATGACCAGGAACTCCCGCACATGCTTGACTGGATTTTCATTGTTCATTCCGTGGAACTTGGGCATGTGATGGATGAGTGAGCTCCTTAGCTCGAAGTGACCGCCAGGTGGAAGCACGATGCACCATGGCTGGTTAACAGTGATAGGGGCCGACATCTCGCGCACTGTTCTGCGTCGCGCGACTTGTGGCACGGGCGGCGCATGATACACTTCAGCGGCCCTCCTTGCCTCAACCTCGCGCTGCACTTCCTCTCTGAATAGGGCTGCGCGGTTATGCGCCCTTGCTTCCTCTGGGGTTCTGTCTCCCAGGTTATCTCCAACCACACTGTTATCCTCCATGTCCTGATCCAAACTCAAGAAACGAAATTAAATGGCAACGAAGTTGTTGCGTCTCTCAGTGCGCAACTAGAATCTGCGCAGCGCAACTGTTTCAAGGTTGCGCAGGCTGATGTAATTGTGCGCTGTCAGAAACAACAACGAGAAAACAAAACAAAATGAAATAGCTAGTTACTAAAATGAGAAATGTAAGCTAGCTAAAACTTAGCTGTGTTGCTCCCCGGCAACGGCGCCAAAATTTGATCGCGCGTCGTTGTGCGCGTCAAATATAATTCCTTCCTCTCCCACTAGTACAGCGGTTAAGTAAGGGTCGATCTCCACAGGGAGCAATCAGTGAGTCTCAGCTAGTAACCTACACTTAAGAAAACGGGGGTTTCGTGAGCGATTGGGGGTTTTGCGCGATGCGCGAGTAACAGCAAATATCGTAACGCGGGAAATTGCACTAGACGTGCGCAAGCAGTAGAGATGAAGTACTATATTTATGAGAAGTATTGGGCAGACAATCCTCTGTGAATGCATTCCTTATCATCGACTCTAAACGTCTATAGCTTGTGTTTTACTTGGGTTAGTGTCCGGTAAAGGCTTCCTAACACATGCGCATGTTCCGTTCAAAGTTCATGTGCTATTAATCCTTAGAACTAGGTTAAACAGCTGCGAATCCTGTCACAGTAGCAGCTGCCTACCCTAACTCGTTACTCCTAATTGTCACGGTAAGTTTGCGGTTCAAGGCTTCCCCTACGCATGCAACTAGTTTAACATGTGACAAGCGAGCTACACAGGCAAGTTTGCGGTTCAAGGCTTCCCCTACTTATGCAACTAACTGTCTCAATACGCACAAAATTAATACAAGTAAATAAACTATGCATTAAGCTCAAGTCTCAAAGGAATACATCACAGATTCATGCCCGACCAACACTAAGTGTTTAGCTAGACATGCTAGTGGTAAACATCATAAAATAGTAAGATAACATCTAATGTATCGGAGAAAACGGTAGCAAACAGAGCGTGCAGTTTGTCTTCTCGGCTGGCGCAGTCGGCTGGCGCAAATCCTCTCAACAGGTCTGTGTGTTTTCCAGTCCTGCTGCACAGTGCCTCCTTGCGTCCTCTGGTGCCTCTGGAACAGCAGTCTTTCGAACTCCTTGAAACCCTAGACTCTCTTTCTTCTTATACTGCTCAGGAGGTTCATCTTTTGGCAGCTTCCAAATCTGGTCACTGGGATTTTGCGCTTGGCGCATAGTATTGGTCGGCGCAATCGGGTAGCGCACCTCTGCTGTCTTTCGCCATCTCTTCTTTTGTTTGCGCCGCTAGCTCCACAGGCTGATCTTTCACTCCTAGAACGCTGCCTGTTAGCGCGTATCCGACTCAGGGGCTCGTTCTGACCTGATATACAAAAAACATTGGAAACGAGTAATCTTGCCCATAAAATATTGCAAATAAGCAAGGGGTTATGATCTAAATAACGTGTATAACTAGGCTCTATCAACAGCTGAAGAGGAAGCTGTAGCAACCAGTAACTCAAGAGCCTTAAACGCGATATTTGCCGCTGTTGACGCAAACAATTTCAGGCTGATCTCTGACTATGAAGTTGCCAAGAAAGCATGGGAGATCCTCCAGACGGCGCATGAAAGGATCAAGACTCCTGCTGCAAACTGGAGAAGCGAAGAAGGTGAAGCAGACTCGGAACTGATAAGCAATGTTGCTCTGACATCTGTAACTGATATGGAGAACACCATCTCAACAAAGCCAGAAATTGTTCATGGTGTTGAGGAGTCAGACAGTGGTGATGATGAGGAAATCACTGAGGAGTCCATTGCAAGAAACTTTACCCTGTTGCACGAAGAGTGGCTGCAAGTCATGGAGGTCAACAAAGGATTGACTGCCAAAGTTTCAGACCTGCAAGAAAAACAAGAGGAGCTGCTGAAGATGATCACTTCTCTTACGGATCAGGTTGCCCAGCAAGAAGAGAAGTTTGCTGCAGAGAAGGAAGAGCTAAATCTCTACCGGAAGACTACAAAGATGCTTAACAGTGGAACAAGCACTCTTGAAGATATTCTAGCTCGCCAAAGATATGGAGGAGGCTACTCAGGTCTTGGATACACTGGAGAAGAAGGTGCTAAAAGTACTGTTTTCATCAAAGCTACGAAGCTAGAAGATGCTGAGATTGTAGTGGAGAAACCGGTCCTGTCCCAGAAACCAGTTCAGAAGAAGGTGCATAGAAGGGTGAACAAGAAGCTGCTACAGCAACCGTTGTATCAACAACCTGTAGCAGAAAAGAAACCCAGTTGCAAAAGTCGCAGATGTTATTTCTGTGATGGAGAGGGACACATTCAGAGAAGATGCCCGATCTTGAACAAGTATTGGAGACCTCAGAAATCGCCTACAGACGGACAACGCCAGATGAAGCCAAGGATCAGGCGTGGCACGCAGGTGACCTCCAGCTCATCAAAGCCGATGGACTGTCACTGTTCAGTTGTGCACGAAAACATCAGATATGTTGGAGGGACAACGAAAATGAGGATCAAGAAGGATGCTGGCACAGAGAGGATGAGACACCGAAACAATGCCGGAAGGAAAGAAAGAGTTGCTGGTCACAACAAAACTCGGAAGTAGCATGTTCGAAAACCAGTACAAGTATGGGTGGAGAAGCAGCCACCTGATATTCCCCCAAAGCCAACCAAAGAAGAGGCGTTGGCATACTCGCTGAGTTTAGCTGGTATCCCCCTCTATCATTTGTGACAAAAAGGGGGAGAAGAGGAGAAGGGGAGAAGGGGAGAAGAAGAGAAGAGGTGCTCTTATAAATGATGCTCAGGTTTCGTCAAAAATGCCAAGGGGGAGAGTGTTAAGGTAATGGCATCCTTGACAAAACAAGCGCAAGAAGTTGCTACAACATCCCCTGAAGATTGAAGCTGAGGAAGCTGCAAAAGAAGGAGTTCAAAGATGAGAGGAGGATTGCCTAAGATTAGAAGGGTTCTTGGATTTTGTCAAAATGCCAAGGGGGAGATTGTTAAGGTATGTGGCATCATTGACAAACTCCTACAAAGTGCACTAGAGCCTGCTACAGCAAGTATGGAAAGAAAACAGCTAATCAAGAGCATTCCAGAGTGAGCAAACTCAGTAAGTGGCGCTCCAGATGAAGACATTAAGTGGCGCCTGAGCTTAATGTCTTCACCAGGCGCGCGACTTAATGTTGCCTTGGGGCGCTCAGAAATCTGGAAGAGATCATGAAGACATCAGCTTGTGCAATCTGGGCAGAGTGACTATCTCAGTGCTCAAGCAGTGGAGTAGCTGCAAGTGCTACAGCAGACACTGGTGCCTGGAGCTGCAGCAGAAGTATCGCACACCTTCAGACAGCATGTGCTACAGCAGATGCTGGAGCTAAAATGCTGTAGCAGAAATTCAAAGCTTTCTCGGAGATTGCATTCAAACAACAAATCAGTGGACCGAAAGGCTTCCGGAAAGAGCTAAATATTCAGGAGAATATTTCTGGAGTGTCTCTCAAGAACAAGGGCAGACTTGTTGAGTGAAGATTTGATTGGAAAATCAAAACTCCTATAAATTAGGAGATATGTTCTTGTAGAGATCTTGAAGGATCTTCCTTAAAAATGATGGGATTGTTTCCTAATGCATTTAGGAAATTCCAGCAGCAGCAAAGAACTCCAGCACAAGTGAACAAGGAGCAGCTGCAGGAATGGATGCTATAGCAGGAGCTTGTTCAAGTGGCTGCATCATCTAACCAAGAAGCAGCAGCGTCCTGGGCTTGTCTAGAAGGGCTGGGATCGCTACGGAGATCATCAAAAGAATTTCTAAAATGCTGTGGAGAATTTTCCAGTGAGGTTTCCTAGCCAGAGAAGGAGATTTGTATTGAAGATAAAAATCTAATCTAATCTCCTAGATTTTAGGAGATAATTGTTCTTTTTGGGACATTGCCTGGACATTGCTTAAAGCTGGTGTTGCTATTTAAGAAGAAGGGGTTTAGAGCAGAAGGATTGATCGAAGCTGAGGGATACACGAGTGCATACACATAATTCAGAGAGAGCAATTTGTGGTGTGCGACGGAAGTTTTCTTCGATCATCACCCGAGAGCAGAGCGTGAGCGCAGAGCTGTGGTGATAGAAGCAGAAGGGAATCAGGACTTGCAGAGTCTGATTCGAGCTTGATCTGGAAGCCAATTCAGAGCAGTGGTGCTTGTTGGTTGATCAAGGACAGCCGCGGAAGAACTGACGGGTGGTTGGCTCGGTCAAGTGTCGTGCGGCAGTACTCGCTAGTGGCAGGTGGTCACTGGGTGAGGGGGAGTATTCCAGAGTGTGCAGCACTCGTGAAATCGTTCGAACGGCTCGGCAGAAGGCTTTGGAGCCACGCGAACAAATTGTGCTTCAGCTGTGTGTTACAGCAGTTGCTACAGCAACCCTGCTGAGTGAGTGTAGTTTAGAATAGGCTGAGTTTTTGAGAAGACTGTAGCTATTCTAGATTGACATAGTGTAGAGGGTGTGCAGACACAAGTCAGAGCTTGTTCTGATTGTGTTGAGTGGTCCACACAAGGTTTAGTAGCATAGGTTGCGTGAGTTGTAACCGAGTGTACTTGGAGACCTTTGTTTTGAGTGGATTCAGGACTGAGAAGAGTCCTCCCCAGACGTAGGCAATTGGCCGAACTGGGTGAACAAACTTCTGTCTTGTTCATTGTTTGCTGAGACAATTTCCGAGTGAACAAGAGTGTGCTGCAGCAACTGCTTGTTCACAAATCTGTCGAACGGAGACACTGTGAATTTCACTTTGTTTTCTGATGTAACCAGATACGTATAAAGGTCTGTTATGGGATTTAGACCCAAGGAAAAGATCTTCATCAGAGAATGTCAAAGCAGTATGACATGAAATGCATTTGATCAAATTCTCCACTGATTCCTCTCCGTCTTTGACCTTATCCTCGCATCCTTTGGAGTTTTGGCTTGTATCCACCTGTTGTTTTGTCTTGTCAGGTAGTTGGAGGATGATCGCGCGTCGTTGTGCACGTCAAATATAATCCTTCCTCTTCCACTTAGTACAGCGGTTAAGTAAGGGTCGATCTCCACAGGGAGCAAGTAGTTCAGTTCTAGCTAGCAACCTACACTTACGACAGTGGGGGTTGTGTGAGTGATTGAAATGCGCGATGCGCAAGTGAACAGTAACTAGTGTAACGCAGGAAATTTGCACTAGACGTGCGCAAGCAGTAGAGATTAAATACTATGATTATGAGAAGCATTGGTCAGACAATCCTCTATGAGTGCATTCCTTATCATCGACTCTAAACGTCTATAGTTTTCGGTTTACTTGGGTTAGTGTCCGGTCAAGGCTTTCTAACACGTGCGCATGTTCCGTTCAAAGTTCATGTGCTATTAATCCTTAGAACATAGACTAAAACAGCTGCGAATCCGTTCAAAGTAGCAACTGATCACCCTAGCTCGTTCCTCCTAGTTGTCACCGTAAAGCTATCAACTAGTTTAACATATGACAAGCAAGCAACACAAGTAAGATTGCGGTTCAAGGCTTCCCCTACTCATGCAACTGGCTGTCTCCGTATGCACAGGATTAATACAAGTAAGTAAACTATGCATTAAGCTCAAGTCTCAAAGAAAATACATCATAGATTCATGCCCAACCAACACTAAGAGTTTAGCTAGACATGCTACTGATAAACATCATAGAATAGTAAATGACTAATGTGTCTGAGAAAACAAAAGCAAACAGTGCGTGCAGCTTGTCTTCTCGGCTGGCGCAGTCGGTCTGGCGCAAATCCTCTCAACACGTCCGTGTGTTTTCCAGTTCTGCTGCGCAGTGCCTCTAGGTGATCTCTGATGCGTCTCCAGAAGGTCTCTTGTTTCTCCTCTCTGTTGCCCTAGCCTTCCTCTTGTTTATTTACTGCTTGGGAAGCTCACTTTTGGCAACTTCCAAATCTGGTCACGTCAAGATTAGGCAGTACTGGACTTTGCGCTTGGCGCACGGCATCGGCTAGCGCATGGGCTAGCGCACCTCTGCTGACTCTCGCCAACTTCTCTCCTGTTTGTGCTGCTAGCTTCGCAGGCGGATCTTTCACTCCTAGAACGCTGCCTGTTAGCGCGTATCCGACTCACAGACTCGTTTTGCCCTGTAATACAAAAACACTAGAAACGAGTAATCTTGCTCATAAAATATTGCAAACAAGCATAGGGTTATGATCTAAATAATGCGTACAAATAGCCTCTATCAGAGGATTTGTTCACCGAGGTTAGGTTGTGGTGGTATCATGGTGGTTGAAGTCTGACTCTCCCGTACTTCATTTTCCTTATCACCTCCATCGGTCGTCATAGAAATAGTGTTGACGATAACTTCCTCTAAGTAACCTTCTGGAAAGAAATCTTTCAAAGTAATAGGGATTGGTGGATTTTACTTCAGAAGATCCGTCGGTAAGGTATCTTGCCTTACTGCTTTCTTTGGTTTCTTCTTTCCTTTTTGGTGATACAACCTCTTTCTGGTATTCTGCTTTCTTTTACGGAGATCAGGTTGCGACTGAATGTTTACCTGCCTTTTTGATTTTTTTTGCATTACAACGGTCCATCCATCGTCATCCTCGTTTGTGCTTTGCACATTTTGCGGTGCATTATCACAAACCTTCTTTTCTGATTCTGACAACATTGGCTACCTTTGAATCCATACTTCTGTTGGTTTGAAGCTTCCAAATTGAATGTTGCTTTTATACCAAAACTGTGATTCCTGAAGAGGCTTTTTGCATGTAGTCACTGTTGTATGATTTGTTTCCACAGCTTCATCGACATCTAGCAGTATTTTCCCTTCCTTAGCTAGCCTCATTATCAACTCTTTCAGTGTTATGCAATTTTTGATATTGTGACTTACCAATCTGTGATAACGGCAATACTTAGGATTATTAGTTTGGTTTGCTTCATCAGGCCGCTTTGGTTCAGGCAACTGGATCATATTATTCGCTAGCAGATCATCTAGCATTCCTGACAAGTCCGAATTAGGAAAGGGGTATTTCTTAGCATGCAACTCTTTTAGTGTCGGCTTGTCGCGCCTAAGGTCATTTGTAGCAAATCTCTTCTTATCTTCTTTAGGTTTCCCTGATATCTTTATTGGAGCGTTGCTACTGTTGATAGCCATGGCCTCTTTAGAAGTGCTTTTCACAGTTTTGTCCATCTTCTTAAATTCCTTCTTTTCGACAGGCGGCTTAGAATAGGATGCACGACTCTTTCCATGTCCTTTCACTGTAATTTCCATGTCATGGGCTGGTGTAGCTAGCTCTTGGAAACTTCTGGGTTTGATGCCTTTAAGAATGTACAGAAGCTCCCAACTCATCCCATCTATACACATCTCCACAGCGGAAGTTTCACTTATGCGATCTTTGCATTCAAGACTCAACCCGCGCCAACGGTTGATATAGTCCACCACAGGTTCATCTTCCCACTTCTTAGTGTTCGTCAGCTCACTCATGCTGACGACCCGTCTGGTACTGTAGAAGCGATTTAAGAATTCATCTTCCATATGATCCCAGCTATCAATGGATTCTGCCTGTAGATCAGTATACCAATCAAAGGCGAGACTCTTTAGAGAAAGGAAAAATTGTTTCACCAACAAGTCTCCTTATGTACCAGCATTGCTGCAAGTTTCTATGAAATGAGCTATATGCTATTTTGGGTTACCCTTCCCATCAAATTGTTGGAACTTAGGAGGTTGATAACCAAGTGGCATTCGCAGCGCATCAATCCTCCTGGTATACGGTTTGCTATAGCGCGAACTAATAGAAGATTCTCCACCCATTTGACACTTCACTACATTCGTTATCAATGTTTGTAGTTGTTTCTCTTTGAAAATGACACCTTCGTTCTTAACAGTGTCTTCCACCACAATCATGCCGGCATTACTGTTATCCAATACGACATCCGGTTCGACTTCTTTGGATTTCTCCTTTTCAATCAGTCCATTCACCTCTTTCTGAAGTTCTGCTATTTTTCGGTTCTTTGCTTCATTGTCTTTCAAGACTCGTTGGAGCATCTCCTTCATTTCAGCCATTTGTTCCTCTACAGATTTAGCTTCGATTGTCATGACAGTAGCCACATCAAGTTTGCAGACTTCAGCATTCTTTTGCACAACCACCTTCATGTTTGGTGAAGATGTAGTGCTAGCTTTGTCGCCTTCCCTCTTCTTTTGATGTGGAGAGTGAGAGGCAATTATCGCTTTAGCTGCAGCAGCAATAGAGGCAGCAGTGTACGTACGCTCACGTGTTGGAACATTTGCAGCACGTAAGCTGGTAGCAGCTGCGTTGACAGCAATCTTTCTTGCCATGCCTCTGGTGCAGACACCAACATGTTGCATGTTTGCAGGAGGAGAGTTGTTGAGGAGAGCTGCAGCGTAAGTCTGACCTGGAGTGCGTGGACTTGTTGGTTGAGCAGACATTGCAGCAGTGGACTTATTTGGTTACGATGTAGAGATGAGAGGTAGAGATGTTTCACGTCGGGTTCACCAAAAATTTGCAGACGAATTATTTTGCAAAGCACAAAATAACGGAACAAATGATTTTATTGCTCTTCAGAAAGTTTATGTGTACAATCTCTAGAATCCCTCTGATTCTACTACGTAACAGTTCTAATTTGAGTTGCGTAAGCAAGGGTCCCGATGACTTGGTCTCACTTGATGCTTGACACTTCTTGAAGAAAGTTCACCAAACGGTACAATTTGCGTACTTGTTGTTTGCAATGTTGCTTTCCTCAGAGAAGTCTTCTTATCTAGGGTTTCTGGATTCTCAAATGAACCATGAATTCTCTATTTATAGAGAATTTACTGGGCCTCCTTTGTGGGCTTTTAGTAAGTTTTGGCCCATTAGTCACTTATGACCCAAATGATTATTTAATTTGTCGGGTCCGGCCCATACTTCATTTAAAATAACTAAATTGAATTAAAAAATTACATTAATTCAAAATAATCATTTTAAACTAGTTTTAAGCATTTTAATAAATTTTTAATGCCAATAGAGAGGTGATGATGCTTTGATGGTTATCTCGTTCATCTTCTAATCCCGAAACCTTTGATAATAATTCTCTGTTGGCTTCAATAACTTCCTACCACTTCTCTTATATCAGTCTGAACTGATCAGCAATAGTCTCTTCTGAGAATTCTTCATCATCACTGGTATCTGATTTAACTATCCCATAAACAAAGTCTGTCTTTATTTGAGCTGAATCATCATAGTGAAATACAGTAGTCAGTGCTAGATTCCCTTTGTGATCAGTCTCCTCTGCGTGAGAGACTTGTTGTTTTTCTTCTGATATGTAGGGCATTCAGTTTGCATGTGACCATATCCCTCGCACTCCCAACACTGGATTCCTTTATGTTTGTCTTTTCCTTTATCATTGTCTTTGTCAGCATCCTTGTTCTTTCTCTGAGAATTTTCTCCTCTTCCGTTTCTCCTCCTGGATGACTGACCTGAGTATAAGGGTTTCTAGTCATTCTCTTCATGAACTTTCCAAGGTTTTTGACCAGCAGAGACAGTTGTTGGTTGACATTAATTAAGTCTTCACATCTTTCAAAATTCGGTATGTCAGGCTCCTCTTCTCTTACGGGTCACTAGCAAAGACTTTGGCACTTGAGAACGAGCTTTGAGCCAAGAGACCGTGAACTATCCCTAGATAACATAGGTGAATGGCGAGCATGTTTTGTGTAACTATAATCTTGGTTTCGATATATTGAAGAAAAGTTGGTTAGATGTGAAGACTAGACATTTGATAGCTTTGTGTGATGATTTATTCGGATGCATTACTTTTGTCAACTATGATGGTTCGAAAGTTTTTCTGACGATGCTTTGATTTGTAGACTATGCAAGCATGAGTTAGAAGAGATGCAGGGTGGACATGCTTGAGCAATGCTTCATTCGTACATTCATATAAAACTAGGTGCATTCAGGATTTGTAGGTACTCTATTTTCTGAAAACCTCCACGAGATTATAACTCGTTCATTATAGTAGTCTAGGGATTTAAAGGCTTGATGCATATGCTAAATGCATCCGTGATTCCTACGAAAGTGAGTTAGGACTTGCATATCTCACGATATTAGTTTATTTAGCATAGATCGCATGAGCTTGAGTGATACTTGCATTAAGTTGCTCTACTATTCATTATGTATTTTATTTCGAGACGAAGAAAATCTAAGTGTGGAGTGTTTTGATTGGTTGATTTACCTACCAATTATTCATCCACTCGATGAAGAATTTCGCTTCTCTCTCAAACTTTTCAATGTGTTTTTACCACTTTACTCTCGTTTCAGGTCAAATCATATTAAACTACAGCTTGTAGCCCATTTGGAGTAACAAGAAAATCACAAGAATCAGACAAACACAAACCAATGAATGGGCAGGTTTACCTGTTTGTCGTCAAAGGCTCGTCGAGCATATGATTCTTGTTTGATTGAGGCATGTCATATCTCGTTTAAAAGTTAACTTGAAGGGCTACAACTCTTTAGTTACAACAAGACCAAATTCGAAGGTTTAGAGGGTCAGAAAAGCAATCAAAGTCAGAACCACCGTGCTGAGTGAACAAATCCTAGTTCAGGTTAGAACCGACCAAAAACACGATTTTTCGAGACACACTAAGATGTCCCGATTCGTTACCGAACCGGCGGTTTATCAAGGAAACCGGCGGTTTGGTGATGGAACCGCCAGTTGGATCTGAACCAACCCAGATTTCTAAAAATCAACCCATTTGATTTCAAGTATAAATACAAACCCAGAACTCATTCAAAAGGGTGGAACTTTTGGAAGACCTAGATTTGGAGCAGAAGAACAGAAGTAGAGAATTGAAGAACGAAGCGCATCAATCAATAATATGATTTTCTCGGGCTCTCTTTTCTCTAATTTTGTATTCGTGATAACACCTTGAGTAGCGAGTAGTAACTTAATACTGGGATCCTACGGATCTCATGCCTGCACTCAACATTTCATGTTATCTTAGTTAAACCTTTCGATTATGTTGATGGAGTTCTTTAATTCTAATGTGTTTAATTCATCGTTCTTGCATGTTTGCCATTGATTGGGATCCCAATCTGATTTCATATCGGATTGGGAACCCAATCTGATTTCATCGAGCCTTTCGCCCAATCATGTTTGCCATCGTTCTTGCAAGAACAAAATTAGGTTAAGAACCAAAAATATGATTGGTTCTGAGGTAATTAACTAGATTGAGTAGAGTTAATATCGAAGCATGATAGCTATATTGTTATTACATGAACCGATATGAAATTTGATTATTTGTCTGAAAATCCTAGGCTTAATAACTTAAAAATGTCGATAATCCTTGATTGGGCAGCGTTCAACAGTCTATATTAATTTAGGCTATGATCCATGATTGGGCGGCTTGCTTGATGTTATTAGGTTATTCTCATTACTCCATAATATAATTAGATTGTTAGGATCATTGCATGATTTGTGTGTTAGGCATGGGTGAAGTTTGATCCTGGAACTTTTTCTCTGATTAAATCAACAATTTACTTTTAGCGTCATTAGGATAATTATCATAACTTTTCTCAATTTCTGTTAGGGGTAGCTAAACACATTATTTGCTAGCTACGCACGCCTGTTCCTTGGATCGACCCTTGGCTTACCAAGATTTATAAATTATTTTTGACTGCAACTTGACCCCTGAAACATACACTTGACAACTATAAAGGGTTAAAAATATGCCTGTCAGTTAACATCTTACCAAGCTAGTCGAACGAGTGTAGATAAACTTAGATTCTATCCATTTTTAAAGCATTGTAGGATACTTACACATTTCTTACATTTTTACTCCACAAGATTGACTTTTCTATTTTAAATGGACTCACATTTCTAATATTTTAGACCACTCTTTGAGCATCAATATATCATTCAGTTTAACTTGAGTTTTGGCTTATGATTATTCAATTATATACTTTTCATCTCAAGGTATTTAATTACGATTAATTCAATTAAATCCGAGGTGTACTGTACCCTCAATTTTGAATCACAAAATGAGGCCGCACCATTATTTTCTTTAAAGTTAACATACATTTTTCCAACATATTCATGCGGACTTAGAGGGGCTCAAAGTTATAAAACACATGGCGGAAATATGTATTTTTTCAGTATGGTGTATGAATATTCTAGGATGGTGTGGACTCATCTAATAAGAACTAAGGATGAGGTATTCTTAAGGTTTAAACAGTAGAAAACATTAGAGGAAAGCAAACTAGTAAGTCGGTAAAGGTCTTTAGGAGTGATAATGGTTTAGATTTGTGTAATTCACACTTTTTGTAAACTAAATAGCATCCATAGACACAAAACAGTTAGGTCCTCCTCAGCAAAATGGTGTTGCTGAGAGGATGAATAGGGAGTGCTATATAAAGTTAGACAAGCTTTTTGGGGTGAACTCTCATCTACGGTCACTTACCTGGTTAACAAAAGCTTAAATACAACACTAGGAAGTAAGCCCTATAAAACTACGGAATGGTATGAGTCGTTCAAGGATATTAGACCATAAATCACTTGCATGTGTATATTTAGGATATCAACAACAAAATGAGATTAATGGCTATAGCATGCTGGAAATAAATGCTAAAGGAGTAAAAATATTATAAGTAGTGATGTAATTTTAAATGAAAATTCTTTTCCCTGAATATCAAAAAATAATGTCACTGATCTAAAAGTCCCCTATCCTAAATTTCTCCAACCCTCAAATAAGGTGGAGCTTAGGAATTTAGGAGATTTCCCAACTATCCCTTCCCCTAGTACAATTATCCCTCAAGTGGAGAGTCAGATTGTTGACCCATGTCAGAATGATCAGGATAATGAAACTTATCAAATTGAGAATTCTAATCCTTCAACATAAGAGGTGTTGGAGGATTATAACCTAGTTAGGGATAGGACAAGAAGAGACATAAGGCCACCCCATATATATATTTTCTTGTGATGATTTAACTTACATTGCTCTCATAGGAGCACTGGACATAAATGTGTCAGAGCTTGAATACTTTTTTAAGATGTAATGAATTCTAAAATTAAGGATAAATAATATGCTGCTATGATTGGTGAAATATACTCATCAAAATTAAATAAAACATGTATTCGGGTAGAAAGACTAAAAAGTATAAAACTAGTTTGAGTGCAAGTGGTTTGATGTTGCAGTATGGCAGTGTTTGACAAAACCAGCACAAGTGAACAAGCAAGTGAACAAGATGCTGCTACAGCCGAAGTTCAGCATTTGTGAACAAGACCAGTGAACAAGGAGCAGCTGTAGCAGGAGAAAGCTATAGCAGGAGCTTGTTCAGAAGGCCTGTAGCGTCTGTCCGAGTAGCAGCTATCTGGGTTTTGGAAAGAAGGTGTGGCAGTCCATCTAAGAGCATCAGGAGAGTTTCTAAGTTGCTGAAGAGAATATTCCAGTGGAGATTCCTAGCTGGAGAAGGAGATTTGATTGTGGGAGATTTGAATCCCAAATCAAATCTAATCTCCTAAAAATTAGGAGATATTGATATTGCTAAGGAATTACTAAATCCTGATAATGATGGCAGTGGGCGCGCTACTTAATGGAGACTCTTCAGAGCAATGAAGGGATCGAAGCTAAGAGAGAAAACACGAGAGTTTACACAGAAGTTCAACTGAGAGTGAATCTATGCGGGCGAATCTTCAATCATCACCGAGAGCAAAGCGTGAGCGCAGAGCTGAGGTGATTGAGACAGTGGGTGATCAGGACTTGCAGAATCTGATCACAGCTTGATCGGGAGACCAATTCAGAGCAACAGAGCTTGTTGGTGGATCAAGGAAGGCCACGAAGGGATTTTCGAGTGGAGGGACTCGGGCAATCGATCGAAGGCCAGCTCTTGCTAGTGAAGGAGGTCACTGAGTGAGGGGGAGTATTCCAGAGTGTGCAGCGCTCGTGGAATCGTTCGAACGGCTCAGCGGAAAGCTTCGGAGCGACGCGGATAGTTTGTGCATCAGCTGTGTGCTACAGCAGATGCTATAGCAACCTTGCAGAATCTGAGTATTGTTTAAAATAGGCTGAGTTTCGAGGAGACAGTAGCTATTTTAGATAGATATCAGTAGAGGGTGTGCAGACACAAGTCAGAGCCTGTTCTGATTGTGTACGTGGATCCACTTGTGGTTGAGTAGCATAAGTTGCGTGGGTTGTCATGTGTACTTGGAAACCTTGAGATTAGTGGATTGAGGACTGAGAAAAAGTCCTCCCCAGACGTAGGCAGTTGGCCGAACTGGGTGAACAAACCTTTGTCCTTATTCATTCTTGCTGAAACAGTTTACTGGTGAACAAGAGTGTGCTGTAGCAACTGCTTGTTTACAAATCTGTTTATCAGAGGCGCTGCGAATTTCAATTGGTATCAGAGCTGGAGCTCAACACACAGAGTAAAAGATCCTACATCGCCTCTGAAGAAGTCAAGGAACAATGAAGGAAGGACAGAGCACGACAGACCTCCATTGTTGGAAGAAAGCAACTATGGATATTGGAAGGCTAGGATGAAGGCCTTTCTCAAAGTCATTGATGAGAAGACCTGGAGAGCTATCGTGGTCCAGTGGTCTCCTCCGATCACCATGGATGAACAGGGAGTTACACGGATAAAACCTGAAGAACAATGGACTGCTAAAGAGGGAGCTGCAGCAACTGGTAATTCAAAGGCTCTGTATGCTATCTTTGCTGCGGTTGATGCTAACAATTTCAGGTTGATATCAAACTGTGATATGGCCAAGCAAGCTTGGGAAATTCTGCAAATTGCCTATGAAGGAACTGATAGAGTAAAGCTGTCAAGATTACAGATTATTGCTACGCAGTTTGAAAATTTGAGAATGCTAAAAGAGGAGACGATCACTGAGTTCAATGCGAAACTGTGTGACTTGGCAAATGAAGCCCATGCTCTTGGAGAACCTATTCCTGAAGAGAAGATGATTAGGAAGGTTCTCAAATAGTTACCCACAAGATTTGACATGAAAGTGACGGCCATTGAAAAAGCTCAAAATGTCAGACACATGAGGCTGGAAGAATTGGCTGGATCCCTCAAACAATTCAAGATGAAGTTGGTTAAAGAAGAGCCTACTCCTAAGGAGAATATAGGACTGAAGGCAGAAACATAAGTGAAGAAGCCAGCTCCAGATGATCAGCTGAGTATGCTAGTAAAGAACCTTGGGAAACTCCTGAAGAACATGGACTCAAGAACTGGGCAAAGCTCATCCACACGAAAACAATTCAGAAGAGGTGGAGGAAATCAAAGGAGAGGGAAGGAATCTGCTCAAAATGATGATGAAAAGAGAGACAGAAGAAAGGGCATGAAGTGTTGGAACTGTGAAGGATATGGTTATCGACAAGCCGACTGTACTAGCAAACCAATGAAGAAGGCCGAGCAGAAAAATGCTTTTTCTACCAGCGGAAGTGAAGATGAGACAGATCTGAGTGCAGATGAATGCAACATGGTCAGATACAGATCAGTCAGGAAAGCAGAAAAACACAAGGTAGGGTGGATCAGCTCCTGCTATAGCAATCCCTGTATCACCATGTCAAGACACTATTAAAGTATAAAAGATACTATAGCTGCGGGCTCAAAGGTCACATTAAGAGGAACTGTCCATCAGCATATCACAGAAAGGGGTCAGCCAGAAAAACAATTAAGCACAAATATGGGAGAACTCAGCATCTTGCTCTTGTCAGCACAGTAAGTTCCTCGAACAAGGTTAGCTGGTATTTTGACAGTGGCTGCTCGGGGCATATGACTGGAGAAAGATCCTTCTTGAAGAATATAACTCCCTGTTTAGAACAACAGGTGAAGTTTGGAAATTGCCTGAGGGGAAGAGTTCTAGGAAAGGGAACACTGTCAGTTGAAGGAATGTCCGATCTAAGCAATGTCATGCTGGTGGAAGGACTGAAGGCGAACCTCATAAGCATTAGCCAGCTGTGTGATGGGACTCAACAGGTGAAGTTTACGAAAGATTCGTGCAAAGTCTTCAACAAGAATGGAGAATGTATAATGGAGGGGGCCAGATCAAGAAGCAACTGCTATCTTCTCAAGGTAGACACAAACTCTCCTTTACCCAGATGCATGCTAACTAATGCAGAGGAAATGAATCCCTGGCACAGAAGGATGAGTCATGTCAATCTGAGGACTCTGAAGAAAATTGCAACAGAAGGGTTAGTCAGAGGAATACCGCTGATTAAAGGCGAGACAGGTTCCATCTGCGGAGATTGTCAGATTGGGAAACAAAAAAAAGGCTTCACATCCAAAAGTTAAAGATACAAACACAATCAGGCCTCTCCAGTTGATACACATGGATCTGATGGGTCCTATGGAAGTAGAGAGTGTGGGCAAGAAAAGATACGTCTTCGTCTGCGTTGATGACTATACCCGGTTCACTTGGATTGATTTTATCAGAGAGAAATCAGACACTGTAAAAGTCATAGTCTCGTTGGTGTCCCAACTGGCACAACAGAAAAATCTCAGAATCACCAACATCCGCAGTGATCATGGCAGAGAGTTTGAAAACGAAGCAGTGGATGAGTTCTGTCGCCAAAAGGGTATCTCGCATCACTTTTCCTCTCCCATCACTCCTCAGCAGAATGGTGTAGTGGAACGAAAGAATCGGACAATTCAAGAAATGGCCAGAGTCATGATTCATGCCAAGAGGATCCCCCTGAGATTCAGGGCTGAGGCAATGAACACCGCATGCTACATCATCAACAGAGTCACCATACGGAAAGGAACCAACCAGACTTGCTATGAGCTCTGGAATCAGAAGAAGCCCATGATGGAGCGTATTTATACGCTCCATTGAGTTATTTATTCCCATAGTTTTATTACATTTTGCGTGAATCGATTACTCTTTTGTAGTGTTTTTGTATCGCAGGTGTGTTCAAGATCGCATTGGATTTTATCGCATATTTGAAGCATTCATCCAAGATCAAGAAGTCAACAGCAGTCAAAGTCAATAGAAATCAACTTTGCTGGTTCAATTAGAAATCAGATCCGGTTCGAGCAGATGTGGTTCAATGTGGTTCATTCTGGTTCAACCCAAAAACCCTAAACCTAAAAGATGGACAAAAGAGGAAAATAATTCTCTCACTATTCACGCACTATTCATGCTACAGGACTGACGGCAGTGAAGAAGAAGATTGAAGAGCTTGAGAGAGAAATCGCCGGAATTCACTATTCACGCCGGTACTGTTCATTTACTATTCATTTTACTGTTCACGTACTGTTCACTATACACTGTTACTGTTACTATTCACGCCGGAACACTGTTCACGGCTGGATTTTATTTTGGTTCAGTTCTTGTTCTTTAACTTATTGTAGTGTAATGGACTCAGTTTTATTGTAGTTCATGGATAATATGAGTAGCTAAATCAATATTTCAGTTTGGGGATTTATAATGTGACAATGATTTGAGATCAATGAATGAATGTTTGAGCTAGTGATTTTGAAATTCACAGCGTCTCAGTTAGACAGATTTGTGAACAAGCAGTTGCTGCAGCACACTCTTATTCACTCGGAAATTGTCTCAGCAAACAATGAACAAGACAAAAGTTTGTTCACCCAGTTCGGCCAACTGCCTACATCTGGGGAGGACTATTCTCCAGTCCTCAATCCACTAAACACAAAGGTCTCCAAGTACACTCGGTTACAACTCCACGCAACCTATGCTACTCAACCTTGTGTGGATCACTCGACACAATCAGAACAGGCTCTGACTTGTGTCTACACACCCTCTACAAATGTCAATCTAGAATAGCTACTGTCTCCTCGACACTCAGCCTATTCTAAACTACACTCACTCTGCAGGGTTGCTGTAGCAACTGCTGTAACACACAACTGATGCACAATTTGTCCGCGTCGCTCCAAAGCCTTCCGCTGAGCCGATCGAACGATTCCACGAGCGCTGCACACTCTGGAATACTCCCCCTCACTCAGTGACCTCCTGCCACTAGCGAGAACCACCGCTTAGACACTCGAGCGAGCCACACACCCGGCAGTTCTTCCGCGGCTGCCCTTGATCAACCAACAAGCACCACTGCTCTGAATTGGCTTCCAGATCAAGCTCGAACCAGACTATGCAAGTCCTGATCACCTTCTGCTTCTGTCACCACAGCTCCGCGCTCACGCTCTGCTCTCGGGTGATGATCGAACAATTCGTCCGTCGCACACCAAAATTGCTCTCTTTGAATTCCGTGTATGCACTCGTGTATCCCTCTGCTTCGATCAACATCTCAGCTCTGAACTCCTCTCACTTAAATAGCAGCACCAGCTTTAAGCAAGACCA
Source organism: Umbilicus rupestris (assembly GCA_963678935.1). Lineage (NCBI taxonomy): Eukaryota > Viridiplantae > Streptophyta > Magnoliopsida > Saxifragales > Crassulaceae > Umbilicus > Umbilicus rupestris. Next base: position 6,721,475 of record OY787607.1, on the reverse strand, counting down.
GGTTTAAGCAATGTCCCAAAAAGAATAATTATCTCCTAAAATTTAGGAGATTAGATTTGATTTTGATCTTCAACACAAATCTCCTTTTCTAGCTAGGAAACCCCACTGGAATATTCTCCACAGTACTTTAAAATATTCCTCTGGTGTTATCAGTAAGAGCTACCAGGTTTTCTAGCCAAGCCCAGGTTGCTGCTGCTACATGGACAGATGTTGCAGGCACTTGAACAAGCTCCTGCTATAGCATCCCCTGCTGAAGCTGCTGCTTGTTCACTTGTGTTGTAGCTGCTCCTTGTTCACTTGTGCTGGTTTTGTCAAACACTGCCATACTACATCATCAATCTCCCCCTTGGCATTTTGACAAAACCCTGGAACACTTATGCACACTTCCATGAACCAGTAAATACTCTAAATGAAACTTACAGAAATTCAACAAGAGAGTAAGATAGTAAGAGGTGGCGACACTCGGCCGTAGCACGACCACGCAGGGTCAAAAAAAATCATCAGTTCATCAGCATTTTACTATACTCCCCCTTTTTGTCACAGATGCTCAAGGGACCTGCTCCTCATCCGCCGGGAACTCCAGGTCTCTGAGCAGACTTCTGATCTGGCCGCGCCTAGCATCCCTCCTTTTGGCTTCAGCTTCAAGAGTGAGCAGCTCAGATCTGAGATGGCTCACAATTCTGGCACGGAGAGCTGATTGAATTGTTGCAGTAGGAGGAAGAGATTCCTCCAGAGGAGCTTGGGCTGAAGCACCAACCAAGAGTGGATCCTCATAGGCAATGTCCACTGCATGTTTTCCTTTGAACAACTTGTGGTCTACTGTAAAGACCTGCAGCTCCTCAGATAAACCTTCAGAAATCTCACCAAGCTCCGGATGCTGTGAGACCATCATCCCATAGATGAGGGAGGGTAGCACGATGGGCTTGCTGGAGGAAGCGCTGCCGGCATGAGTAGCCAGCTGGGGAAACATCACACTGCCAAGGCTGATTTTCCTCCTCTTCCCTATAGAGTTGAGAAGGTTAGCAAAGACTCTGCTAACCTTCCCCCTGTGAGAGCTGGGGATCCAGTTTCGAATGCCTAGATGATACAGCAGGGCATTTTTGGAGGTGAGTTCAGCAGCACTAAGGTTTGGACCACCCCAGGACAGGCACACTCCCCCTGTCAGAACCTTAGCCAGCATTTCTGGCTGAACATCCGTGGGCGCTCTGGCATTTTCATGAATCTCAAGAAACTCATCGATTTTTTCGGGGTAATAAGAACTGTCTTACCCCGCACCCAACTCTTTCCAAACTCCTATCCTCCTTCCTCACCAAATTTCTCTTCCATATTCACAATAAATTCCCTAACCAAGGCTATATTGAATCTGAATGGGTAAGTCAGGGACTTGAGAAGGTTTACCCCAGTGAGAAGCTGGATAATGGCGGCTGATTTGCACTTGTCAAGGTCCAGTCTCTTTTCAGTCACGATGTGCTTCCTCTCAACAGCACTCCAGGATTGGGATGCACTCCTATTCCTGAACCAGATATCCCCTACTGTGATTGCAGTTGAATCTGCCACTGCAGGTCCTCTCTCCACCAGTAGTACCTTCATCTTCTTCACTTGATTCCAGTTCTTCACTGCTGGAGACAGGAATTAGGATAGGGGCTTTTCCTTTGTCTGAGGGTGGAGGAGGATGTGATGCAGCAGGTTCTTGTTCAGGGGATTCAGCTTCTATCTCCTCCCCTTCACCTACAATGCCAGGAGACATAACAAGTGTTCTGCACCTCTCTTCTGCAGAACCTGCTACAGCATCCTCTGTAGCTTGTTCTTCTCCCGAGACTTCTTCAGCCACAGCCTCTTCAGTTAACACAGCTGCACTGGATACAGGTTCCCTGTCACGTACCAAGCGTCTCCTTTTCTGCAAAGTTCCTTCTTGTGGAGAAGGATCGCTGTGCGACACAGGGAGAGGTGCTGGTTCCCATACCACCACGTCCAGACGCTGAGCAGGGGCTTCATTGCGCGACTTGGACCTCCTTTCAGACCTGCCTTGTCGGTCTGCTGCCAGATTCTTCTTCAAACCGCGAGTCTTCACCATTGTTGAGGGATTGTAGAAGGTTTGAGGAACGCACAGTGAGGATGATCAGCAACGATTTTGGGAAGCGCCTTCAATTTGACTTTGCCCTAGAAATTGATTTGCCCGTTATTTTCTTTTTCAATTTGAAGCTTCTGGATCACGTGCCCCACATGTGCCTTCTCCCAGCTTTAGCAACCAAAAACATGTGAACAAGCTTATTCAGACCAGGTTGCTATAGCAAACGCGAGCTTGTTCACCTACTCATTCCGGAAGACAGCTTTGCTCGGCGGATCCTTGAGAGGTTCTTATGGTAATTTCTTCACCCATACCTGAGTTTGTCTAGAGTTTCTCCTCTTCCGACCCTCAAGACTCCTATCTCTTCGTTTGTCATGTTTGGGTTTCCACACCTGTATTACCTGTGGTTTTCTCCTGTCTTTAGCAATCCAGTGTGACGTTGGCGTTTTAGGCAAGCAAAATGAAGTGCTATTCTAGTCACGCAAATATCAAACAATATTTATAACCGAGTGACCTCGGATCGAACCCAAGGGAAAAGCTTAGACTAATTGACAACTAATCAATGCTACTAATGTAAGTCTACGGTTTTGGGGAGGGTTTTTGTCCTCCTATAGAGGTATCTCTAGCAAGCACTAAAGACAAATGATATTCTTGAGTTCTACTTAATGAATAAAAAGGGTGACTAGGGATTCAACTTCTCTCCTAAGATATGAGGAAATGAAATAACTCACTAATACATGCATGAACTACATTTGGTTGATAAAAGCAAGGCTAATGCATCGTCCGCTCTAGGTTCAACTCTCGCTCCTTCCCTAGAATGGAGAGGATACATAAATGACATGGTTCTCAAACTCTCATTCTATTGAACCGTGTAGAATATGAGTCCCATAACCGCACCCTCTCGGTCTATTGGCCGGTTACTCAAATCCGCTCAAAACTTAGCCTAATGTCAAGAATGCATGTCGCTCTCACGCACAAACACTCCATCTATGATCATACAATAGCTATGAAACATCCTAAGTTCAACTCTCGCTCCTTCCTTAAGCATACTCACTTAAGCATTTTGTCAAACACTTGGTGTGCATACAATGAATACATAGCTAGGGCACAATAAGATCAAACCAAACTTCATTCAATGCAATAACAATAGTGTTCTACATCATATCCAATCCTAGGAGATCCATTTAATCCCCAACCACAAAAGCAACTACTCACTCATAATGAGTGTGTACAAATACATGACAACTAAGGGAAGCATAAATGTAAATACAAAGCTAGGGTTTAGGAGAGGATGATGTAGAATCTTCAATCCAAGCTTCAATCTTCCATCAAGCTTGGTCTTCCTTGAGTTTTTGTCGCCTAGGGTTGCAAAAAGTTGGAAGCTTCTTTCTAGGGTTGAGAGAATATGCAAGCTCTTTTTTCTTTACTTCTATCTCCTTCTATTTATACTTTGTGAAGATTTCCAAAAAGAGCCCGAAGTGACCGAATCAATTCGGTCAATGTCCATGTGATTCGCTCGAAGCTTTTGTTCAGTGGTGTCTTGAGTTTGGGCGAATCAATTATCCTGGCCGAATCACTTTTGATTTGGTCAAACGTCTTTGTTTTGATACGGTCAAATGTCTTGTGGAGCTAAACTGATTCGGGCACCTCTGGGCGAATCACCTCTGATTCGGCCGAATCATCTGTTCAGTAGTGGTCTCGGACTGGGAGAATCAATTTTTTTGGCCGAATCACCTTTGATTCGGTCACACCCATTATGTGATTCGGTCAAATCTTCAGGACTTCCCCGGATCAAGTCAATTCGCGCAGCTGAGGGTGATTCGGTCAGGCTGGTGGGCGAATCACTAGTGATTCGGCCGAATCACTTCTGCAGTTTGCTCAGCCTTTCTTCTTTTGATCTCCATCGACCGGAATTCGTCTAGATTTTCTTCGGGCCACTTCGTATTGCGAGATACATAATTTTAACCTGAAATGGACGAAGAAATCATCAAATGGCTTTATAGAATTGCGGAACAAACAAGAAGTAAGGGAAAAATGTGGACAAATAAAAGGTTATTTGTCCGCTCATCACAGTGCCCTGGTGCAGCGATCTTAGAGACCCTCCTCTGCGATTCTTTCCAGCAATCAGCATTTCCCATAACAACTGGGTACGGAGTCTCTATGCAGCATGTGTTGGCTCTAGATTTTGTTCCCCCTTTTCCAACTGAGGAGGTTCTGTGCTGCTGCTTTAGATTGGAGGTAATCTTCTGATTCCCAATACTTGTGCAAGAACTCCTTTTATTCTGAGGCTTTGGCTTTGTTTTAGAAGAATGTTGTGCCAGGTGCTGCAGCATCCTCTTGTTCACATGTCTAGTTCCATCTTTCCCTGCAGGTTTTGGAGAATCACCTGTATTATTCTTTTCATCTATCATAGCATCTGAGGCTTTAATGAAAACTGTTCCTCTAGAGCTTTCTTCACCAGTATACCCAAGCCCCGTTCTCCCTTTTCCAAGTCTTTGATAAGACAAAATTTCATCCAAGATATTTTTCTGAGAATCAGCTGCCTTGGCTGTTGCTGGTGAGGAACCAATGTCAGTGACTTGTCTTCCTGTGTCTTCCCTTTTCAGAATGGTAACTTGACTGTTGGATGAGGAGAGAAATTTTCTTCGTTCTTCTTCTAGAAGCTTGACTCTGTCAGTCAATGCTTGGTTCGTCTGAAGGGCTGCCTCACACTGTTTGAGTAGCTTCCTCAGATAGTCAATAAGACTGTCAGATGAGTCCTCTTCATCTTCACTTTCGGATACTTCAATCCCATAGTGAAATTCATCCTTCTTTAGCTCTTTGAGGTTGAAATCCGACACACTGGTAAGCACAACACAGTTTTCTTCATCACTTTCCTCAGAATCACTCCATTTTGCTGTCAGGGACTTGCTGTTCTTTTTCTCTGAGTTTTTGAGTGGTTTGCTTGGGCAGTCAGCCTCAATATGTCCATACCCTTCACAGTTCCAGCATTGGACCCTTTTTTTCATTTCTTTCTTCTCATCTTCATTCTGAGCAGGTTCCTTACCTTTCCTTTTATTTTCACCACCCCTTCTGAATTGTTTTCTCGAGGATGAGCTTTTCCCAGTTCTTGAGTCCATGTTCTTCAGGAGCTTTCCAAGGTTCTTGACTAACATACTCAGCTGATCATCTGGGACTGGCTTCTTAGCTTCTGTTTCAACCTTCAGTCCAATATTCTTGTCCTTAGGAGTGATGTCTTCTTTAACCAGTTTCATCTCAAATTGTTTGAGAGACCCCATCAACTCTTCCAGCCTCATGAATCTGACATTTTGAGCTTCTTCAATGGCCGTCACTTTCATGTCAAATCTTGTGGGCAGCGATCTGAGTACCTTCCTGATCAGCTTCTCTTCAGGGATGGGTTCACCAAGAGCATGGGCTTCATTTGCAAGATCACAGAGTTTAGCATTAAACTCAGTAACAGTCTCCTCTTCCAGCATTCTGAGATTCTCAAACTGTGTGGCAATGATCTGTAATCTTGACAGCTTCACTCTATCAGTTCCTTCATGTGCAGTTTGCAAAATTTCCCAAGCTTGTTTGGTCATGTCACAATTTGATATCAGCCTGAAATTGTTAGCATCAACTGCAGCAAAAATCGCGTTCAGGGCCTTTGAATTACCAGTTGCTGCAGCTCCCTCTTCAGCAGTCCATTGTTCTTCAGGCTTTATCTGTGTGACTCCCTGTTCATCCATGGTGATTGGGGGGACCACTGGACCATGATAGCTCTCCAGGTCTTCTCATCAATGGCCTTGAGAAAGGCTTTCATCCTAGCCTTCCAATATCCATAGTTGCTTTCTTCCAACAATGGAGGTCTGCTTGTGCTCTGTCCTTCCTTCATTGTCGTGGCTTCTTTAGAGACACTGTAGGATCTTTTACTCTGTGTGTTGAGTTCCCGCTCTAATACCAATTGAAATTCACAGCGTCTCAGTTAGACAGATTTGTGAACAAGCAGTTGCTGCAGCACACTCTTGTTCACTCAGAAATTGACTCAGCAAACAATGAACAAGACAGAAGTTTGTTCACCCAGTTCGGCCAACTGCCTACGTCTGGGGAGGACTATTCTCCAGTCCTCAATCCACTAAACACAAAGGTCTCCAAGTACACTCGGTTACAACTCCACGCAACCTATGCTACTCAACCTTGTGTGGATCACTCGACACAATCAGAACAGGCTCTGACTTGTGTCTGCACACCCTCTACAAATGTCAATCTAGAATAGCTACTGTCTCCTCAACACTCAGCCTATTCTAAACTACACTCACTCTGCAGGGTTGTTGTAGCCACTGCTGTAACACACAGCTGATGCACAATTTGTCCGCGTCGCTTTAAAGCCTTCCGCTGAGCCGATCGAACGATTCCACGAGCGCTGCACACTCTGGAATACTCCCCCTCACTCAGTGACCTCCTGCTACTAGCGAGAACCACCACTTAGACACTCGACCGAGCCACACACCCGTCAATTCTTCCGGGGCTGCCCTTGATCAACCAACAAGCACCACTGCTCTTAATTGGCTTCCAGATCAAGCTCGGATCAGACTATGCACGTCCTGATCACCTTCTGCTTCTGTCACCACAGCTCTGCGCTCACGCTCTGCTCTCGGGTGATGATCGAACAATTCGTCCGTCGCACACCAAAATTGCTCTCTTTGAATTTCGTGTATGCACTCGTGTATCCCTCTGCTTCGATCAACATCTCAGCTCTGAACTCCTCTCACTTAAATAGTAGCACCAACTTTAAGCAAGACCAGATTTAAGCAATGTCCCAAAAAGACTAATTATCTCCTAAAATTTAGGAGATTAGATTTGATTTTGATCTTCAACACAAATCTCCTTTTCTAGCTAGGAAACCCCACTGGAATATTCTCCACAGTACTTTAAAATATTCCTCTGGTGTTATCCGTAAGAGCTGCCAGGTCTTCTAGCCAAGCCCAGGTTGCTGCTGCTACATGGACAGATGTTGCAGCCACTTGAACAAGCTCCTGCTATAGCATCCCCTGCTGAAGCTGCTGCTTGTTCACTTGTGCTGTAGCTGCTCCTTGTTTACTTGTGCTGGTTTTGTCAAACACTGCCATACTACATCATAAGATTTTATTGCCCTCGTATGTATGAACAAAAGATTCGAGCGAATCACATGGACAGTGACCGAATCACCTGATTCGGTCACTTCGGGCACTTTTTGGAAATCTTCAAAAAGTATAAATAGAATGAGATGGAAGTGAAGAATGAGAGCTTCCATACATTTTGCAACCCTAGGCGAATGGAACTCGAAGAAGATGAAGCTTGATTGAAGATTGAAGTTTGGATTGAAGATTCTACATCAACCTCTCTTAAACCCTAGGTTTGTATTTACATTGATGTTTCCCTTAGTTGTCATGTATTTGTGCACACTCATTATGAGTGAGTAGTTGTTATTGTGATTGGGGATTAAATGGATCCCCTAGGATTGGATATGATGTAGAACACTATGTTATTGCATTGAATGAAGTTTGGTTTGATTGCTTGTGCCCTAGCTATGTATTCATTGTATGCACACCAAGTGTTTGACGAAATGCTTAAGTGAGTATGCTTGGTTAAAACCCCTAAGGAAGGAGCGAGAGTTGAACTTAGGATGTTTCATAGCTATTGTATGATCATAGATGGAGTGTTTGTGCGTGAGAGCGACATGCATTCTTGACATAAGGCTAAGTTTTAAGCGGATTTGAGTAACCGGCCAATAGATCGAGAGGGTGCGGTTATGGGACTCAAATTCTACACGGTTCAATAGAATGAGAGTTTGAGAACCATGTCATTTGTGGATCCTCTCCATTCTAGGGAAGGAGCGAGAGTTGAACCTAGAGCGGACGATGCATTAGCCTTGCTTTTATCAACCAAATGTAGTTCATGCATGTATTAGTGAGTTATTTCATTTCCTCATATCTTAGGGGAGAAGTTGAATCCCTAGTCACCCTTTTTATTCATTAAGCAAAACCCAAAAATATCATTTATCTTTTGTCCTCCTAGAGATACCTCTATAGGAGGACAAAACCCCCCAAAAATCGTAGACTTACAATAGTAGCATTGATTAGTTATCAATTAGTCTAAGCTTTTCCCTTGGATTCGATCCGAGGTCACTCGGTTATAAATATTGTTTGATATTTGCGTGACTAGAATAGCACTTCATTTTGCTTGCCTAAAACGCCAACGTCAAAATGGCGCCGTTGCCGGGGAATAGCCATTAGACTAGATTGCTAGTTAGTATTACTTATTGTTAGTTTGCTTCACTTTCTATTTTCCTTTTTATTTTTAGTTGTCGTAATTGCTTGCGTGCGTGCTATTCTTGTTTGTCTCTATTAAAGTTCACACTTACAAAAGCTCTCTTTGATTGCTTCATAGGTGTTTGAATGCAAACTAGAGCAAAGAGCAAGAGAGCACAAGAACAAGCTTCTACCTCAACTACAAGCCAACCTTCTCATCCCTCCGCTTCGCACGAGCTTAACTCCTCACTTGGATACTCCTTCGCCTACACAAGCCGAACAACCAGAATATATGGACCTACAAATTCCAAGAAGGCAAGGAAATGCTCCTCTTCCGCAAGAGGAAGAAGAAAGACCGGTTTGGGCATACAACGCCCCGACCATTGGATATCATGGCTCACCCATCTACTTGGAAGAGGGTGAAGATCAAGAATTCGATATAAAATCTGCCCTCCTTCATATGGCAGCCGCGCATCAAAATGATGGGTATGTAAGGTCCCATGAAGACCCAAACTTTCCAAGGAGAGCGCCTATCCAAGAGGAATCATCCCTAGCATCCATTGCCGCAATAGTGGCCGCAACTCAAGCTCAACAACAAAAGGATAGCCAACTTATCCTTCAAAAACTCGACCAATTGCAAGCGCATAGCGAAATGCTTGGGACTCAAATTGTTCAACAAGCGAGTTCTTCATCAAGATATCAAGAAAAATTGCCTTCTCAACCGGATGTGAACTCTTCCGAAATTATAAATGCCATCATCCTAAAGAGCGGAAGAATCTTAGAAGAGCCCCAAGTGAAGACCAAATTTGCCAATACAACCGTTGAGGTTGATAAAGAAGGGTCTTCATTTCAAGAAGAAGTTGAGAAGAGAAGAAAAGAAAAAGCTGAAGAGCCCGCTCCATATATGCCTCCCATTCCATTTCCGCAAAGATTAAAGAAGAAGAAGGAGGACGGTAACACTCTCGATGAGGACACCATCGAAGATGATGCATGCAATATTTTTGATTCTCTTGGTGAACTAACAAGCTTTGAGCAGGAGTTGCTTACACAAGATGACAATAGCTTGTCGTTCACCTCTCTATTGGGAATTGAAGTGAAACCCGCTGATATTAATCATGGCACAAATGAGGTAAATGAGGCGCCAAAAGGTGATGAATTCGGTGAGGGATTGAAACCCCTACCACCGAATATAAAATGCATCGAAATGGACCTTGTGCTTAATTGGGAAAAATGCCACTTCATGGTTAAAGGACATATTGTGTTGGGGCATCTTGCAACAAAGAGTGGAATTGAGGTCGATAGAGGCAAGATTGATTTTATTGAGAAGCTGCCACCACCAAGCGACGTGCAAGAAATAAAGAGTTTCCTCAAGCGCGCTGGATTTTATTGGAGGTTCATCAAGAACTTCCCGAAGATTGCTCGACCTCTTACAAATCTGCTATGTAATGAGGTAGAGCTCAATTTCGATGAACCCAAGCTTTTCGACAAACGACTCCAAATTATCCGAAGCTTTTCTTTTGCGCCGCTTGAGAAGGGATCCTAGCATAGGACTTCTCAAGTGTGTTTCTATTTAAATGAAGGGAATCAGCTACGTCTTAGCCAAGACGTTAAACTAGGCTTGTGAGTATTTATGCTTTTATTTTTACTTGATTGTAGTATAGAATCGTTGTGGAATTTGTGATGTGCATTTGGATACCTTCACACGAGAGAAGTTCCTTCGAAGCTTTCTCTTTTATTCTATTACTTTATATTGCTCAGGGACTAAGCAAATTTTTAAGTGTGGGGTGTTTGTTTGCGCCTGCGCTTTTATTTGCTTAACAACATGGTTCTATGCTACATATTTACTTTCTGTGCATTATACTCACATGATTGTTGTCATCCTAGCTTTAAGTATTGATCACATGAAGTAATGTTTCCTAAGCAATTAAGTAGTATCATTTAAAAAAAAATTGGAATGAGTTGTGCTTTGAATTCATGAATCGCATCTTTAAGTCGATTGATCCTCTTTGAATCACACGAGAGAAGTTCCTTCGAAGCTTTCTCTTTTATTCTATTACTTTATATTGCTCAGGGACTAAGCAAATTTTTTAAGTGTGGGGTGTTTGTTTGCGCCTGCGCTTTTATTTGCTTAACAACATGGTTCTATGCTACATATTTACTTTCCGTGCATTATACTCACATGATTGTTGTCATCCTAGCTTTAAGTATTGATCACATGAAGTAATGTTTCCTAAGCAATTAAGTAGTATCATTTAAAAAAAATTTGGAATGAGTTGTGCTTTGAATTCATGAATCGCATCTTTAAGTCGATTGATCCTCTTTGTGATGATTTTATTCACATGATTCGGTGTTCGACTAGCTTAGTTCGATTTATTTTTAAGCTCTTTCCATGCATGAAAAATGAAGTTAAGTTTAGCGAGCACAAAAACAAAATAAAAATGAGTTTTCATACAAAAACCTTGTACTTGCTCTTGTTTGCTTTTAGGTGATTTTAGCGTCCCTATTTAGCCTTTGCATTTGTTTAGCTCACACTTCATGCTCCATCACATATCATTTAGGCACATTGTCAAGTATTAAGTGTGGGGTGTTTCGAAGTGATTGCGAAAGAAAAAGAAAAAAAGAGGCGCAAGAAAGAAAAAAAAATCATATTTTGAAGGTTTTACAATTGCCGAGGGTTAGGAAGGTAATTTCCCCCTCGAAAGCATTTGTATAAACGCAAAAAGATAAATAATCACACTTAATTCTTGACTTTGCGCCTTTTCCGCAAGTTCTTTCGCATATGTGTGAGCAAGGCTTATACATTGGGTTTTTAGGAAGCGTCTAAGGTATGACCCTCGTATTTTATTACTTAAGCATCCAGATTTGTACAAGGGAATTCTAAATTGTTCATTGTCAAAACTCCTCTTCTCTTACGGTTTATCACGTATAGTCTAAAACTTGAGAACGAGTTTATTGTCTTAAGCTTTCCCTTAGCAAGCATATGTGATTGATTTGACAAAATTTTTGTGCTAGCGACGCTTTTCTTCATACTACTTGCATAGGAAATTGAGCGGAAATTTGAATTTGACGAATGCTAGGTTGATATCGATTCTATGAGTATTTATTGTCACATTGAAGTGAATGATCCTTAGAGTTTGCGTGAAGTGAATGATTTGCACGACTCTATTATTATTTGAGGTGATAGTGAACTACTTGCTTAGCTAGCTATATTTGGATTTTGAATTCTCATGGATGATTGCAAATGGGATTTGTGAGTATTCCTTTTCTGAAAACTCTCACGAGACTTCAACTCATCCGCTAGGGTAGCCTAGAGGTTTAAAGGCTTGATGCATACGCTAAATGCATTCGTGATTCCTACGACAGTGAGTTAGGAGTAGATTAATTTTCTTTGTTTAAGTTTTCTTTAGTTAGGTTACATGAGTAGGAGGTTGATGTGTTTCATGTGCGTAAGATTTGCTACGTGCTTTGATATTGCCATATATGATCTAGCATCTTACTCTCCGCTTGACTTATGCACATATTTATTCGGGACGAACAAGACTTAAGTGTGGGGTGTTTTGATGTGCGGACAAATAACCTTATATTTGTCCATATTTTCCCCTTACTTCTTGTTTGTTTCCCTATTTTATAAAGTCACTTGATGTTTTCTTTGCCCATTTCAGGTTTAAAATGTATATTACATGATATGAAGTGGTGTGAAGAAAATCTGGATGAATTCTAGTCGATCGAGAGCAAAAGAGAGCAAAAACAAGCAAAAGGCTAGTTTGATTCGTCCATGATTGACCTATTCAGTTTCTTATCCGATTAAGGCGTGTCATGTCTTATCCGAAAGCTAACTCAAAGGGCTACAACTTCATAGTTTACATCAAGACATAATTCGAAGGTTTAAGGGGTCAAAACAGGCGAGAATTCCAGCGGTACAAAGTTGATTCTCCCAAAGAGGAATTCAGGATAGGCCGAATCACTTTTGATTAGGCCAAAGAAAAGTGATTCGGGCAAGCATGATACTTCATTACAGCACTGAACAGATGATTCACACGAATCAACTCAAGGCTTGCCCGAATCAAAGTTGATTCGGGGAGAATTCGCCTGTAGATCAAATCTGGGCAGACTGACCTGTTTATCTTTGAAGGCTTGCCGAGCGCGCGATTCTTATCCGATTGGGACGTTCTATATCTTGTTGGAAAGGTAATTCAAAGATCTACAACTTCCTAGTTTACGTCAAGACGTAAATCAAAGGTTTAAAGTGTCAAACAAGCGAGTTGCTAACGCAGCAGAAGTGATTCGGACACCCTGTCCGAATCAACTTACTAAGCCTTGTCCGAATCACTTGACTCGGGCAGTGAGTGTAAATGTTGGAAAAGGTATAAATAGAATGAGATGCAAGTGAAGAAAGAGAGCTTCCATACTTTTTGCAACCCTAGGTGAATGGAACTCGAAGAAGATGAAGCTTGATTGAAGATTGAAGTTTGGATTGAAGATTCTACATCAACCTCTCTTAAACCCTAGCTTTGTATTTACATTGATGTTTCCCTTAGTTGTCATGTATTTGTGCACACTCATTATGAGTGAGTAGTTGTTATTGTGGTTGGGGATTAAATGGATCCTCTAGGATTGGATATGATGTAGAACACTATGTTATTGCATTGAATGAAGTTTGGTTTGATTGCTTGTGCCCTAGCTATGTATTCATTGTATGCACACCAAGTGTTTGACGAAATGCTTAAGTGAGTATGCTTGGTTAAAACCCTTAAGGAAGGAGCGAGAGTTGAACTTAGGATGTTTCATAGCTATTATATGATCATAGATGGAATGTTTGTGCGTGAGAGCGACATGCATTCTTGACATTAGGCTAAGTTTTAAACGGATTTGAGTAACCGGCCAATAGACCGAGAGGGTACGGTTATGGGACTCAAATTCTACACGGTTCAATAGAATAAGAGTTTGAGAACCATGTCATTTGTGTATCCTCTCCATTCTAGGGAAGGAGCGAGAGTTGAACCTAGAGCGGACGATGCATTAGCCTTGCTTTTATCAACCAAAGGTAGTTCATGCATGTATTAGTGAGTTATTTCATTTCCTCATATCTTAGGGGAGAAGTTGAATCCCTAGTCACCTTTTTCATTCATTAAGCAAAACCCAAGAATATCATTTATCTTTAGTGCTTGCTAGAGATACCTCTATATGAGGACAAACCCCCCCCCCCCCCCCCCCCCATAACCGTAGACTTATAATAGTAGCATTGATTAGTTGTCAATTAGTCTAAGCTTTTCCCTTGGGTTCGATCCGAGGTCACTCGGTTATAAATATTGTTTGATATTTGCGTGACTAAAATAGCCCTTCATTTTACTTGCCTAAAACGCCAACGTCAAGTTTGCAGAATTTCCCAAGCTTGTTTGGCCATGTCACAATGTGATATCAGCCTGAAATTGTTAGCATCAACTGCAGCAAAAATCGCGTTCAGGGCCTTTGAATTACCAGTTGCTGCAGCTCCCTCTTCAGCAGTCCATTGTTGTTCAGGCTTTATCCGTGTGACTCCCTGTTCATCCATGGTGATTGGGGGGGACCACTGGACCATGATAGCTCTCCAGGTCTTCTCATCAATGGCCTTGAGAAAGGCTTTCATCCTAGCCTTCCAATATCCATAGTTGCTTTCTTCCAACAATGGAGGTCTACTTGTGCTCTGTCCTTCCTTCATTGTCGTGGCTTCTTCAGAGACACTGTAGGATCTTTTACTCTGTGTGTTGAGTTCCCGCTCTGATACCAATTGAAATTCACAGCGTCTCAGTTAGACAGATTTGTGAACAAGCAGTTGCTGCAGCACACTCTTGTTCACTCGGAAATTGTCTCAGCAAACAATGAACAAGACAGAAGTTTGTTCACCCAGTTCGGCCAACTGCCTACGACTGGGGAGGACTATTATCCAGTCCTCAATCCACTAAACACAAAGGTCTCCAAGTACACTCGGTTACAACTCCACGCAACCTATGCTACTCAACCTTGTGTGGATCACTCAACACAATCAGAACATGCTCTGACTTGTGTCTGCACACCCTCTACAAATGTCAATCTGGAATAGCTACTGTCTCCTCGACACTCAGCCTATTCTAAACTACACTCACTCTGCAGGGTTGCTGTAGCAACTGCTGTAACACACAGCTGATGCACAATTTGCCTGCGTCGCTCCAAAGCCTTCCGCTGAGCCGATCGAACGATTCCACAAGCGCTGCACACTCTGGAATACTCCCCCTCACTCAGTGACCTCCTGCCACTAGCGAGAACCACCGCTTAGACACTCGACCGAGCCACACACCCGTCAGTTCTTCCGGGGCTGCCCTTGATCAACCAACAAGCACCACTGCTCTGAATTGCTTCCAGATCAAGCTCGAATCAGACTATGCAAGTCCTGATCACCTTCTGCTTCTGTCACCACAGCTCTACGCTCACGCTCTGCTCTCGGGTGATGATCGAAGAATTCGTCCGTCGCACACCAAAATTGCTCTCTTTGAATTCCGTGTATGCACTCTTGTATCCCTCTGCTTCGATCAACATCTCTCAGCTCTGAACTCCTCTCACTTAAATAGTAGCACCAGCTTTAAGCAAGACCAGGTTTAAGCAATGTCCCAAAAAGAATAATTATCTCCTAAAATTTAGGAGATTTGATTTGATTTTGATCTTCAACACAAATCTCCTTTTCTAGCTAGGAAACCACACTGGAATATTCTCCACAGTACTTTAAAATATTCCTCTGGTGTTATCCGTAAGAGCTGCCAGGTCTTCTAGCCAAGCCCAGGTTGCTGCTGCTACATGGACAGATGTTGCAGCCACTTGAACAAGCTCCTACTATAGCATCCCCTGCTGAAGCTGCTGCTTGTTCACTTGTGCTGTAGCTGCTCCTTGTTCACTTGTGCTGGTTTTGTCAAACACTGCCATACTACATCATCGGATTTTATTGCCCTCGTATGTATGAACTGAATGCGTTGATTGTCATACTACATCATCAGCTTACCAGCAGGATCTATTCGCACATGGGAGCAGCTCCAGAAGAAGTTCTTGGATAAGTTCTACCCCGCAGCAAAGATTGCGCTACTCAGGAGGGAATTGGCCGCACCTAGACAGGGCGTAGGAGAGTCACTATCAGAGTACTATGAGCGTTTCAGGGAGCTGGATGTCAACTGCTATAATCATGGTGATCGCGCGTCATTGTACGCGTCAAATTAATCCTTCCTTCTCCACTTAGTATAACGGCTAAGTCAGGGTCGATCCCACAAGGAGCAAGCAGACTCGTTCTAGCTAGCAACCTACAACTTACGAAAATTGGGGTTGTCAGTGATTGGGTTGCGCAGGTGCGCGAATGAACAGTAGTGAAAGTAGAATTTGCACTAGACGTGCGCATGCAGTAGAGATTAAGTACTATGACTATGAAAAGTATCGGTGCAGACAATCCTCTATGAATGTATTCCTTATCATCGACTCTAAACGTATATAGTTCGTTTTACTGAAGTTAGTATCCGATCAAGGCTTCCTAACATGTGCGCATGTTCCGATCAAAGTCCATGAGCTATTAATTCTTGAAACTAGTCTAAGCAGCTACGAATCCCGTCACAGTAGCAGCTGATTATCCTAGCGCGTTACTCCTAGTTGTCACCGTCAAGCTACCAACTAGTTTAACATATAACAACAAGTAGTAAGAGTAAGATTGCGGTTCAAGGCTTCCCCTACTCATGCAACTAGCTGTCAACCGTGTGCACAGAATTAATACAAGCAAACAAACTATGCATTAAGCACACGTCTCAAAGGAAATACTCATAGAATCATGCCCAACCGATACAAAGCGTTTAGCTAGACATGCTAGTAGTAAACATCATAGAAATGGTAAATAAAAGCTAAAGGGTCCAAGAAAAAAGTAACAAGCAGGTGCATGCAGGTTGTTGTGTCTCGGTTCGCTCAGTCGGCTGGCGCAGGTCCTCGCAGCAGCTCGTGTTGTTTTTCAGTTCTGGCTCTCTCTCCTCTCTATTGTCTGTCAAACCCTAGCCTTCCTCTCTTTATATACTGCTTGTGAGGCCTGTGACAATCTTGGAAACTTCCAAATCCTACGGTGTTCAAGATTTGGAAACACCACTATCCTGCGCATGGCTCACTGCGCACGTTGGTTAGCGCAGTTGGTAAGCGCACCGTACTCTGAATCTGCCACTTCCTATCCTATCTGCGCTGCTAGCTCCGCAGGCTGTGTGTTGCGCTCTGATAGAGTCTATTTATACACATTATTTAGATCCTAACCCTATGCTTGTTTGCATTATTTTGTGTACAAGATTACTGGTTTCTAGTGTTTTTGTATTACAGGGCAAAACGAGGGCCTAAGTCGGATACGCGCTAACAGGCAGCGTTTAGGACGCGCATCACACAGCCTGCGGAGCTAGCGGCGCAAACAGAAGAATTGGCAGAGTCGACCATGGTGCGCTAACCGTTTGCGCTAACCAAGATGCCGTGCGCCATGCGCAGATGGTGGTGTTTCCAAATCCTGACACCACCAGATTTGGAAGTTGCCAAGAATGAGCCTCTGAGCAGTATATAAAGAAGAGAAGAAGGCTAGGGTTATATCATCATACAACAATCATATCATCATTCAGAGAGGACCACAGCACACGGGAGAACGGCAGAACTGAAAAACACACGAGCTTGCTGAGAGGACCTGCGCTAGCCGACTGCGCCAGCCGAGACTGCAACCTGCACGCACTGTTTGCTATTGTTTTCTTGGATACTTTAGATGTTATTTACTATTTCTATGATGTTTACTACTAGCATGTCTAGCTAAACGCTTAGTATCGGTTGGGCATGAATCTATGAGTATTTCCTTTGAGACTTGCGCTTAATGCATAGCTTGTTTGCTTATATTAATTCTGTGCACATTGTTGGCAGTTAGTTACATGAGTAGGGGAAGCCTTGAACCGCAATCTTACTCTTGTTGCTTGTTGTTGTATGTTAAACTAGTTGAATAGCCTGACGGTGCCAACTACGAGTAACGCGCTAGGGTAATCAGTTGCTACTGTGACAGGATTCGCAGCTGTTTAGACTAGTCTTAAGAATTAATAGCTCATGAACTTTGATCGGAACATGCGCACATGTTAGGAAGCCTTGATCGGACACTAACATTAGCAAACTGAACTATAGACATTTAGAGTCAATGATAAGGAATACACTCATAGAGGATTGTCTGCGCCGATACTTCTCATAGTCATAGTACTTAATCTCTACTGCCTGCGCACGTCTAGTGCAATTCCTGCATTTCCTACTGTTTACTCGCGCATTGCGCAACACCAATCACTCACACCCCCAGTTTTCGTAAGAGCAGGATACTAGTTAAAGCTAATCTACTGCTTCCTTGTGGATTCGACCCCGACTTAACCGCAGTACTAAGTGGAAGAGGAAGGAATTAATTTGACGCGCACAACGACGCGTGGATCAAATTTTGGCGCCGTTGCAAGGGAAGCAACACAGATAAGCTTTAACCAGCTTAGGTTTTCTTTTAATAGTTAGTTATTTCGATTTGTTTTATTTTCGTTGTTGTTTCTGACAGCGCGCAATCAGCATTAGCCTGCGCAACCTTGAAACAGTTGAGCTGCGCAGATTCTAGTTGCGCACTGACAGACGCAACAGCTTAGTTATCTTCTAATTTCATTTTCTTTGAGATTTAGAACAGGTCATGGAGGATAACAGTGTCGTTGGGGACAACTTAGGGGACAGAACCCCGGAAGAAGCAAGAGCACATAACCGCGCAGCTCTGTTCAGGGAGGAAGTGCAGCGCAAGGTTGAAGCAAGGATGGCCGCTGAAGTATATAATGCGCCACCCACGCGACAAGCTGCGCAACGCAGAACAGTGCGCGAGATGTCAGCCCCACTCACCGTTAACCAGCCATGGTGCATCGTGCTTCCGCCAGACGGACATTTTGAACTAAGGAGCTCGCTCATTCATCACATGCCCAAGTTCCACGGGATGAACAACGAAAATCCAGTCAAGCATGTGCGAGAGTTCCTAGTCATTTGCGAGAACATGAAGACCGAAGGGGAAAGCGATGAAGCGCTGAAGATGAAAGCGTTCCCATTTTCACTGTGTGACACGGCCAGGCATTGGCTAATGAACTTACCAGCAGGATCAATTCACACATGGGAGCGGCTGCAGAAGAAATTCCTGGACAAATTTTATCCCGCAGCAAAGATCGCGCTACTCAGGAGGGAGCTGGCCGCACCTAGGCAGAGCGCAGGAGAATCGCAGTCAGAGTATTACGAGCGTTTCAAGGAGCTGGAGGCCAACTGCTACAATCACGGCCTGCCCCAAAATGTGCTGATAGATAACTTTCTAAATGGATTGCTGCCCATGGAGCTGAGACTATTGAACGCATGCGCAGGAGGCGACATTTGCAACATGTACCCAGAAGACGCGTGGCAGCTGATAGAAGACTCTGCTGGGCAGGTAAGACATCACCTAACACTTGAAAATAGCCGTGCTCGCTCTATGCATCAGGTAGAAACAAACGCTGAGATCAAGGAAATGAAGGCCATGCTGCAGAAGTTGATGAGTGCGCAAAGCGCACTACCAGTTGCGCCAAAGGTATGCGAATTCTGCAATTCCACCGAGCACAAAACCGATGCATGTCCCACGCTTTTTGAGGAATCTGGAGATGTCAATGCTATCGGAGGATGGGATAACAGAGGGCCACAGAGACAGAATCAGCCGCGTTTTGGACTAGCCGCAAATGGGTTCAGATGGAAGGAGGAAAACAATTTCCAGAGGCAGTCCACGGATCAGCGCGCGCCACAGCAGACGCAACAAGCTGCGCCCTACAATCCACCGCACTGACGCACCAGCGCATAACAACCAGCAACCGAGGCGATCTTTGGAAGATATTGTGGGGCAGCTAGCAGACACAGTGCGCAAAAATGACGAGAAGTATGACAAGCGGTTCGAGTCCATTGAAAAGCAGCTATCACAGATCGCTACCACGGTATATGAGCTAAAGAAGAGCGATGGCAACCTGCCTTCACAAGTGATTCAGAACCCCAAGGGAGGAGTCAATGCAGTGACCCTGAGGACTGGGCGCACGATAGGAACAGAGCAGACCACGAAGGCGCCTGCGCAAGTCCAGGATCCAGCAGAGCAGAATGCGCAACCTGAGCCAAACGCGCAACCAGAAGTGCCAGCCACAAGCCAGCAGGGCAAAGCGCCAGGTATAACACAATTAAAAGACAAGGGCACGAATCGTACCATACCTGCACCTTTCCATGTGCAGACACCATCGGCTAGGAAGGAAGCGCTCGACAAGGAGCTCTACGAATTATTCAGTAAGGTGGAAATAAACATTCCCCTTATTGAAGCAGTTCGGCAGATCCCTAGGTACGCCAAGTTTTTAAAGGAGTTGTGCACAAACAAGCGAAGGAAAGGCGAGTGCGCACAGGTAATGCTAAATGCGCAGGCCTTAGCCATCGTGCAACATAAGGTACCAACTAAGTGCCGAGACCCAGGTACGTTCACCATCCCATGCACTTTAGGTAAGACGACAGTGAGCAATTGCATGATTGATTTAGGCGCATCCATAAATTTGCTACCCTATTCCCTATATGCGACATTGCGCCTTGGACCACTAAAGCCTGCAGGTCTCACCATTCAGCTAGCAGATCGGTCGTGCAAACAACCTACGGGCATGATAGAGGATGTTCTTGTGCGAGTAGGAGAGCTGGTGTTCCCAGCAGATTTCTATGTGCTAGAAATGGAGGGTGAATCGAGCACCAGCAGTGCGCAGATCCTACTGGGCAGACCTTTTCTGATGACCGCACGCACAAAGATAGACGTGTGGAGGGGCACGCTCTCCATGGAGGTTGATGGCGAAGAAATTCATTTCAACATATTCAAGGGGATGCAGCACCCTCATGAAGACGCCACAGTGCACGCGATGGACTGCATAGACGACTTGGTCGCAGATGCGCAATGCGGAAGCGCAGTAGACGAACCTATAACACTGGCACAAGCAGAGTTGGAGGAGCAGGAGGACGAGCTGAGCAGTGCTGAACCAGAACCCAGACAGGTACACAATATAGTTCATGTTTGCACTGCCAATAAAATCCTGCCCTCTATTGAATAGGCACCCAAGGTCGAGCTGAAGCAACTCCCAGAACATCTCAAGTACATATTCTTGGGAAATGAAGACACCCTGCCAGTGATCATAAAGAAAGGATTAGAAGAGGAGCAGGAGGTGCGATTACAGCAGGTGCTGCGCAGAAACCAGCGCGCTATAGGATGGACACTTGCTGATCTGCGCGGAGTGAGCCCCAACGTATGCATGCACAGGATTCTGTTGGAAGATGGTGCCAAACCATCCAGGGAGGCTCAGCGCAGATTAAACCCGAATATGATGGAGGTAGTGCAGAAGGAGATTCTAAAGTTGCTCGACGCAGGAGTCATTTACCCGATCTCAGACAGCAAATGGGTCAGTCCAGTGCACGTTGTGCCAAAGAAAGGAGGAATCACAGTAGAAGAGAATGTGCAGGGCGAGCTAGTTCCCAAGCGCATACAAACTGGATGGCGCATGTGCATCGACTACAGGAAGCTTAACGCAGTCACGCGCAAGGACCATTTCCCGCTACCCTTTATGGATCAGATGCTGGATCGATTAGCGGGAAAGCCATACTTTGTTTCTTGGACGGATATTCAGGGTACAATCAGATACCCATAGCTGCGGAGGATCAAGAGAAGACCACGTTCACCTGCCCGTTCGGTACGTTTGCGTTTCGGCGCATGTCATTTGGGCTGTGTAACGCGCCAGGTACGTTCCAACGTCTAGTCATGAGCATTTTTTTTCATATGATTGGTATACGCATAGAAGTGTTCATGGATGATTTCACCGTATATGGAGGTACCTTTGATGCATGCTTAACACATCTTGATAAGGTCTTAGCGCGCTGCATATCAAAAAACCTAGTGCTCAATTATGAAAAATGTCATTTCATGGTATCACATGGTGTAGTACTAGGACATATTATCTCGCAGGAGGGGATCAAGGTAGATAAAGCTAAAATTGATCTTATTTCTAATCTACCTTATGCCACTAACGTGCTCGATGTGAAATCATTCCTTGGGCATGCCGGGTTTTACAGGCGCTTCATAAAAGATTTCTCTAAAATTTGTATACCCCTGTCTAACCTCTTGCAAAAGGATGTGTGTTTCGAATTTACTGATGAGTGCAGGGCAGCGTTTGATAAGCTGAAAGAGGCGCTAACAAGTGCGCCAGTAATGCGCGTGCCAGACTAGAGCCTACCATTTGAACTCATGTGCGACGCAAGCGATTATGCAGTAGGTGCAGTCCTGGGGCAGCGAGTGGACAAGAAGCCGCACGCCATTTATTATGCATCGCGCACATTGGACGCTGCGCAAAGGAACTACACCACCACGGAGAAGGAGCTTCTGGCAATTGTGTTTGCGCTAGAGAAGTTCTGCGCATATGTTCTAGGCGCACTTGTGTTTGCGCTAGAGAAGTTCCGTGGTCATCATATACACAGACCACGCAGCCATCTGATACCTAATGTCCAAGAAGGAAACTAAGCTGCGCCTGATGCGCTGGGTGCTCCTACTTCAGGAATTTGACTTGGAAATTAAGGATAAGAAGGGCACGGAGAATACAGTTGCTGACCACCTGAGCAGGATCGTGAAAGAGGAGGAGCCAGGGCAGATCACGGAGACATTTCCTGACGAGCATCTGATGGCGCTGACAGGTAAGGTACCATGGTATGCGCACATTGCGAATTACCTGGTCACAGGTACGTTTCCTCCTCATTTCAATAAAACCCAGTGCATGAGATTGAAACATGAGTCCAAGCATTACCTTTGGGATGATCCCTATATGCTCAGAATAGGGCCTAATCAGATTTTAAGGCGCTGCGTGCCTGACCATGAAATTAACTCAGTTTTGATGTTTTGTCATGCGCACGCATGTGGAGGACACTTTTGTCTAAAGCGCACCAGTAGAAAGATCCTGGACTGTGGATTTTATTGGCCGCACCTGTTTACAGACGCATATGACTACTGCAAGAACTGTGACAGATGCCAGCGCACAGGGAGCATATCAACGCGCAACGAGATGCCGCAGACGCCGATTCTAGTGGATGAAGTGTTCGATATACGGCTATTGACTTCATGGCAGCCAGGAAAGAGACTAAGCCTCGCCCGATGCGCTGGTTGCTGCTGCTCCAAGGGTTCGATTTAGAGATCAAGGATAAGAAGGGAACGGAAAACACTTTTGCTGATCACCTAAGCAGGATAGTGAAGGAAGAGGAGCCAGGGCAGATCACGGAGACATTCCCTGACGAACACCTGATGGCGTTGAACGGTAAGGTACCATGGTATGCGCATATTGCAAATTACCTGGTCACAGGTGCGTTTCCCCCTCATTCCACTAAAACTCAATGCATGAGGTTAAAACATGAGTCTAAATATTACGTTTGGGATGATCCATACATGCTTAGAATAGGCCCTGATCAGATCTTGAGGCGATGTGTGCCTGATCATGAGATGAGCTCTGTTTTGAGATTTTGTCATGCGCACGCGTGAGGAGGACACTTTGGTCCAAAGCGCACGAGCAGGAAAATCCTAGATTGCGGTTTTTATTGGCCGCACTTGTTTCGTGACTCATATAACCACTGTAGGGCTTGTGACAGGTGCCAGCGCACAGGAAATATCTCAGCGCGCAATGAGATGCCACAAACACCTATACTGGTAGACGAAGTGTTCGATTTGTGGGGAATTGACTTCATGGGGCCGTTCCCGCCATCTTGTGAATACGAGTACATACTAGTTGCAGTGGACTATGTCTCGAAGTGGGTCGAAGCTAAGGCCACGCGCAAGGATGATGGTAAAACGGTCGTTGAGTTTTTAAGAACTAACATTTTCTGCAGGTACGGAGTGCCTAAGGCAATAATCAGCGACCAGGGGACGCATTTCTGCAACAGAATAGTGGCGCAAGTACTAAAGCATTATGGGGTGTGCCACAAGACGTCCATTGCATACCATCCTCAAACAAATGGCCAGGCCGAGGTTTCCAACAGAGAGATCAAGCGCATTCTGGAGAAAACCGTGAGACCTTCGCGCAAAGACTGGAGCCAGCGGCTGGACGATGCACTTTGGGCATACAGGACTGCGCACAATACACCGATTGGGACTTCACCATTTCGGTTGGTGTATGGAAAGGCGTGCCACCTGCCGGTTGAGTTGGAGCACAAGGCATACTGGGCAATACGCACTTGCAACCTGAACCTTGATGAGGCTGGTAAGGAGCGCGCATTTGAGTTAAGCGAGCTAGAGGAGCTGCGCCTGGATGCATATGAGGGGTTGCGCGACTACAAAGCGCGCACGAAAGCATTTCACGATAAGTACATCCTCAGACGCACCTTCGAGCCAGGAGACCGAGTGCTGTTGTTCTCCTCGCGCTTAAAACTGATGCCTAGGAAGCTGCGCAGCAAGTGGACGGGACCTTACACGGTCACACAGATTTTCCCGTATGGAACTATCGAGTTAGAGAACGAGCGCAAGCATCGCTTTTAGGTTAATGGGCAAAGAGTCAAGAAATACTTGGGAGAACCGTGGGATGAGGCCACACGCGAAGTTGATTTGGCGGAACCAGAAATAGAAGATGCGCAAGCTGCTGCTCCAGAAATACAACCTGCTGCACCGGAGGGAGAACTAGGAGCTACTGATTATATATCTTCTCCCTCGCTGATTAACCTCGTTACTTATGATGTGCCACACGATTTTGGCCACACTGACCACCTATTTTTTCCTTTGTGCAGGACTAAAGAAGACATAGAACACACAGACGCACCAGAGCGCGCAGAAGCAAGTGTGGGGGTGGTCCGGAGCACGAACTTGAGCAAGTAACGAGGTACTGTCGAGCCAACGACGTTAAACAAAGGCACTTGTCGGGAGGTAACCCGACACGTTTTGCACGTTTTATTTTTACACGTTTTTAGGATTTGCATTTTAGCTAGTTCAGCACTTGCATTTTTTTTTTCCTTGAGTCACATAGCAATGCGCGAGTCAGTGCGCAGTTCAGTGCGCGGGACAAATGCGCAGGTCAGGGGGGTATATAAGGGCAGATACTTAGAAACTAACATTGGATATTCTGTTCCTATTTTGTGTGGATATTTTGTGAACCCCTGACCGTATTTCATTTGCTGCATTGACGTTGTTTTCAATTTTCATGATGCATTTCATTTTTTTTAGTAGCTTGCATATGTGCGCTCTCCGTTGCGCTTGAGTTTGAGTCGTGGGGACACGTCTCTGTTTAACTGTGGGGGGGACGTT
The DNA here is from genome assembly GCA_963678935.1 of Umbilicus rupestris. Taxonomy (NCBI): domain Eukaryota; kingdom Viridiplantae; phylum Streptophyta; class Magnoliopsida; order Saxifragales; family Crassulaceae; genus Umbilicus; species Umbilicus rupestris. Next base: position 6,696,790 of record OY787607.1, on the reverse strand, counting down.
ACATTTACATTCATATTTATCATTGTAGTTTAGCTTAGTTAGTACAGTATAGGAAATAGCAGTGGTTGTGCGCTTGTGTGCGGATTGTGCACACCTTTCGACTTGTTTTGCCTTATTCATCATACATGCACTGCCTTTAACCGATTTAGTATTTTTTTTTTATTTTTGTCTTTTTAGTCAGGATATTCAGGGGATGTGGAGTTGAAAGAAAAAGCTCTAGAGAGGCGGTTAGTCGTTTTTGCTTCGAGAGTAAGGTGCATGGCTAAAAGCGCTAGTGGAGGCCGGTGCTTCGCAACCTTCGGAACAATAGAGCGCGCTCAGCCACGCAGATGCCAAAGGCGAATACCCAAAGCGTGGCAAGGTGGGAAAACAGACCACCTTTCCTCTGGAAATCGAGTGTAGGAAAGTGGGAGCGGGTGTAAACGCGTGCGCTGACCTGTGCAAGTAGACCAAGGAGGGAGAGCGGGGCGTTGTTCCATAGCTGCTATCCGAAGGCCAAGACTGGAACCGTTCTGGGAAAATCAGAAGAGTGGACGAAGCCATATAAAAACAAGAAATCAGTTGACGATATGCGCAAGGAAAAGAAATCGGCGTGCGCACACAACTCCATATCAGTGCATGCACTAGTCCAAAAGTAGAAATCGTCAAAGACGAAAGGCTTGAGTTCCCAAGAAGTGCGCGAATGAATCACGCACCTGAAGAAACCTGCGAGATTATCCATGTACCAGAAATCGGAGTGGAGGCCGACAACCAGGAGCCTATGAAGAGCTATCTCTGAATCATCCGAATTAAATGGCATCCTGGTTGAGAGGTAACAAATTTCGAAAGTATTATACTAGAAATGTTAAGGGTTTGTGCGCGTAGGTGATAGAGCAGCGCAGGGTGAATCGCTGTGCGGATCGCGCATGAGTATGAGGTTGTGCGCTAGACTTCAGAGAGGTAAAAGTATCTGTGCTTCAGTACTTGTTCGGGACGAACAAGGGCAAGTGTGGGGGATTTGATAGAGCCTAGTTATATGCGCTATTTAGATCTTAACACTGTGCTTGTTTGCATTATTTTGTGTACAAGATTACTGATTTTTGGTGGTTTTTGTGTTTTAGGATAAAACAGGAGCATAAGTCAGATGTGCGCTAATGGACATTTTTAGAGCGCAATGCACGACCTGCGGAGCTAGCAGCGCAAAAGGAGATAGTTGTTTCGGACTACAGTGCGCAAACCGACTGCGCGAAGCAAGTAGCGCAATCCGCGTGCGCAGTATGGTAGAGTTTCTAAATATTGATCTCCTATATTTGGGAAGTTGCTAAAAGTCTCTCGGGCCAAATCTAAGCATTCCTTGGGCTTCAAGACCACTATATAAGAGGAGGGAAGCTAGGGTTTGAGGAGAGAGAGAAGATAGAGAAAAGGACACTTAGCAGCAAAACACACGAGCTACTTCAGCCAGAATCTGCGCGAATGATAGAGCCTACTTATACACACTATTTAGATCCTAACCCTATGCTTGTTTGCATTATTTTGTGTACAAGATTACTGGTTTCCAGTATTTTTGTATTTCAGGGCGAAACGAGGGCCTAAGTCGGATACGCACTAACAGGCAGCGTTTAAGACGCGCATCACACAGCCTGCGGAGCTAGTAGCGCAAACAGAACAGATAGTGGCAGAGTCGACTACGGTGCGCAGACCGATTGCGCTAACCAGTGTGCAGTGCGCCATGCGCAGAATAGTGGTGTTTCCAAATCTTGACACCACCAGATTTGGAAGTTGCCAAGGCTGGGCCTCATGAGCAGTATATAAAGAAAGGAAGGCTAGGGTTTGAGAGATCATCAGAGAGCATCACTAGCACCAAGAGAGGACCACAGCACACGAGAGAGAGGCAGAACAGAAAAACACACGAGCCTGCTGCGAGGACCTGCGCTAGCCGACTGCGCCAGCCGAGACTCTGCAACCTGCACGCACCTGCTCGTTGCAGTTTTCTAGGATACTTTAGATATTATTTACTGTTTCTATGATGTTTACTACTAGCATGTCTAGCTAAACGCTTGGTATCGGTTGGGCATGATTCTATGAGTATTTCCTTTGAGACTTGTGCTTAATGCATAGTTTGTTTACTTATATTAATTCTGTGCACACGGTTGACAGCTAGTTGCATGAGTAGGGGAAGCCTTGAACCGCAATCTTGCTCTTGCTACTTGTTTGCTATATGTTAAACTAGTTGAATAGCTTGACGGTGACAACTAGGAGTAACGCGCTAGGATAATCAGTTGCTACTGTGACAGGATTCGTAACTGCTTAGACTAGTCTTAAGAATTAATAGCCCATGAACTTTGATCGGAACATGCGCACATGTTAGGAAGCCTTGATCGGACACTAACATCAGTAAACCAAACTATAGACGTTTAGAGTCGATGATAAGGAATATATTCATAGAGGATTGTCTGCGCCAATACTTTTCATAGTCATAGTACTTAATCTCTACTGCCTGCGCACGTCTAGTGCAATTCCTGCGTTTACTACTGTTTACTCGCGCACTTGCGCAACCCAATCACTCACACCCCCTGTTTTCGTAAGTGCAGGTTACTAGTTAAAGCTAATCTACTTGCTCCCTGTGGATTCGACCCTGACTTAGCCGCTATACTAAGTGGAGAAGGAAGGAATAAATTTGACGCGCACAACGACGCGCGTATCAAATTTTGGCACCGTTGCCGAGGAGCAACACAGATAAGCTTTAATTAGCTTAAGTTTTCTTTTACAATAGTTAGTTATTTCTGTTTGCTTTATTCTCGTTGTTGTTTCTGACAGCGCGCAATCAACATCAGCCTGCGCGACCTTGAAACAATTGCACTGCGCAGATTCTAGTTGCGCACTGACAGACGCAACTACTTAGTTTTCTTTTAATTTCGTTTTCTTTGAGATTCAGAACAGGTTATGGAGGATAACAGTGTCGTTGGAGATAACTTAGGGGACAGAACCCCAGAGGATACAAGGGCACATAACCGCGCAGCCCTGTTCAGAGAGGAAGTGCAGCGCAAAGTTGAAGCAAGGATGGCCGCTGAAGTGTATAATGCGCCACCCGCGCGACAAGCCGCGCGACGCAGAATAGTGCGCGAGATGTCAGCCCCAATCACGGTTAACCAGCCATGGTGCATAGTGCTTCCACCAGACGGTCATTTTGAACTAAGGAGCTCGCTCATTCATCACATGCCCAAGTTCCACGGGATGAACAACGAGAACCCAGTCAAGCATGTGCGAGAATTCCTAGTCATTTGCGAGAACATGAAGGCCGAAGGGGAGAGCGACGAGGCGCTGAAGATGAAAGCGTTCCTATTTTCATTGTGTGACACGGCCAGGCATTGGCTGATGAACTTACCAGCAGGATCAATTCACACATGGGAGCAGCTGCAGAAGAAGTTCCTGGACAAGTTCTATCCCGCAGTAAAGATCGTGCTACTCAGGAGGGAGCTGGCTGCACCTAGGCAGAGCGCAGGAGAGTCGCTGTCAGAGTATTACGAGCGTTTCAGGGAGCAGGAGGCCAACTGCTACAATCACGGCCTGCCCCAGAATGTGCTGATAGAGAATTTCCTGAATGGATTGCTGCCCATGGAGCTGAGATTATTGAATGCATGCGCAGGAGGCGACATTTGCAACATGTACCCAGAGGACGCGTGGCAGCTGATAGAAGACTCCGCTGGACAGGTAAGACATCAGCTAGCACTTGAAAATAGTCGTGCTCGTTCTGTGCATCAGGTAGAAACAAGCGCTGAGATAAAGGAAATGAAGGCCATGCTGCAGAAGTTGATGCATGCGCAGGGAGCGCAACCAGCTGCGCCAAAGGTATGTGAATTCTGCACGTCCACTGAGCACAAAACCGACGCATGTCCCACACTTTTCGAGGAATCTGGAGATGTCAACGCTCTTGGAGGATGGGATAATAGAGGGCCACAGAGGCAGAATCAGCCGCGTTTTGGACTAGCCGCAAATGGGTTCAGATAGAAGGAGGAAAATAATTTCCAGAGGCAGTCCACGGATCAGCGCGCACCACAGCAGACGCAACAAGTTGCGCCCTACAATCCACCGCATCGCCGCACTGACGCACCAGCGCAGAACAACCAGCAACCGAGGCGATCCTTAGAAGATATCGTGGGGCAGCTAGCAGACACAGTGCGCAAAAATGATGAGAAGTATGACAAGAGGTTCGAATCCATTGAGAAGCAGCTATCACAGATTGCTACCACGGTGTATGAGCTGAAAAAGAGCGATGGCAACCTGCCTTCGCAAGTGATCCAGAATCCCAAGGGAGGAGTCAACGCAGTGACACTGAGGATTGGGCGCACGGTAGGAACAGAGCAGACCGCAAAGGCGCCCGCGCAACCAGTTGCGAAAGTCCCAGATCCAACAGAGCAAAATGCGCAACCAGACCAAGATGCGCAACCAGAAGCGCCAGCCAAAAGCCAGCAGGGCCAAGCACCAGGTATGACACAATCAAAGGACAAAGGCATGAATCGTACTAACATACCTGCACCTTTTCCTGTACAGGCACCATTGGCTAGGAAGGAAGCGCTTGATAAGGAGCTCTACGAGTTATTCAGTAAGGTGAAAATAAACATTCCCCTTATTGAAGCAGTTCGGCAGATACCTAGGTACGCCAAATTTTTAAAGGAGCTGTGCACAAACAAGAGGAGGAAAGGCGAGTGCGCACAGGTAATGCTAAATGCGCAGGCCTCAGCGATCGTGCAGCATAAGGTACTACCTAAATGCCGGGATCCAGGTACGTTCACCATCCCATGCACTTTAGGTAAGACCACACTGAACAATTGCATGATTGACTTAGGCGCATCTATAAATGTGCTACCCTATTCCCTATATGCGTCATTGCGCCTTGGACCACTAAAGCCTGCAGGTCTCACCATTCAGCTAGCAGATCGGTCGTGCAAGCAACCGACGGGCATGATAGAGGATGTCCTAGTCCGAGTAGGAGAGCTGGTGTTCCCAGCAGATTTCTATGTCCTAGAAATGGAGGGTGAGTCGAGCAAAGGCAGTGCGCAAATCCTACTGGGCAGACCATTTCTGATGACAGCGCGCACAAAGATAGACGTGTGGAGGGGCACGCTCTCTATGGAGGTTGACGGCGAGGAGATTCATTTTAACATATTCAAAGGGATGCAGCACCCTCATGAGGACGCCACAGTGCACGCGATGGACAGCATAGATGACTTGGTTACAGATGCGCAATGTGCGAGCGCAGCAGAAGAACCTGAAACACTGGCACAGGCAGAGTTGGAGGCGCAAGAGGATGAGCTGAGCAGTGGTGAACCAGCATCCAGACAGGTACATGATATAGTTAATGTCTGCACTGCCAATAAGATCTTGCCCTCTATTGAACAGGCACCCAAGGTCGAGCTGAAGCAACTCCCAGAGCACCTCAAGTACATATTCTTGGGAAATGAGGACACCCTGCCAGTAACCATAAAGAAAGGATTGGAAGAGGAGCAGGAGGCGCGATTACAGTAGGTGCTGCGCAAGAACCAGCGCGCTATAGGATGGACACTTGCTGATCTACGCGGAGTGAGCCCCAACGTATGCATGCATAGGATTCTATTGGAAGATGGTGCCAAACCATCCAGGGAGCCTCAGCGCAGATTGAACCCGAACATGATGGAGGTGGTGCAGAAAGAGATCTTGAAGCTGCTTGACGCAGGAGTTATCTACCCGATCTCGGACAGCAAATGGGTAAGTCCAGTGCACGTTATGCCAAAGAAAGGAGGAATCACAGTAGAGGAGAATGCGCAGGGCGAGCTAGTTCCCAAGCGCATACAAACTGGATGGCGCATGTGCATCGACTACAGGAAGCTTAACGCAGTCACGCGCAAGGACCATTTCCCGCTACCCTTCATGGACCAGATGCTAGATCGATTAGCGGGGAAGCCCTACTTTTGTTTCTTGGACGGATATTCAGGGTACAATCAGATACCCATAGCTGCGGAAGATCAAGAGAAGACCACGTTTATCTGCCCATTCGGTACGTTTGCGTTTCGGCGCATGTCATTTGGGCTGTGTAACGCGCCAGGTACGTTCCAACGTCTAGTCATGAGCATCTTTTCTGATATGATTGGTATATGCATAGAAGTGTTCATGGATGATTTTACTGTGTACGGAGGTACCTTTGACGCATGCTTAACTCATCTTGATAAGGTCTCAGGGCGCTGCATTTCAAAGAACCTAGTGCTCGATTATGAAAAATGTCATTTCATGGTAACGCATGGTGTAGTACTAGGACATATTATCTCGCAGGAGGGGATCAAGGTAGATAAGGTCAAGATAGATCTTATTTCCAATCTGCCTTATTCTACTAACATGTGTGATGTGAAATCATTCCTTGGGCATGCTGGGTTTTACAGGCGCTTCATAAAAGATTTTTCTAAGATTTGTATACCCCTGTCTAACCTCTTGCAAAAGGATGTGTGTTTCGAATTTACTGATGAGTGCAGGGCTGAAGGAGGCGCTAACAAGTGCGCCAGTGATGCGCGCGCCAGACTGGGACCTGCCATTTGAACTGATGTGCGACGCAAGCGACTATGCAGTAGGTGCAGTCCTGGGACAGCGAGTGGACAAGAAGCCGAACGCCATTTATTATGCATCGCGCACACTGGACGCTGCGCGGAGGAACTACACCACCACGGAAAAGGAACTTCTGGCAATTGTGTTTGCACTGGAGAAGTTCCGCGCATATGTTCTAGGCGCCAGAGTCATCGTCTACACAGACCACGCAGCAATCCGTTACCTGATGTCCAAGAAGGAGACTAAGCCGCGCCTGATGCGCTGGGTGCTCCTACTTCAGGAATTCGACTTGGAAATCAAAGATAAGAAGGGCACAGAGAACACAGTCGCGGACCACCTGAGCAGGATCGTGAAAGCAGAGGAGCCAGGGCAGATCACGGAGACATTCCCTGACGAGCATCTGATGGCGCTAACAGGTAAGGTACCATGGTATGCGCACATTGCAAATTACCTGGTCACAGGTACGTTTCCTCCTCATTTCACTAAAACCCAATGCATGAGATTAAAACATGAGTCCAAGCATTACATTTGGGACGATCCGTATATGCTCAGAATAGGACCTGATCAGATTTTGAGGCGCTGAGTGCCTGACCATGAAATTAACCCTGTTTTGATGTTTTGTCATGCGCACGCATGTGAAGGACACTTCGGTCCAAAGCGCACGAGCAGAAAGATCCTGGATTGCGGATTTTATTGGCCGCACCTGTTTAGTGACTCGTATAACTACTGCAGGAACTGTGACAGGTGCCGGCGCACAGGGGGCATATCAGCGCGCAATGAGATGCCGCAGATGCCAATTCTAGTGGATGAAGTATTCGATATTTGGGGGATTGACTTCATGGGGCCATTTCCTCCATTCTCCGGCTATGATTACATATTGGTCGCGGTAGATTATGTCTCCAAATGGGTTGAGGCCAAAGCTACCCGGAAGGATGATGGTAAGACGGTCGCTGACTTTTTGAAGACTAATATATTTTGCAGGTACGGAGTGCCTAAGGCAATCATCAGCGACCAGGGGACGCATTTTTCCAACAGGATTGTGGCGCAGGTGTTCAAGCATTATGACGTGCGCCACAAGACGTCCACCGCTTACCACCCTCAGACGAATGGCCAGGCCGAGGTTTCCAACAGAGTGATCAAGCGCATCCTGGAGAAAACTGTGAGACCGTCGCGCAAGGACTGGAGCCAGCGCCTTGACGATGCGCTATGGGCATACAGAACAGCACACAAGACACCAATTGGGACTTCACCGTTTCGGTTGGTTTAGGGAAAAGCGTGCCACCTGCCAGTGGAGTTAGAGCACAAGGCATACTGGGCATTGCGCCTTTGCAACCTGAACCTAGACGAGGCCGGTAAGGAGCGCGCATTTGAGCTAAGCGAATTAGAAGAGCTGCGCCTGGATGCATATGAGGGACTGCGCGATTACAAGGCGCGCACAAAGGCATTTCACGACAAACACATCCTCAGACGCACTTTTGAGCCAGGAGACCAGGTACTATTATTCTCCTCGCGCCTAAAGCTCATGCTTGGGAAGCTGCGCAACAAATGGACGGGGCCATACATAGTTACCAAGGTTTCCCTTACGGAATAATCGAGTTAGAAAACGAGCACCGGCATCGTTTTCAGGTCAATGGGCAGAGAGTCAAAAAGTATTTAGGAGAACCTTGGGATGGCACAGCGCGCGAAGTTGAATTGGCAGATCCAAAGATAGCAGATGCGCAGGTTGCCGCGCCAGAATCGCCACCAGATGCACCAGAGGGAGAACTGGGTACTATTGCTCATATTTCTTCTTCCTCTTTACCTAACCTCGTTACTTATGATTTATCACATACTTTTAACCATGCTGATCACCCTTCCGATCCTTTGCGCAGAAACAAGAAGAACGCAACACACGCACGAGCGCGGGGTCACTCAGGAGCAAGAGTGGGGGAGGTCGCTGGTACACTTTCTCGCAAGTAACGAGGTACAGTCGAGCCAACGACGTTAAACAAAGGCACTTGTCGGGAGGTAACCCGACACGTTTCACTTTTACATGTCTTTCTTTTAGTTCTCTAGTGTTTTTTAGCTAGTTTAGGACTTGGTAGTTTTTAGTCGAGCAGCAGTTGATAGAGGCTATTTGTACGCATTATTTAGATCATAACCCTATGCTTGTTTGATGAGCAGGATTACTCGTTTCTAGTGTTTTTGTATTACAGGGCAAAACGAGTCCTTGAGTCGGATACGCACTAACAGGCAGCGTTCTAGGAGTGAAAGATCAGCCTGCGGAGTTAGCAGCACAAGCAGGAGAGAAGTTGGCGAGAGTCAGCAGAGGTGCGCTAGCCGTATGCGCTAGCCGATGCCGTGCGCCAGGCGCAAAGTCCCAGTGACCAGATTTGGAAGTTGCCAAAGATGAGCTTCCTGGGCAGTATATAAAGGAGAGGAAGTCTAGGGTTTCGGAGAGAGACTTTTCTGGAGGCCGAGAGGCACACCCAGGAGGCACTGCGTACCAGGACTGGAAAACACACGGACTTGTTGAGGAGATTTGCGCCAGCCAAGAGAGACAACCTGCACGCACCGTTTGCTACTTGTTTCTCGGATACATTAGACATTATTTTACTATTCTATGATGTTTATCACTAGCATGTCTAGCTAAACTCTTAGTGTTGGTCGGGCATGAATCTATGATGTATTCACTTTGAGACTTGAGCTTAATGCATAGTTTATTTACTTGTATTAATTCTGTGCACACTGAGACAGTTAGTTGCATAAGTAGGGGAAGCCTTGAACCGCAATCTTACTTGTGTTGCTTGCTTGTCGTATGTTAAACTAGTTGCAGGAGTAGGGGAAGCCTTGAACCGCAATCTTACGGTGACGACTAGGAGTAACGAGCTAGGGTAAGCAGTTGCTACTGTGACAGGATTCGCAGCTGTTTTAGTCTAGTTCTAGGATTAATAGCACATGAACTTTGAACGGAACATGCGCACGTGTTAGGAAGCCTTTACCGGACACTAACCCGAGTAAAACACAAACTATAGACGTTTAGAGTCGATGATAAGGAATGCACGCATAGAGGATTGTCTGCCCAATACTTCTCATAGTCATAGTATTTCATTTATACTGCTTGCGCACGTCTAGTGCATTTCTCTGCGTTTCACACTGTTACTTGCGCATCGCGCAACCCCAATCTCACACAACCCCCATTTTAGTGTAGACGACAGGATTGAAGACTGAACTACTTGCTCCCTGTGGAGATCGACCCTTACTTAACCGCTGTACTGGTGGAAGAGGAAGGATTATATTTGACGCGCACAACGACGCGCGATCAGCAGTGCGCAGGACAGATGCGCCAGACACGGGGGTATATAAGGGCAGTACTTAGAAAAATTTCAGCACTTTTCACACTCGACCGTTGCAAGAAGCTCCCGCTCTCAGCATCCGCTCACCGTCCGGCACTCAGCACAGCTTCCGTTTAGAGAGATTTGAGGAGCATACAGCCGCACACTCACCAGGTAACCCTTCCCCTCAGATTTGAGCCGATTGAGTTAGGGTTTGTGCGATAAGAGGAGTGCCCTAGATCTGAAATCGCACCAAGCTAGCGTACACCATTTGGAGTTTTGATTAGGGGGTTTTGTAGGCGGACAGTAGGCGACCATTTGGTGAAAGTTTCAGGGCATTTGGCGGAGTTTGGTTTTTGTGAACATTTGTGAGCGTTGACCTTAGTTGACCCGAGAACCCTAGCGCACCATGCAGCCTGCCGAGGATCAAGCGATCCCAGCTTCTTTCGCCAGCAAGTATGAAGCCTTCATGAGGCTAGAGATGTACGGGACTCCGTACATCAGCAGGGAGTTCCTGCGAGAGGTCGGAATGGAGGACCTCATTATGGAAAAGCTCACGCTGGCGGGCTGGGAGGCGCTGTTGGACATCAACAGCGCAGCGGATAAGGAGGATACCTGCGAGTTTTTGGCGTCGCTAGAGTCGGCTGATCTGGAGATAAGGTACCGGCACAGAGGAGTCTGGTACATTGCCTCGGCTAAGAGGCTGAAGCGCACGCTAAGGTGCGCAAAGGTGCGTGAAGCGGACATAGACACGCACACGAATCAGGAGGCGTGGCGCGAGATGGCGACCGGCCCAATTTTTGCCGCGGGGCGCAGCCGAGGACGCGAGCTGCGCGACCCGTGGATGTTCTACCTATGGCGCATGGTCGCCTATGCCATCATCGGGCACTTCAATGGTGCGCCCAAGATCAGCTTACTAGACATGGAGATTTTGAAGGGTTTTTACTATGGGAAGAAGGTGCTGTTTGTCTTGAACATGGTGATCCATTGGAGTCGGGTCAGCACGAAGGGGCCGCTGACTTGTGGAGGGATGATCACGCACTTGCTGCGTGCGTTGCATGGAGGGCCTGAGGTACCCGAGCACACAGTGGTGCCGGCTGTTCCCTTGGACCGCGCCCATATGCTGCAGATAAGAGCGGTAGCCATGAGAGATGATGGTACATTGGAATGGTGCTACCGTCTACAGCCGGCCAGAGCGCCGAGGCAGCGAGCAGAAAGCAGCGCGCAAGCAGAGGAGGCTGCGGAGGAAATGGAGATGGACGAGGCCCCAGAAAGCTGACAACCGGGAGCCTATGAAGAGCTATCTCCTAGCCATCCGAAATGATATTCATTCCAGCTGAGAGGTAACGAAATTCGAAATTATTATATTAAACTGTTGAAGGCAGATGCGCGCAGGAGATAGAGCAGCGCTAGGTGAATAGTAGTGCAGATCGCGCCAGAGTGCAAGACTGTGCGCTAGACTCCAGAGAGGTAATTGTATCCGTGCTTGAGTGCTTGTTCGGGACGAACAAGGGGCAAGTGTGGGGGGTTTGATGGAGCCTACTTATACACACTATTTAGATCCTAACCCTATGCTTGTTTACATTATTTTGTGTACAAGATTACTGGTTTCCAGTATTTTTGTATTTCAGGGCGAAACGAGGGCCTAAGTCGGATACGCGCTAACAGGCAGCGTTTAAGACGCGCATCATACAGCCTGCGGAGCTAGCAGCGCAAAAAGAACATATAGTGGCAGAGTCGACTACGGTGCGCAGACCGATTGCGCTAACCAGTGTGCAGTGCGCCATGCGCAGAATAGTGGTGTTTCCAAATCTTGACACCACCAGATTTGGAATTTGCCAAGGCTGGGCCTCATGAGTAGTATATAAAGAAAGGAAGGCTAGGGTTTGAGAGATCATCAGAGAGCATCACTAGCACCAAGAGAGGACCACAGCACACACGAGCCTGCTGCGAGGACCTGCGCTAGCCGACTGCGCCAGCCGAGACTCTGCAACCTGCACGCACCTGCTCGTTGCTGTTTTCTAAGATACTTTAGATATTATTTACTATTTCTATGATGTTTACTACTAGCATGTCTAGCTAAACGCTTGGTATCGGTTGGGCATGATTCTATGAGTATTTCCTTTGAGACTTGTGCTTAATGCATAGTTTGTTTACTTATATTAATTCTGTGCACACGGTTGACAGCTAGTTGCATGAGTAGGGGAAGCCTTGAACCGCAATCTTGTTCTTGCTACTTGTTTGCTATATGTTAAACTAGTTGAATAGCTTGACGGTGACAACTAGGAGTAACGCGCTAGGATAATCAGTTGCTACTGTGACAGGATTCGTAACTGCTTAGACTAGTCTTAAGAATTAATAGCCCATGAACTTTGATCGGAACATGCGCACATGTTAGGAAGCCTTGATCGGACACTAACATCAGTAAACCAAACTATAGACGTTTAGAGTCGATGATAAGGAATATATTCGTAGAGGATTGTCTGCGCCGATACTTTTCATAGTCATAGTACTTAATCTCTACTGCCTGCGCACGTCTAGTGCAATTCCTGCGTTTACTACTGTTTACTCGCGCACTTGCGCAACCCAATCACTCACACCCCCTGTTTTCGTAAGTGCAGGTTACTAGTTAAAGCTAATCTACTTGCTCCCTGTGGATTCGACCCTGACTTAGCCGCTATACTAAGTGGAGAAGGAAGGAATAAATTTGACGCGCACAACGACGCGCGTATCAGCGAACCATTTGCGCCAGCCGACAACAGCAACGCGCAATTGCGCCAACCTGCTACGTTTTCTCTTGCTGCCTTAGTTTTATTTATTATTGCTATGATGTTTGTTTTTAGCATGTCTAGTTTTCCTTTGAGACTTGTGCTTAATGCTTGGTACATCTACTTATATTAATTCTATGCATATGGGTGATAATTAGTTGTGCGAATAAGGGAAGCCTTGAACCGCAATCTTATTCTAATTGCTAGTTATTGTATGTTAAACTAGTTGATAGCTTGACTGTGACAACTAGGAGTAACACACTAGGATAATCAGCTGCTACTGTGATAGGATTCGTGGTTGCTTAGACTAGTTTCAGGAATTAATAGCTCATGGACTTTGATCGAAACATGCGCGCACGTTAGGGAGCCTTAACCGGACACTAACTTAAGTAGAACTGCACTATAGATGTTTAGAGTCGATGATAAGGGATACATTCATAGAGGATTGTCTGTACCGATACTCTTCATAGTCATAGTACTTAAAATCTACTACCTGCGCACGTATCGTGCAATTCTGCTTTCACCACTGTTCATTCGCGCACCTGCGCAACCCAATTACTCACAACCCCAATTTCGTAAGTTATAGGTTGTTAGCTAAGACGAGTCTGCACGCTCCTTGTGGGATCGACCCTTACTTAGCTGCTATACTAAGTGGAGAAGGAAGGATTAATTTGACGCGTACAACGACGCACGATCAGTGGATCAAGGAAGGCCGCGAAGGGAGCGAGTGGAGGGACTCGGGCAATCGATCGAAGGCCAGCTCTTGCTAGTGACAGGAGGTCACTGAGTGAGGGGGGGTATTCCAGAGTGTGCAGCGCTCGTGGAATAGTTCAAACGGCTCAGCGGAAGGCTTCGGAGCGACATGGACAGTTTGTGCATCAGCTGTGTGCTACTGCAGTTACTATAGCAACCCTGCAGAATCTGAGTATTGTTAAGAATAGGCTGAGTTTCGAGGAGACAGTAGCTATTCTAGATAGATATCAGTAGAGGGTGTGCAGACACAAGTCAGAGCCTGTTCTGATTGTGTACGTGATCCACTTGTGGTTGAGTAGCATAGGTTGTGTGGGTTGTAACCGTGTGTACTTGGAAACCTTGAGATTAGTGGATTGAGGACTGAGAAGAGTCCTCCCCAGACGTAGGCAGTTGGCCGAACTGGGTGAACAAACCTTTGTCCTTGTTCATTCTTGCTGAAACAGTTTACTGGTGAACAAGAGTGTGCTGTAGCAACTGCTAGTTCACAAATCTGTTTATCAGAGGCGCTGTGAATTTCATGGTTGTTTAAAGTGGGCCAAATAAAGGTTGATCCTTCTATGCTTAAGACAAGACTTTCTACCAAAGGATATTTCCAATGAAAGGGTGTATATCCAAATTGTAAAACTACTATAGTTCTTCTAGCATCTCATTTTATTTTAAGCGAGTTAGGACGCCCCAAGTCTATGTTAGACCAAGTACTTTATGCAAATGCAATAGGCTCAATAATGTATGTTATGATAAGCACTAGGCCTAACTTGTCTTTTGCCATTTCAATACTGGGTAGATACATGTCTAAACCTAGACATGAACATTGATGTGATTTGAAATAATAAATTGAGTATATCAGTAGCATTATTGATATTGGATTATGTTATGAAAATAGAATGTCTTCTGATGTATTATTGGGGAAAAAAATCTTAGTTTGCTTTGATTTTTGAGTTTCACTTTCTGAAATACCGTGTTTGAGTTTGAGTTTCTATCCTATTTTAAGGAGATTGACATTACCAAGAATGGTCTTTTGAATTTTTCTAAGAGACCGCTCTTGTTAAAATTCATCCGTTGGAAAATATGTTGACTCGACCTTGAATTGCTTCATCTTCATATGCGACATGTTAGCAATTTGAGACCTGGTCAACATTGTTTCAAAACAAATCGGCATTAGCAAGACGGATCTCTTATAAAAGTCAAGAGACCGGTCTTAGTAACGCCGATCTTTTAAAAATAGGGCAAAATCAAAAATCCAAACTCAAACATGGTGTTTCTATTTGAATAAGTGTGTATTTCAATTTTCAAGTAGATAAGTTCAAGTCTGAGATAAGTGTCCGTTGTTTGTGTTTATCTTATTTAGTAGTTGTTGCAGTTTTGTTTGTTCAGACTATTTAAACCAAAACAATGTTTAATGGAAGGGGAGATCTTTTGTGTTATTCTTCTCTTACAAATTGGTAGCAAAGCTTTGGAGAGGGGCCTGATTTTTTAATGTGTGAGGATAACGAGTGAGAGCATGGCTGGTGAATCAAGTAATTTCACGACACCATGTGTTCGCAAGTTTGATGGGGACTATGATCATTGGAGTTTGATCATGAAAAATTTGTTGAGATCAAAGGAATACTGGAGTGTAATCCAAACTGGTTACTGTGAACCAGATGAAGGTGCTGAATTATCGGCTTCAGCAACAAAAGAATTGGAAGAAGCCAAGTTAAAAGAACTTAAGGCTAAGAATTATCTTTTCCAATCTATTGACAAGTCCATATTGAAGACAATCACGCAGAAGGATACCTCAAAGCAATTATGGGAGTTGATGAAGGTTAAATACCAAGGAAATGCTAAGGTCAAGAGGGCACGGTTGCAGAGGCTTAGGAGAGAATTTGAAATACTAGAAATGAAACAAGGAGAATCTATCACGGAGTATTTTGGAAGAGTGATGAGCACTGCCAACGATATGAAACTATGGAGAAGAAATGGGTGATGTCAAGATTGTAGAGAATATTCTACGAACTTTAACAGAAAATTATAACTTTGTTTTGTGCTCAATTAAGGAATCGAAAGATATCGACACTCTCTCGGTTGATGAACTTCAAAGTTCTTTGTTGGTGCATGAGCAGAAGGTTTATAAAAAGGTTAAAGACGAGAAACTTATAAAAGTGGAGTATGCCATGAAAATCATGGAAGTGGCAGAGGTTATATGAGAGGAAGCAGCAATGGTACAAGGGGAACGCAGAAGTGATGCGGACCAAATGACGTCGCCCGAATAAGGTGCAAGCTGGCAATGCAGGCAAGCAGGTTTTGGGCTGTCGGAGTCAGATGTACCATTATAATATTTTTTTAAGCAGAAGTGGCCCACTGATGAATCGCAAACGAGCTTTTGGGCCATCTCACTTCGTTTCCTAATTATTTTTGAATTATTATGTTTTAGGATTTCAGTTTCTTTATTTTTTTTCTAGGGTTTTAGTTTCCTTTTTTTTCTTTTTCTTTTCCTATTTAAACATGCTCTGTACGCCTTTTGAAGGAAGTTCAGTTGATTAATAAAATATCAAAGGTTTTCTTCCTTTTCGTCTTTCCTCGGCATTCTCTTTGAAATCAACGAGTACTGACCCTTCATCTCCTGATATTCCTCAGAATCAACGGGTCTTGATCCACCTATCCATCCGCCCACGCACGCAAACTGCATCAGGAAGAAACCAAACGAGAGACAAGTCCACAATACAATGCTGGAAGTTTCAGAAATTGGGGCATTTCCAATCAGAATGTCCAATATTAGAAACGAGAGTAAATTGTGTAACATTGGATGAGAATGAAGAATTGTTGTTGATGGCTCATGCTGAAATATAGAGTGAAGTTAATTATATTTGGTTCCTTGATTCTGATTGTTCAAATCATATGACTGGGTGTATGGATTGGTTTGTGAACTTTGACAACAATTTTCGACAAACAGTAAAATTAGGAAATAACTTCAGAATATCAGTTATGGGAAAAGGTAATATCAAGTTTGAAGTCGATGGTTTAACACAAACTGTTACAGATGTTTTCTTTGTTCGAACTCACAAACAATTTGCTAAGCATGGGCCAACTTCAAGAAAAAGGTTTGACAATTTTAATCAAAGGTGGAGTGTGCCAAATATTTCATTATCAGAGAGGGCTCATCATTAGTAGCAACATCACCTCAAACAGAATGTTCACAGTTAATGCAAAAATGAAGACTCGTCGTGAAGCATGTCTGAAAGTAGAAGAAGAGAGCATGCTTAATTTATGGCATAGACGTTTTGGGCACACCAATATTATGCAAAAGAAACAACTTGTGCCACAATTTAAAGATGAAAGAAAAGTATGTACAGTGTGTAATGTGGGAAAGCAAAGAAGGGAGGTTATTCCAAAAAGAAGTCAATGAAGAGCTAGGGTACTTTTACAATTGATTCATGATGGCCTTTGTGGTCCCATCTCATCAATTTCACACGGTGGAAGGACATATATACTCTTATTTGTTGATGATTTTAGTAGAAAGGTATGGGTTTATTTTCTTACATACAAGAGTGAAACACTTAGTGTATTCAAAATGTTTAAAAGTGCAGTTGAAAAAGAATCACGAAAAAGCATTTGTGGTTTAAGAACGGACAGGGGTGGTGAGTTCGCTTCACATGCTTTTTACTAATTTTGTGAAGAACAAGGGACAAAGAGACAGTTGACGACAGCTTACACTCCGCAGCAGAATGGGGTAGCGGAGAGGAAAAATTGAACTATTATGAACATGGTACGATGCTTACTAAATGAAAAGGAAATGCCAAAGAAGTTTTGGCCAGAAGCTGTTTATGAATAGAAGCTTCACATCAGCATTAAAAAGTAAAGTTCCAAAGAATGTAATGTTGGATGGCATCAAACATGATGTAGAACACTTCATAATATTTGGAAGTATTGGCCTTGTTCATATTCCGGCACAAAGGAGAACTAAACTCGATGACATAAGTTATATGTGTGTACTTCTTGGAGTCAGTGCAGAATCAAAAGCATATCAACCCAATAAATAACAAGGTGGTAACTAGCCGCGATGTAATTTTTGAAGAAGAGGAAAAGTGGCAATGGAACAATGATAATGATAGAACAGATGACATTCTACAATGTGGGGATGCTGTAGATATGCTTAGTGAGTATGAAAATAATTCTAATGAAGAAGATGGTAGAGAGAATGAATCAAGTTCTTCATCTTAGCACAACTCACCTGGTGGCTGAGAAATTGAAAATGAGACAACTTCATCATTTGACCATGAAGTACCTGAAGGAAGAATAAGGACTCCAAATTGGTTACAAGACTACGTAACAGTAGAAGGAATTTCTGAAGATGAGTCAGAAACTAATATGGCCCTTTATGTATCAAATGATGATCCAAAAACATATGGTGTGGCTGCTAGGGAAGAGAAATGGATAAAAGTCATGGAACTGGAGTTGCAAGCAATTGAAATAAATAATACATGGGAGCTTGTCAATTTACCTATCGGAAACAAAGCAATTGGAGTTAAGTGGGAATATAAAACGAAGCTGAATGAGGATGGAAAAGTCGACAAATATAAAGCTAGGTTGGTCGCAAAAGGATACTCATAAAAACAAGGAGTGGACTATAGTGAGGTTTTTGCGTCGGTGGCACGTTGGGACACAATTCGTTTATTACTTGCAGTGGCTGCTCAAAAAGTGTGGATAGTTCACCAAATGGACGTCAAAAGTGCATTTCTCTATGGAGAATTAACAGAAACCTTATACGTTGATCAACCAGAAGGGTTTGTTAAACAAGGTGAATAAGGAAAAGTTTATCGACGCAAAA
Organism: Umbilicus rupestris; assembly: GCA_963678935.1. Lineage (NCBI taxonomy): Eukaryota > Viridiplantae > Streptophyta > Magnoliopsida > Saxifragales > Crassulaceae > Umbilicus > Umbilicus rupestris. The sequence goes on along the minus strand of OY787607.1, from coordinate 6,678,596 downwards.
AGGCACTTTATGGGTTAAAGCAGGCTCCTAAAGCTTGGTTTAGTCGAATTGAAACATATTTCTTACGAGAAGGTTTCGAGAAGAGTTTGTTAAACCAGAAGGGTTTGTTAAACAAGGTTTTGAAGCATGATCACACTCTTTTCATTAAAAAAATCTGGAAACGAAAAGATTCTTATGGTGAGTTTGTATGTTGATGACCTTATATACACCGGTAATGATCAATGTCTATGTGAAGTTTTCAAGGCATCCATGAAACATGAATTCGAGATGTCAGGTCTGAGAAGAATGAAATACTTTCTTGGTGTAGAAGTTAATCAAGGTTCAAACGGTATTCATATAAGTCAGCGGAAGTACGGAAAAGCTGTTTTGGAGAAGTTCAAAATGTGTGAATGTAACTCAGTGAAGAATCCTATTGTGCCAGGAACTAAACTTACAAAGCATGGAGATGGAAAAGAAATTGATGCAACTATGAGTCTGTTCTTTTGACCTTAAGTTAGTTACTTAAATACTTAACTTAACTTAAGTGATCTTAAGTTACTTAACTTAACTTAACTTAAATACTTAAATTACTATTCATCACCACAACCCACCACCTCACAACACCCACCACTATCACCACAACAACCCACCACCACCATCACAACAACCCACCACCACATAACCCACCCCGCCACCGCCACAACCCACCACCACCACAACCCATCACCAAACCCACCACCATCACAACAATAACCCACCACCACCATCACCACCGCCACCACCACAACTCATCACCGCCACCACCACCAACACCATCACCACAACCAAACACCACCATCATCACAACAATAACCCACCACCACCACAACCCACCACCGCCACCACAACAACCCACCACCACCACCACCACCACCATCATCATCACCACCACAACCCACCACCGCCACCACTACCACCATCACAACCCACCACCATCCACCACAACCTCTTAGTGAATAGTGGTGGTGGTGATGAATAGTGGTGGTGGTGATGATGGTGATGAAAGTGGTGGTGGTGATGAATGGTGTTAGGGTGGTGGTGAATAGTGGTGATGGTGACAAAATGGTGGTGGTTGTGATGGATAGTGGTGGTGATGATGAATAGTGGTGGTTGTGATGGATAGTTGGTGGTGATGAATAGTGGTGGTTGTGATGAATAGTGGCGGTGATAAATAGTGGTGGTGATGAATAGTGGTGGTGGTGGTGGCGATGATGGTGATGAATAGTGGTGGTGGTGATGAAAGACGTTATAAATACATGCAGGAATGTACTTAACTTAACTTAACTTAAATGTACTTAATTTAACTTAACTTAAGTACTTAAAATTTAAGTGCAAAAAAACAGGGCCATAGACAACTTATTGGTAGCTTAATTTATATGACAGTAACTAGACCATATATGATGTTTGTAGTTCGCTTATTGAGCATATTGAAATTCGCAGCGTCTCTTAACAGACAGATTTGTGAACAAGCAGTTGCTGCAGCACACTCTTGTTTACTCGGAAATTATCTCGGCAAACAATGAATAAGACAGAAGTTTGTTCACCCAGTTCGGCCAACTGCCTACGTCTGGGGAGGACTGTTCTCCAGTCCTTGATCCACTAATCACAGAGGTCTCCAAGTACACTCGGTTACAACTCCACGCAACCTATGCTACTCAACCTTGTGTGGATCACTTGACACAATCAGAACAGGCTCTGACTTGTGTGTGCACACCCTCTACAAATGTCAATCTAGAATAGCTACTGTCTCCCCGACACTCAGCCTATTCTAAACTACACTCAACTCTGCAGGGTTGTTGTAGCAACTGCTGTAACACACAGCTGATGCACAATTGTCCGCGTCGCTCCAAAGCCTTCTACCGAGCCGATCGAACGATTCCACGAGCACTGCACACTCTAGAATACTCCCCCTCACTCAGTGACCTCCTGCCACTAGCGAGTACTGCCGCTTAGACACTCGATCGAGCCACACACCCGTCAGTTCTTCCGCGGCCTTCCTTGATCAACCAACAAGCACCACTGCTCTGAATTGGCTTCCAGATCAAGCTCGGATCAGACTACGCAAGTCCTGATCTCCTTCTGCTTCTGTCACCACAGCTCTGCGCTCACGCTCTGCCTTCGGGTGATGATCGAAGAACTCGTCCGTCGCACAACAAAATTCTCTCACTGAATTCTGCGCACGTACTCGTGTATCCCTCAGCTTCGATCAACCTTTCTGCTTTGTCGTGTTCTTCCTTAAAAGCCACTCCAGCTTCAATCAAGAACGAACTTAGCAATGTCCCAAAAAGAACAATTATCTCCTAATTTTTAGGAGATTAGATTTGTTTTTAATCCCCAAAACAAATCTCCTTCTCTAGCTAGGAATTCCCCACTGGAATATTCTAGCCAAAGGCCCAGGTTGCTGCTGCTACTCGGACAGAAGCTGCAGCCACTTGAACAAGCTCCTGCTAAAGCATCCCCTGCTGCAACTGCTCCTTGATCACTTGTGTTGGTTTTGACAAACACTGCCAAACAGCCTCATCACAGATACATGGCAAAACCGATGGAAGAGAATATGCAGGTTTCAAAAAGAGTGTTGAGGTATCTAAAGGGGACACTGAATCATGGATTGTTCTATAAGAGAAATACGAACTCGGAAATCAAAGCATTTACTGATAGTGACTATGCGGACGATATTGATGATAGAAGGAGTACCTCTGGATATGTTTTCATTTTGAGTGATGCTGATGTATGTTGGAGCTCAAGAAAACAAGCTATTGTAGCATTGTCGTAACAGAAGCCGAGTATGTAGCGACTACAGCTTGTGCATGTCACTGTGTTTGGGTGAAAGCGATTCTTGATCAAATTGGTTTGAATCAACGGAAGTGCATCGACATTTTGTGTGATAACAGTCCATCTATAAAGCTTTCGAAGAACCCTGTCATGCATAGGCGAACAAAACACATCGCCATAAAGTTTCACTATTTACGAGATATTACGAACCAAGAGGTTGTGAAGTTGGTATTTTGTAGCAATAATGAGCCGATCGCATGTGTCATGACCAAGCCAGTGAAATTGGAAACATTTGTGAAGATGAGACAACTACTAGGTGTTGTCGAGCTAGAATATTAAATTAACCATTTCCAGTTTTGATCAGTTCTCATTAAACTGGCAATGCGCAAAATCAATATATAAAGATAAATTAAGATCGTTCTCCGAATGACATAAAATATAAAGAAAAACAACAACGCCTCAAAATAAGGGAAGAATTAATTATGTCACAAAAGAACTCCCTTATATGCGTCGAATCATTGCTCCGTGTGATCTTGGGCCTTCTTGGTTGAGGCTTCAACTTCTTTACTCTTCTTTAGACTATACGAACTGGATTCGGAGCGCCAAACTTGAAAGAAGAATATCGGAATTGAAGTTCCCTTGTATAATGGATCTCAGGCATCAGCTAACATGGTGATTCGTCCCCCGAAATCTTCTCAACATAGTAAGACCTCGCCTGGAGTGGTGAGGCATAGATTGAAATCTTCTCAACAAAGCGAGGCATCGCCCGGAATCTTCTCAACAGAGTGCGGTGTCGCCTAAAAAAGTGGAGCGTCGCCTAAAAATCTTTCATATTGATCAGGCGTCGCCTGGAAAAGTGAGGCGTTGCATGAACTCTGCAGGCTACATTTTTGCCTCGTTTATACAATGTGATCCTCAAACCTTTCTTAAAGTGCAAATGTCCTGAAAAATTAGAAAGAAGACATCCAACCAACCTATGTTGCTCGGAAACGAGTCAAAATCCATAAAAAAAAAATTGAGCTTAAAAGCGTAACAAAATTCAATCATCAAGTAGAAACTATTTGACTTGGAAATCTCAACTACAACCTTTGGTTACACATACTACAATTGAATTAGAATATGTTACAATTTGTGATGGTCGTAAAGAAGTTGTTTGGATTGTTGAAATGAAGCTGGTTTGAGTTATAATGTTCCCATTATTTACTGTGAGTCCATATGCAATATGTTTGAGTAAAAACTTAGTTTATCTTAAGAGCACAAAGTATATGGATGTTAAACTTCACTATATTACAAATTTATTGAATAGGATGTTGTAAACTGTAATAATCAACCCGATATGGGACCTAGATAGTTGCTAACACTAATTTCAAGCATGAAGAGTTTATTATTTGTTGAGTATTTTTGTTCAGGTATTCAGCTATGAAGAGTTTGTTTATGTGTGGTTTGTACTATGGTTTGCTGAAGAGTAAAGGGGGATGTGAAGAACCGAAATCTGCTCTTTTCCAGGTAGAGATTTGTAAAGTTGGAGTAACGCAAGTGGCATGGGTTTGGGTCAACGGTGATTTGTCAACTTTGTGACACATTCGAAAGAATTTAGGGACTCTTGACAATTATAAAACAGGTTTTGTGGTTTGTGTCTTTGTCAGACAAACAAAATGTGATATGCGCTAATCGGGGCAGAAAGGGTTTTCGGGATAATTTTAATTAGTTGGGAATTAATTGATTTATATTTTTTATTTATTAATGAAAAATAGTTGCATGTATACAATTAAAATATATGTTATAGTACTATACTTCCCAAAAAAAAGTAGATGGATAAATAGATGTTCTTAAATATTAATTAAACATCAATATTTTGCTAATAAGATGACCGTTTTATCAAATTGATTTGGAAAAATAGAGCGTATAAACTTTAGACGTGCTAGACATATTTCTTAAACATGGGTCAAAGATATTGAGAAAAAGAACCCTTCAAGTTTAGAAAAGCTCCATGTCCAAAAGAGCTGCTGCGTGAAGCTTTCTGACTTCACAACCAAGCCAGATACGCAACTTGCAAAGCTTTCCACATAAAACCAAATTACCATCACAGCACATAGAATAGTTGACACGATCGTGATTAGTTCAAAAACTAAGTAAAGGAACTGTTAGGGACCTGAACTCAGTTTGCAGGTACGTGTACCTCAGAGTTTTAGTGCACAGCGGAATTCGTCTAAAGATTATTTTTATTAATCTATAGACTGTACAAATACTTACACTATTCGTACACAAGTAATAGTATAGCTAACTATTACCAAAACAAGTCACCTACGCCCGATGATTACAAATCACCAATCGTGACTTTCAGAGACAAGTCCCTCCAACAATTCCTCGAATCGCTCACTTGTCTCCAACTCTCCGAAGAACAGCTCTTGATGCACTGACGTGATTCTCAAGCTCTGCTGCTCCTGCTTCTCTGAACAATCTATGTTCAACCGTTTGAGAGATTCACAAGCATTTGTGTCTCTTCCCGCACTTAAAGACAAGCACTTAATGCCAAGCACTTAATGATTTCATTTACTCCGTTTACTAATTGCGTTCAAAACCTTTTGTGCTTCAACTTGTCTAATTACTCCACGTAATAAGTGTTGAATCCATGGAGCTTCGACTTCCTCCAAAGTGCTCGTCCAGCTGCCAACCCAGGTTCATGTCCCTCGCGTGACTCTCTGAGGTGGAGCACTCTGACCATCCTGGTACATGACCCTGCACACTCATTTAAAGTGTTAGTCGAGTATTGTCATCATCAAAACCACGTGGGGTACATGACCCTCAGGGTCCAACATTTTCCCCCTTTTTGATGATGACAAACCCACACGAGAGAAAACAAGATAATCAACCGTGACAGTCCTCAGTCCTAGTTATCTAACTAGTCATCTATCCACTGAATCATAAATGGGAACAAATTCCCCCTAAGCCCAAGCAGGGACTTGTAAGCAGTATCAAGAACAGATACCTGACATGATTCCCCCTGGATAGGTTCCCCATTAACTCTTCCCCCTTTTGGCATCATCAAATAAGGGTTAGACAGTTAAAACACATTAGCCATCAATAGAGTTAGTCAAAACATGCAATAAAATTGAAATCATGCAAACTTCAAAATTAAAAGCAAAATGTCAAGAGTGCAAAGTTCAGGGAAAAACAAAAAGATTAATGCGGTGGGGAGCAAGGAATGGGTGAGTCTATGATGGCAAAGGGTATTAGCATTCTCTGATTCAGGTTCTTGAACCTGACCCGGATACTAGGTTCCCAACCCTGACAATCTCTGTCACCGCCTTAACGACTTATTATTATTTTTTTTCACAGCACCAAACTCTGAGTTTAGCCGTGCCATTCCTTCCTTCAATTCCAAGATCCCATTCTCGATCTTCTGAAGTCTTTGCTCCACACAAACCTTTTCTTCATCATGAGGTTCCTGAACCTCAGCTTCATTTCCTTCATTTGAACAGTCCACCATTTAACTTTATAGGGTCCCGAACCCATCTTTTTAAAGGCTGGACTCGTTTTGCAGTGGGCTTGACTTTCGCCGGCCTCCTCTTTGACTGAACAGTGGTATCGAGGATCTTGACCTCCTCACTGTCCTCCGAGGCGACATCCTTCTCGGATTCTCCCATCATGGTCTAAGGTGTTGCCTTAGTCCTCATCTCTTCTAGCTCCTCCAGAGCTCTTTGAATGAGGGCCTCTGAAGCATCCACTCCCTTGGTGCTTCCTTCAGGATTAGGTTCCTTCTCCGAACCATCCAGGTTCTCAACCTCCACCTCATCGGGCGGACTGCTGAACACCTCAGCAACATCAACCTCCTGGTTCGTTCATGAACCTCCTGCAACCACTGGCATCTCCGCATCCTGGGTGCCTTTGACGGTCGGTCCCTTGACCGTCGGCTGGTCCGCAATATCCTTTGCGTCCCCATTGCATCAGGACAGGTATCTGACTGGTACACATACCTCAGTGTTCACTCAAGTACCTGGATCTGATCTCTGACCTAAACAAGTGAATGCCATACACATACCTTTTCATAGACTCCTCAAGGGGCGTTGTGATGGATCGGCTTAACCGAAAAGGTTAAATAATGTAACAACATCACAACTGAAATCACTCATTTAAATCACACAAGATGTACCTCGAGTGTTTTTCGAGTCTCAAATGGGTATATGGCTAAGGTGGCTTGGTACACTTCCTTCATGCGGTTTGTGAGGTTCAAGATCCGGAAGGTACATAGGCTGGAAACAGAATATTTCTAGCACCAACATGACACTTTCACATTTAATCAAGAAGTAAGACATGCAATCAACTTATCACATACTGACAGGATCACATACCTCAGGCTAATATGCATAACTACTCTACCCCTATTCTAACCAATCATTGAAGGTTAAGTTAGAGGTACCTCACTGAGTAGATATCATGCCAAGCGCCATCCTGAACTTCTCGAAAGGCTCCCTGCTCAGAGGCTTAGTGAAAATGTCCGCCACTTGTTCCTCAGTCCTGCAGGTCTCCATAGAAACAAGTCCCTTTTCTACACAATCCCTAATAAAGTGATGTCAAATTTCTATGTGCTTCATCCTACTGTGATGTACTGGATTTTTAGCAACACAGATGGCACTTGTATTATCACAATAAATAGGGATTTGATCAAAGAAAAGTTGAAATCACTTAGCTGGTTCCTCAACCAGAGGAGTTGCGCACAACATGAACCTGCCGCAACATACTCGGCCTCCGTTGTGGACAAAGCTACTGAGTTTTGTTTCTTGGACCCCCATGAGACTAGACAGGACCCAAAGTACTGAGCCATACCCGAAGTTGACTTCCTATTAGCTCGATCGCCAGCGTAATCCGCATCAGTGTACCCTTCAAGAGTCAGGGACTTGTACCTCGGATACCACAGAACCAGTTTCTTGGTTCCCTTCTAGTACCTCAGAATCCTCTTCACAGCCTTCACGTGTGATTCCCTTGGATCTGCTTGGTACCTGACTCTGATCCTCATGCTGTTCATCCGGTACCTGTACCTCGGCTGGATCTTCATCAGCAACACCTGGATCCTGATCAGCTTCCTCCTGATCCCCATCAGCACCCTCTTGTGCTGGAACATCAACACCTTCTTGTGTTGAAACTCCTTCTGTGTTATCTGCATCTGGCCGTGCTAACACAAGGATTTCCTCTGCAAGTTCCTGTCTGATACGAACCTCCACAGGTTCTTGAACCTCTGCAGGATTCCCTGTACTCAGAGACTTCACATAGCAACCATCAGTGGTAAAAACAACTTTGTTATTCCCACATTGACAAAGTTGAAATACACTAAGTAAATCAAACTTTAAATTGTGAACAAAGTTCACACCATCAATACTAACTTTCTTATTTAAACTAACCATACCTGTTCCGAAGATCTCACCTTTACTTCTATTTTCAAAAGTAATGGAACCTCCGGAAAGTTGCTGCAGAGAAGAGAATTTGTCCATCTTTCCAGTCATGTGACGTGAGCACCCGCTGTCTACATACCAGGGACCTGATCCTCTCTCCACCTGCATACAAACAATCAGTTCTTACGAACCCAAATTAGCTTCGCCTCTTTGGGTTTCTTGTCCGAACTAGAATCAACACAGGTAATGAGTTTTGAAGAGTTAATATTTGATTTGACAGTTGGATTCTTCCGGGTACTTGTTCCTCGCTTGGAACCACCAGGTCTCTGAACCTTGTCTTTGAAGGTTTGCCTAGCAGCACACTTTGCCCAAAAGTGTCCCTCCTTTCCACAGTGGAAACAGATCTTCTTCCCTCTGAGGCTCACCTTATCAGAGATCTTTTTCTTTTGTTTGCTGAAATTTATGTCGGCTGGTCTCTGTCCCTGAGCGAACTTTGTCCAAATATGGTAACCCTTACCATATGTCTTAGCCTCATCTCCGAGATCCACCTTTACCCGTGGAGTACTCCTGGGCTCTCCAGCTTTCTGAGCTCTCCTTGCGATGTAACATCACCATAACCCAGACCTGGTTTGGACTTCTTTGTTCTTTGAACAATTTCCTTCGCCTTAACACCGGGTTCAAGTACCTGCAATCTGGAAACACCCCTTTGTTTCCCAGCAAGTTCCCTCTGAAGTTGCCGAATCTTGGCAGACTTCTCATCAATTTGAACATCTTTCTCAGCAAGAATGTTAGTCAACTCATCATTTTTATCACAAAGACTTTTAATAATGAGTAAAAAATCGGCACGAGATTTAAATTCAGAAGGATTAGAAGAAAGATTTACCTCTGATTTTGATGACCCTCCCTTGGCCATAAGACACAAGTTCCTCCCTGAGGACTTGTTCCCGCACTGACTCCCCGAGTCACTGTCCTCTTCTGAATCTCCCCATGCTGCGATCATTGCCCTCTTGTCCTTTGATTTCTCATCATTGGATTTCTCCTTGTTGGACTTATCCTCCTTTTTCTTCCAGCAGTCTTTGGCAAAATGACCATTTTTACCACAATAGAAGCATTCGTCATCCTTCTTTGCAGTGCGCTTTGAAGAAGAGTTCTTCGAATTGAGTTTCTGGTTCGCGACCCTCAATGCCTGGGACAGGAGCACCAAATCAGATTTGTCTTTTGTTTTTGCTTCAGACTCAATCTCTTTCCCTTTGGACTTCTTGGACTTTCCTTTCTCACTGACCAACGCAATCTGTCCTGCTCCTCTCTGAGGTTCACGTCCCTCCAGCTTGCATTTCTCAATAAGCATGTTGCTTTCGAGCTTAGAGACCAAATCTTCTAGAGTGATTCTCTTTGTATCAGGAAGAGCAGCCAAAGTCCTTGAAATGTCATCCCATTCTGGATCAAGTCCTTGTAGGAAATGATGAGTAACTTCCCAATTCTCATACTCCTTTCCCAGTCTTGATAGAATTGATAGACATCCTTGAAACCTTGAATGGTAGCCATGTATAGACTCGTCCTCAGCTTGACGAAGGCTGTTGTACTTCATCTGAGCAGTGAGGATCATGTTCCTCCTAACGTCTGCAGAACCATCATAGATTCTCCTGAGAGCATTCCAGACCTCTGACGGGTTTGTGTAGATCAGGACCTTGGCAAGATCACCTGGTTCCAGCGCCGAATGAAGAACCTTCATGGCTTGAGCGTTCTTTTGCAGCTTTTTAAAGTCCGCGATAGTGTAAGCAGCCCGTGCTTTCTCCTTGGTTTTGTCTGTGTCATCCATAATGAGTTGTTTACCCTGTTCAATGATCTGCCAGACTTCACCATCCAGCGAGAGGACATGTTCCTCGAATCTGATCGCCCACGAGTCATATTCGCCTGCCTTCAACTTTGGCGGGGTTGCAAATGAATCTCCTGACATTCCTGCAATACTAATCAAAATCTAGAACCAGCGGCTCTGATACCAATTGACAGGATCGTGATTAGTTCAAAAACTAAGTAAAGGAACTGTTAGGGACCTGAACTCAGTTTGCAGGTACGTGTACCTCAGAGTTTTAGTGCACAGCGGAATTCGTCTGAAGATTATTTTTATTAATCTATAGACTGTACAAATACTTACACTATTCGTACACAAGTAATAGTATAGCTAACTATTACCAAAACAAGTCACCTACGCCCGATGATTACAAATCACCAATCGTGACTTTCAGAGACAAGTCCCTCCAACGATTCCTCGAATCGCTCACTTGTCTCCAACTCTCCGAAGAACAGCTCTTGATGCACTGACGTGATTCTCAAGCTCTGCTGCTCCTGCTTCTCTGAACAATCTATGTTCAACCGTTTGAGAGATTCACAAGCATTTGTGTCTCTTCCCGCACTTAAAGACAAGCACTTAATGCCAAGCACTTAATGATTTCATTTACTCCGTTTACTAATTGCGTTCAAAACCTTTTGTGCTTCAACTTGTCTAATTACTCCACGTAATAAGTGTTGAATCCATGGAGCTTCGACTTCCTCCAAAGTGCTCGTCCAGCTGTCAACCCAGGTTCATGTCCCTCGCGTGACTCTCTGAGGTGGAGCACTCTGACCATCCTGGTACATGACCCTGCACACTCATTTAAAGTGTTAGTCGAGTATTGTCATCATCAAAACCACGTGGGGTACATGACCCTCAGGGTCCAACAATAGTAATGCAGCAAAATTTCCTTATCAAAAATACAAATATAAAAAAAAAGGATAGTAATCATCTAAATACAAACCGACCCCTCAGGATTCTGATGCTGTCAAATTCATATGTTGGAATATGTTGACACGACTTTTGTCTTACCAACCTGCCCGGAACATCCCATTCCCCGGTTAAATATTCAACAATACATTATTACACTTTATGGAAAGTATATGGTCTTTTACTCACGTCTGTATGAACTAACATTACCAATTATGAGCGTCTTACTTGATGATATTTGTGCTCATTACCATTTTAAGACTTCTTCTCAAATGAATTTATAAAGTATTCGACATTTTAATCAACCCAAAAAGTTAAATCAAATGTATTCTTTATTTTTATCAATTTAGATTTTGATTGCTGAGTTTGAGATTTTTACTACACAAATTTCTTATTTCTGGATGGTAATGGAGCCAAATGCACCTCGGCACACAAAATTCCAATGGAACTTTTGATTGATAATGGGAAAGGGTTTAATGAAGGGACACTTGAGGGCAACCTGCAAACTCGATCAAACCTTGAAATTGGCCCTAAACAAATTCAAATGCATACTTATTTCTATCTAACTGATGCCCGTTGACTAAAAAAATATCTTGAGCCACAAACCAAGAATTAACAATTTGATAAATATCAAGATATTTATCAAATGACCAAAACACCCTCCACATTGAACAAGATATCCTACTTACACGTTTCAGATGCTCACAGGCTTTTGTAAATTCCTAGAAGGTCTTCTTTTTAAAAAAAAAAAACAAACAAATTGTCAGACGCAGCACACAGCTTTGAAAAATCAAACCGCAATAACCGGCTGACTGAAGCTGCACCTTTCTTGTTGATTCGCTTAACCATACGGCATATCTGGTTAGGTTAGACTTTTTACAATATAGCCCAGAAAGTTCTAAAATTATATATTTTGTTGACGAATACGCTTTTTGCTCCCTCAAGTTGGTTTAATTTGAAACATTCACCAGACCATAATCGCAAATTACTTGATGTTAATCGCATATGATTTTTTAAGTTTGTTTATTTAGTTATTTTAATTTCAATTACTTGTTATTCTCTAATGATTCTCAAATAAAAATCGCACCATCGCCACCACCCCAACCACTCCACCATCATCACCACCACCACCAACCCACCACCCCAACCACACCACCACCGCCACAACCTCAACAACACCACCACACCACCACCCCAACCACACCACCATCATCACCACCCCAACCACACCACCACCACCACCATCACAACCCCAACAACACCACCACACCACCACCATCCCAATCCACCCCCACAACCCCCACCCCCACCACCACAACCCCAACCCCGACCCACCATCCCAACAACATCACCACCACCATAAAAATATGTTTGTAAAAGTACTTAAGTTAAGTACAGTTAAGTTAAATTAAATTAAATTAAATTAAGTTGACAAATTCTTCAACTTTAAGAATATGTTAAATTTGAGACTAGAGTCTATCCTTTTTGAATCGATATGAATTGAAACCTGAAACTGAAACTGAAACTAAATGAAATAAAGTTAACATGTAATTTTAAATATATTTATGTTTACATTTGTAATTCAAATACAATCTTACTTTCACCGTTTCACGCATTGGATTGAGCTCGGTTATCGCATTGTAGTTGAACAAAATTAATATTTGAATTCAAATAAATGTTATTGCTTGTTGATAGTTCAATATGATTTTCACCTATGGCCATATCAGATGAAAAGAAAATGTTCTTGATCAAATTGTTTGGATAGACTCAATAATTCAACCAAAATATCATTTTACACATCCACCTTAAGGTAACATTAAATTTAACATTTTATTTTTTATCTTTAACATAAATTCATACTAATAATCTCATTTTTCATTATACATGAAACTATTATTTGATTGCTTCCGGATATCCAAATATAATTAGATATTTGACATCTTATAAAGATAAAGATAATCGACATCTTATCATAAGCTAGCATTTCACCATGATGATCAACTTTTGAAATTTATGAAAAATTCAATTACCAACATTCATCTTTACGAACCATCAATGAAAGAGCATATGATGTCTTAAAGTGCTGCTTCAAATGTCAAATCGACGCTAATTTACTTCATTTACTTTGCATAATTACACTGACATTGCATATATTTTGATACTCATTTTATCTAATGAGTCAGTGTAGGGAATTACAAATTCTAACTTGTTTGATATACATCGAAATTAGCAGATGACTAAGTGCTCGTCATGATAGCGCATCAAATTTTAGAACACAATCATATCATGGATGAAGATGATGATATTTAAATAGAATTTAAAATTATACTAGAGTTGATTTTAATTTTATAATATTTATGTATGTAATATTATAATTTATATGGTGTATATATATTTTGTAATTTTCCTTAAATAATAGAAATGTCAAACATCCCGACGAGTAAAGTTTACTTCGTGACGGAGAAACAATTGAAAATTTAAGTGTAGAAAAATGTACTCTTTTATATTTATATATATATATATATTTGTTGCAAAGTTAAAGAATTCATGGAATTGGAGAGTTGAATAGAAGAATAAAAACTTGGGAGATCTACTAGAATTTGCGAATTCGACAATAGCTCCTTCAGAAACCCCTTAATTACGATCCAGCCCGAAAGTTTTGATATAAATTTATAGCTCGAGTAGAGCTGGGTTTGCCAAATTAGCTACTCAACGGCAGCTTTCAAGAAATTCGCCCATCTCTTCCAAATTCTCTGCAACGAAAAAAATATTCTTAGCTGAGAAATCCGAAATCGAAAATGGCAACTGCTTCCAATCGAAGATCCAGTGGACCTGTGATCCGGACCTTGTCGCCTTCTGGAAGGTTCTGCTCCTCCTCCGTGGCCTCCTCTAACCGCTGCTACTCATCGTCGTCCGGATTCGCGTCATCCACTTCGAGCTTCTCCGGCTCGCCCACCTTCTTTCAAAGATCAGCGTCTCCGACGCGCGTCAATATCTACTCCGCCGCTTCATCCACTTCCTCATCATCGGTCAGATTCTCGATCGATCGTCCCATCTCGCCGAGCCGGTCGATTTCCGCTGTCCAGCGAGACCAGGTGGTGCGTAAGCAGAACGTTCATGGTCATGGTAAAGGACAAGGTCACTTGCAGTCTCCCGGCTCGGGTACTGGAGCTAAGCGGACGTGTATGTGTTCGCCGACGACGCATCCAGGCTCGTTCCGTTGCAGCCTGCACAAAAACTTCAACTCGCACCACGCGCCGTACTCGTCTAACCGGCTGAACGCAAGGAGGTCGGCGATGACGAACTCGCTGGTCCGGATAGGGACGGTGGAAGGAGATCTGGTTAGACGTGCGCTGGCGGCGCTGATCCGTCCGTCCTCGCACCAGCAGAAGCGAAGATCCGCTTTCCAGCCGCGGCCGAGTCGGCTCTCCATCATGTCCAAAGCCTCCGACGAATGCCAATAATTTAAATTTTACAGGTGATATGCAGGTTTTGAATATATCACTGCGTTTTCATTCTCCAATTTTCTGGCGACGGAGACGCCAGATCCGGTGAATGAGCGCCGTATTTGGCGGAGGTGATCGCGGCAAGCAAGAGATTCACGATGGAGAGTTGTGTTTGTTTTTTTTTTTTTTTTTGTATGACTCGGGCTCCGAAACTATCCATAGGTGATCTGATTAGGCGACGGCGCAAAGACATCTTCTGCTTCTTCAGTTCCAGCTTCTTAGTGTGTATAAACAGAAAACATATAATTTTCATTTGATGGCAACCTGGCGGAGTTTTCTCCTCCTTTTCTGGACATTAAAAACTTAATCACTTGCACCAATCTGATTAACTCTATTTCTCCTATCATCATCGTTCAGGTGATCCATTCATTCAGTGATTCCTCTTTCTCCTTCTTCTCTGTTTTGTGTTGTGTTCTTCCTCCCGTCTCATTGTAATTCCGGTTTGTTTTTTTTTTTTGCAGGTGGAAGAAGGCGAGGTAATTAATCTCTTGCGACTTTCACTTTATTGTTTTTAATTGTTTCCAAATCGCATTGACGCTTTCATCTTTGTATTGCAGGGTCGGATTTGTATGATACTTGACCCTTGGGAGTATTAGATTGAATTCGAACCAAAATAAGCATCAGATTCCCTAATTTGGTTTAATTGAAGTTAGGCACACTGAAAGAGTATTTAAAGGAGATGATATAGTTTTAATTAAATTGAAGTTAAAGGGCAAGAGAAGCAATAACAGCTAGCTAGTTGGTCTGGTCCAATTGGGACAATCTTAAGTGGTACTCTTTATTTCTTAGAAGTGGATGGTGCTGCTTATTATCATCAACTACTATATTCTAGAAAAAGGTAGGAGCTGGCTGATGTTGAAGGCTTTGGAATAATAAAAAAAAGGGACCTTTGGGCCGGGCCCAGTTAATTATATCCCGTGATGAAGGATCTGACAGCGGATGTCCCCACACTTTTGGGGATAAGATTTGGATGCTATAACCTTTTATTCATCATTTTAAAATAAACAAAAGCAAAAGAATCTATCGGAGAGGATAGGGGTGGCGGTGAGGTGTGGAGAGTTGTCTTCATTGTCATATTCTTGTGGCGCAACAGGAAAAGGGTATTTGGAGTTATGCGTTGTTGGTGGCGGTGTTGTCACAAGAATTAAATAATTATCTCCAGCTTGCTCAAAGAAAAAACATAAGAAGCAGTTGTTAAAATTTGAATATTAGGGTTTGGATTTGGGTGTTGGAGAATAAAATAAGAAACTGGATTCGATGTTGTGGTTGGGGTCGGCTACTAGTAGTATGTTTTGCTGAAGATTTAAGGTTATAATAAGGTGAGAATCTTGTGATGTGATAGGCAGGATGGTGCCTTGGCTGTTGGCCCAGGAGGATTAAAATACAGTTTCCATATGTGTTGGGCTTCTGACTATCGGGCTTCGTACAGTTAGGACATCTCCAATCCGACCGAGTAATAAGCAAAATAATAATTAAGAGGATGTAATAATATTTTCAAATACGTGAGTACGAGAGGAAGTAATGATTTATCATCCGGAGAAAAGAAATAAGCAAAAAAAAAAAACTCAATTATTGAATTGAATTATATAAATTAAATTACTAAATTGAAATTATCTAAGTTGAATTATATAAATTATATACCAAAATTTCAATAGGAGAAATATTCAGCACGAACCACATCTTGTCTTTGACATAATTATATGACAAAATTCCAATCACTCCTAAGCCCTAATCGGAGGAGGAAATTATGATGGATCATTTGACATAATTTCATTATCTTTTGGGCTGTTCATCTAGAGTCACGGCGCTTTCAATTATGTTTCAAACGGTCAACATTGATTTCTGCTTGTTCTTACTCAAGTTGGGACAACTCATTTAATCTTCTCATCTCCACTGCAAGTAGAGAGATGTGTTCCTCACTTTCATTGGCGGTTCTAGGGATTCATACCTGAGACCCCTCTCCCATTTTTCTGAATTTTATTAATGATAGGATCGTGATTAGTTCAAAATTAGGTATAGGAACTGTTAGGAACCTAAACTTAGTTGGCAGGTACGTGTACCTCAGAGTATCAATGCACAGCGGAATTCGTCTAAAGATTATTTTATTGATCTATAGACTGTACAAATACTTACACTATTCGTACACAAGTAATAGTATTGCTAACTATCACAAAATCAAGTCACCTAAGCCTGATGATCCCGGATCACCAATCGCGACTTCCAGAGACAAGTCCCTCCAACGATTCCCCGAATCGTCCACTCGTCTCCAACACTCCAAAGGCCAGCTCTTGATGCACGGATGACTTACTCAAGCTTCTGCTATCCTTCCCTTGGTTCATGCGTCCTCTTGTGTCTCTCTTTCTCCGAACTTAAAGGTTAGCACTTAATCCATGCATTTACTCCGTTCAATTATTGCATGCAATTACTGCCTGTATTTACTCAGTGCAATAACTGTCGAGTTCACGGACCTTCAACTTCCTCCGAAGTTCTCGTCCCACTGCCAACACAGGTTCTTGTCCCTCGCCTAACTCTCTGACTTAGAGTCTTTCTGACCATTCTGGTACACGTTCCTACACACTCAACTTAAAGTGTTAGTCGAGTGTTGTCATCATCAAAACCACATGGGGTATATGATCCTCAGGGTCCAACAATTTCCCCCTTTTTGATGATGACAAACCCTCACGAGATAAAACAAGATAATCAACCGACAGTCCTAGTTATCTAACTAGTCATCTATCCACTGAATCATAAATGAGAACAATTCCCCCTAAGCCCAAGCAGGGACTTGTAAGCAGTATCAAGAACAGATACCTGACATGATTCCCCCTGGATAGGTACCCCGCTAACTCTTCCCCCTTTTGGCATTATCAAATAAGGGTTAGACAGTTAAAACATATCAGCCAGCAGTAGAGTTAGTCAAGACATGCAATAAAATTGAAATTATGCAAACTTCAAAATTAACTGCAAAATGTCACGAGTGCATAAAGAGTTCAGAAAAAAAACAAAAAGGATTAATGCAGTGGGGAGCAAGGAATGGATGAGTCTATGATGGCAAAGGGTATTGGCATTCTCTGATTCAGGTTCGTGAACTTGACCCGGATACTAAGTTCCCAACCCAGACAATCTCTGTCACCGCCTTATCGACTACTTTCTTCACAGCACCCAACTCGGTGGTCAGCTGTGCCATTCCTTCTTTTAGCTCAAGGATTCCGTTCTCAATTTTCTGAAGCCTCCGCTCCATGACAACTTGTTCTTCAGTTTGAGGGACTTGTTCCTTTTGAACTTCCTCAGCGGCTAGTTCTCTAGTCTGCTTTGCCGGGTCACGAACCCATCCTCTTTCCTTGTCAAAAGTCAGCCCTATCTTCTTGAAAATGGCTGGCTCAAATTTCTTGACCACAGGAACCTCGTTCTCTGGGTTCCCGTATACCTCATGGGAATTCGAGAATTCGTTTAATGAACCGGGCAAATCCTGCTATCTTGTAGGAGCTTAAGTACTCCATCTGGTGGAGGATCAGCTTGGGGAGATTTATGCGCTCCTTCTTGATCATTTTGTCCAAAATCAGGTCGTCTTCAAGCTGCACAAAACTTGTCTTCGACCCTCTCTGCATGAAATTGTTCACAAACAATTTGTGGAGGATCTTGACCTCCACCGACATGTACTTTGTCGGTACCTTCCCGGGTTCGGCTGTCCCACAGATCCTCTCCTGGATCGCATACCTGTCTTCTGCCTCGGCAGGCCACACTCCTTTGGTGAAGTGATCATAGCCGGTATGTGGGATCCCCAAAATATGAGATAGGTCCAGACTGGAAATTCTCAATTCTTCTCCTCTAATTCTGAAGTCCAAGTAGACAATGTTGCCCTTGACTTCTTTTGATAAGTCCTCGTAGAATTCAACCACTGCTTCAGGGCTGACAGCCTCCTCAGCCGCAAACAGATTTTGCCATCCTTAGGCTTTGATCATCTCAAAAATGCCATCAAGGCGCTGTTCCTTGAACCACTCCTCAGTGCATTCAAGTTCCTCTAACATCTCTTTCTTTGGAGCCTTTGCTTTCTTGGCTGGTGTAGGCACTGGTTCCTGATCCCCTGCAACATCTTCTCTCTTCCTCTTTTCAATGCTGACTCTTGCAGGTTGGATCCTCAATTTAGAGCCCACGGTCTTCCTCCTACTTTTCTTGGCTGTTCCTCTTGATGTGGCAGGGGTCTCAATAATTCTGACCTCTTCACAGGACTCTGAGCTCTCTTCCCTCACTGCTTTTCCCTTCATTGTGCTAGGGGTAGCAATTTTCCCAAGCTCCTCAACCTCTCTCAAGGTTCTCTGCAGCAGTGTCTCTAAAGCAACCCCTTCACCGGTGCTTCTCTCCAGATTGCTTTCCATTTGTGAACCTTCCTGGGTCACATCCTCCACTTCAGCAGACGCCTTGGCGTCTTCATTCACTTCGACATTGATAGTGTTCTCTTCTGAACCCTCAGTAATTTCTGCAGCAACCACATCTCCTTCTGGAACCCCAAAAACATCACCAACGATAGCGTCCCCTTCTGGGACCTCCTCCACAACAACATTCAAATCCATGTCCCGTTCTGGGACCTCCACAACAACATCATCCAATATTGGAGACTGAGACTCAGTGACCTTACCTGAAGTCTCTTGAGTTGAAGCTTTGACTGTTGCTGTTTCGGCTCCCAACTCCTCGGATACCACAGCGGGGACTTGAACTTCCATCGATACTGCCGGAGAAAGCTTCTCAAAGCTTTCGGATGCAGAAACTCCACTCGTGGCCTGGTTGTTGGCGGAATCCATTTGTTGATTGGAGAAAGAGAGATGGGTGTCGAAGTCGAATCACTCAAGGCAGATTTTAGGGCTCCTTCCTCGAGTGTTGATTTTGCCCTTATAAACTGATTTTTTAAATCTCCTTAATTTACGGCCTTGAAGTAATTATTCGAAACTTTGAATTCCCCCTTTTTCGCCATAATTACTGAAGTTCCTTTGAATCTGGATAGGTATCTGACACGCCCATTAACTCTGCTGGTACATATACCTAACATTTGAATTCAAGTACTTGAGTCTGATCACTGACCTGAACAAGTGAATGCCATACCCATACCTTTCCATAGACTTCTCAAGGGACGTTGTGATGGATCGGCTCAACCGTAAGGGTTATAAAATGTAAAAGCATCACAACTGAAATCACTCAAATGAAATCACACAAATTTTTACCTCGAGTGAATTGTCCGAGTCTCAAATAGGCATGTGGCTAGGGTGGCTGGGTACGCTTCCTTCATGCGGTTTGTAAGGTTCAAGATCCGGAAGGCACATAGGCTAGAAATAAAATATTTCGAGCACAAACATGACAATTTCACATTTAATCAAGAAGTGAGACATGCAATCAATCTATCACATGTTGACAGGATCACATACCTCAGGCTAATATGCATAACTACTCTACCCCTACTCTAACCAATCATTGAAGGTTAAGTTAGAGGTACCTCACTGAGTAGATATCATGCCAAGCGCTATTCTGAACTTCTCGAAAGGCTCCCTGCTCAGAGGCTTGGTGAAAATGTCCGCCACTTGTACCTCAGTCCTGTAGGTCTCCATTGAAACAAGTCCCTTTTCTACACAATCCCTCATAAAGTGATGTTTAATTTCTATATGCTTCATCCTACTGTGATGTACTGGATTTTTAGCAACACAGATAGCACTGGTATTATCACAATAAATAGGGATTTGATCAAAGAAAAGGTTGAAATCACTTAGCTGGTTCCTCAACCAGAGGAGTTGCGCACAACATGAACCTGCCGCAACATATTCGGCCTCCATTGTGGACAAAGCTACTGAGTTCTGTTTCTTGGACCCCCATGAGATTAGACAAGACCCAAAGTACTGAGCCATGCCAGATGTGGACTTCCTGTCAGCTCGATCACCGGCGTAATCCACATCGGTGTATCCTTCCAGAGTCAGGGACTTGTACCTCGGATACCACAGAACCAGTTTCTTGGTTCCCTTCAGGTACCTCAGAATCCTCTTCACAGCCTTTACGTGTGATTCCCTTGGATCTGCTTGGTACCTGGCACAAACACAAACACTAAACATTATATCGGGACGACTTGCAGTTAGGTATAGAAGTGAACCTATCATCCCCCTGTAAAGTGTTGGATCTGTCTTTGGCGAGCTCTCGTCCCTGGTCAATGAGACACTGGTAGAACTCGGAGTAGTCGAGGGCTTTGACTGATCAAGTCCATACTTCTTGACTACCTCGGTCAGATGCTTTTCCTAATGTATACGAGTCATTTGACTCCTGCTGGATCTGAAGCCCCAAGAAATAAGTATGTTCTCCAACCATACTCATTTCAAACTCACTCTCCATGAGCTGGGTGAATTTCTTGACCAATTCCTCACTGGTCGACCCGAAGACTATGTCGTCTACATAGACCTGCACCACCAAGAGATGCTTCTTCGTCCTTAGAAGAAACAACGTCTTATCCACGACTCCCCGCTCATATCCATGAGCTATGAGAAAGTCTGATAACCTCTCATACCACGCTCTAGGTGCCTGCTTTAATCCATAAAGCGCCTTGTCAAGAACATATACCTGGTCTGGATGCTCTGGGTCTTCAAACCCTGGAGTCTGCTTCACGTACACCTCCTCCTTGAGGTTACCGTCCAGGAACGCCGTCTTCACGTCCATCTGATGGAGCTTGAATCCATGCTGGACAGAATAAGCAATGAGCAATCTGATAGCCTCCAATCTTGCTACCGCTGCGAAGGTCTCATCGTAATCGATGCCTTCCTGTTGATTGTACCCCTGTACTACCAACCGAGCCTTGTTCCGAACAATAGCTCCCTTCTCATCTCGCTTATTCCTGAAGACCCAACGAGTACCTATCACCTTCCTCTTTTCCGGTCTAGGTACAAGTCTCCACACCTTGTTCCTCTCGAACTGATGCAACTCCTCATGCATCGCCTGAACCCAGTCGGGATCCTTGAGTGCATCCTGGACTGTCTTGGGTTCCATAAGGGACACGAACGCAGTCTGAACTTGTTCCCCCTGAAATGCAGAATAACATTGAAAATCTTGAAGTCTAGTATTAGGTTGACTAACCCGAGTACTTCTTCTCAGTGGAATCACATCTCCTATGGCTTCCGCATCGATGTTATCACCCTCAGATACTTGTTCTGGTTCAAGTACCTGACTCTGATCCTCATGCTGTCCATCCGGTACCTGTACCTCGGCTGGATCTTCATCAGCAACATCTGGATCCTGATCAGCTTCCTCCTGATCCCCATCAGCACCCTCTTGTGCTGGAACATCAACACCTTCCTGTGTTGAAACTCCTTCTGTGTTATCTGCATCTGGCCGTGCTAACACATAGATTTCCTCTGCAGGTTCCTGTCTGATACGAACCTCCACAGGTTGCTGAACCTCTACAGGATTCCCTGGTATGACACTCTCGTCAAAGACCACGTGTACACTTTCTTCGACTGTCCTAGTCTTCTTGTTGTACACCTTGTAGGCTTTACTATGTGCTGAATACCCTACGAACACCCCTTCATCGCTCCTCGGATCTAACTTCCCTAGTTGATCTTTCCCATTGTTGTGAATGAAACACCTGCACCCAAATACTCTCAAGTGAGATATGTTAGGTTTGTGTACCTTCAACAACTCATATGGAGTTTTATTCAGAAGCGGCCTTAAGTAGGCTCTGTTCAGCACATAACACGCCGTGTTCATTGCTTCTCCCCAAAATCTTTTTGGTAGGCCACTTTCCAGCAACATGGTCCTGGTCATATCTTTCAGGGTCCTGTTCTTCCGCTCAACTACCCATTCTGCTATGGAGTCCTCGGCGCTAAAAAGTTATGTTGAACACCTTGCCTAGCACACCAGCTGACGAACTGTGCATTGTCAAACTCGGTACCATGATCTGATCTGATACTCTTGAGTTTCTGAACGAGGGACGTCTCAACTGTCTTGGCCCAAGCTTCGAACTCCTCAAATACCTGAGTCTTCGAAGATAGAAATATTGTCCACGTGAACCTGGAATAATCATCAACGAACACGTACTTGTTCCCTCCAATGGTCTGAGTCCTCATTGGTCCACATAGATCCATATGCACCAACTCCAAAGGTCTACTGGTACTCACAACCTTCTTAGGCTGGAATGAGGTTCTCGTCTGCTTGCCTCTTGTACATGCAATGCACACCTGGTCGGGTACATGTCCCACTTCTGCTAAACCAAGGACAAGTTCCAGTCTTTAGAGCTTTCTCATTAACCTCAGATTAACATGGCCCAGACGCCTGTGCCATAAGCTGGAGTCATCTATCCTAGATGATAGGCAGAGGTACTCATCCGGATCCCATTCCGGATCGGTCTTGTATACTCCATTTTCAACCGTGCCCTTGAGAAGAATCTTACCTGTACTCAGAGACTTCACATAGCACCCATTAGTGGTGAAAACAACCTTGTTGTTCCCACCTTGACAAAGTTGAAATACACTGAGTAAATCAAACTTTAAATTGTGAACAAAGTTCACACCATCAATACTAACCTTCTTATTTAAACTCACCATACCTATTCCGAAGATCTCTCCTTTACTTCTATTTCCAAAAGTAATGAAACCTCCGGAATGCTGCTGCAGAGAGGAGAAATGGTCCATCCTTCCAGTCATGTGACTTGAGCACCCGCTGTCTACATACCAGGGACCTGTTCCTCTCCCCACCTGCACACAAACAATCAGTTCTTACGAACCCAAATTGGCTTAGCCTTTTTGGGTTTCCTATCTGAATTAGAATCAACACAGGTAACGAGTTTTGAAGAATTAGTATTTGATCTGTCAGTAGGATCTCTCCGGGTACTTGTTTTTTGCATGGAACCACCAGGTCTCTGAACCTTGTCTTTGGAGGTTTGCCTCGCAGCACACTTTGCCCAAAAATGTCCCTCCTTCCCACAGTAGAAACAGATCTTCTTGTTTCTGAAATTCACCTTATCAGAGATCTTTTTCTTTTGTTTGCTGAAATTTATACCGGCTGGTCTCTGTCCCTGAGCGAACTTTGTCCAAATATGGTAACCCTTACCATATGTCTTAGCCTCATCTCCGAGATCCACCCTTACCCGTGGAGTACTCCTGGGGTCTCCAGCTCTCCTTGCGATGGTAACATCACCATAACCCAGACCTGGTTTGGACTTCTTTATTTTGTGAACACTTGCCTTCGCCTTAACATCGGGTTCATGTAGCTGCAATCTGGAAACACCCCTTTGTTTCCCAACAAGTTCCCTCTGAAGTTGCCGAATCTTGGCAGACTTCTCATCAATTTGAACATCTTTTTCAGCAATAATATCAGTTAACTCATCATATTTATCACAAAGACCTTGAATGATGAGCAATAAATCAGCACGTGATTTAAAATCTGAAGACTTAGAGGAATGTTTTACCTCTGATATAGATGACCCCCCCTTGGCCATAAGACAGAAGTTCCTTCGTGAGGACTTGTTCCTGCACTGACTCTCCGAGTCACTGTCCTCTTCCGAGTCGCCCCATGCAGCGATCATTGCCCTCTTATCTTTTGATTTTTCATCAGTTGATTTCTCCTTGTTGGACTTGTCCTTCTGTTTTGATAATGTAGTATGGCAGTGTTTGACAAAACTAGCACAAGTGAACAAGGAGTTGATGCAGCACAAGTAAACTAGCAGCAACTGCAGCAGGGGATGCTACAGCAAGAGCTTGTTCAACTGGCTGCATCATCTGTCCGAGAGGCTGCAACAACCTGGGCGTGTCTTGAAGGGATGGAAACTCTACGGAGAGCATCCGAAGAATTTCTAATATGTTGTGGAGTATATTCCAGTGAGGTTTACTAGTCAGAGAAGGAGTTTTGCATTGAAGATAAATATCAAATCTAATCTCCTAGTTTTTAGGAGATAATTGTTCCTTTTGGGACATTGCCTAAACCTGGACATTGCTTAAAGCTGGTGCTGCTATTTAAGCGAGAGGTGTTCAGAGCTGAGAGGTTGATCGAAGCTGAGGGATACACGAGTGCATACACAGAATTCAGAGAGAGCAATTCTTGGTGTGCGACGGACGAAATCTTCGATCATCACCCGAGAGCAGAGCGTGAGCGCAGAGCTGTAGTGACAGAAGCAGAAGGTGGTCAGGACTTGCAGAGTCTGATCCAAGCTTGATCTGGAAGCCAATTCAGAGCAGTTGTGCTTGTTGGTTGATCAAGGACAGCCGCAGAAGAACTGACGGGTGGTTGGCTCGGTCAAGTGTCGTGCGGCAGTACTCGCTAGTGGCAGGTGGTCACTGAGTGAGGGGGAGTATTCCAGAGTGTGCAGCGCTCGTGGAATCTTCTGAACGGCTCGGCAGAAGGCCTTGGAGCGACGCGGACAAATTGTGCTTCAGCTGTGTGTTACAGCAGTTGCTACAGCAACCCTGCTAGCTGAGTGTTGTTTAGAATAGGCTGAGTCTTGAGAAGTCTGTAGCTATTCTAGATTGACATTTGTAGAGGGTGTGCAGTCACAAGTCAGAGCTTGTTCTGATTGTGTTGAGTGATCCACACAAGGTTGAGTAGCATAGGTTGCGTGAGTTGTAACCGAGTGTTCTTGGAGACCTTTGTTTTGAGTGGATTGAGGACTGGAGAAGAGTCCTCCCCAGACGTAGGCAGTTGGCCGAACTGGGTGAACAAACTTTGTCTTGTTCATTGTTTGCTGAGACAATTTCCGAGTGAACAAGAGTGTGCTGCAGCAACTGCTTGTTCACAAATCTGTCGAACTGAGACACTGCGAATTTCAATTGGTATCAGAGCCGGAGCTCGACACACAGAGTAAAAGATCCTACAGTGTCTCTGAAGAAGCCAAGACAATGAAGGAAGGACAGAGCACAAGCAGACCTCCATTGTTGGAAGAGAGCAACTATGGATATTGAAAAGCTAGAATGAAAGCCTTTCTTAAGGCTATTGATGAGAAGACATGGAGAGCTGTCTTGGTCCAGTGGTCACCCCCAATCACCATGGATGAGCAAGGAGTCACAAGGATAAAGCCTGAAGAACAATGGACTGCTGAAGAAGGAGCTGCAGCAACTGGTAATTCAAAGGCTCTGAATGCAATTTTTGCTGCAGTGGATGCTAACAACTTCAGGTTGATTTCGAACTGCGACATGGCCAAACAAGCGTGGGAAATTCTGCAAACTGCACATGAAGGAACTGATAGAGTGAAGCTGTCAAGACTCCAGATCATTGCCACACAGTTTGAGAATCTGAGAATGCTGGAAGAGGAGACTGTCACTGAGTTTAATGCTAAACTCTGTGATCTTGCAAATGAAGCCCAAGCCCTTGGTGAGCCTATTCCTGAAGAAAAGCTGATCAGGAAGGTTCTCAGATCGCTGCCCATAAAATTTGACATGAAAGTGACGGCCATTGAAGAAGCTCAAAATGTCAGATTCATGAGGTTGGAAGAATTGATGGGGTCTCTCAAACAATTTGAGATGAAACTGGTTAAAGAAGACACCATTTCTAAGGACAAGAATGTTGGTCTAAAAGCTGAAACAGAAGACAAGAAGGCAAGTCCAGATGATCAACTGATTATGCTTGTCAAGAACCTTGGAAAGCTCCTGAAGAACATGGACTCAAGAACTGGGCAAAGCTCAACCTCACGAAAATTCAGAAGAGGTGGAGAAAATAAAAGGAAAGGGAAAGAACCTGCTCAGAATGAAGATGAGAGGAAAGAAATGAAGAAGGGAGTCCAATGCTGGAACTGTGCAGGCTACGGTCATCGACAAATCAACTGTACTAGCAAACCGATGAAAAAGAAGGCTCTCTCTGCCAGTGGAAGTGAAGATGAGAAAGAACTGAGTGAAGATGAATGTAACTTGGCCAGATACAGGTCTGTCAGAAGAGGCAGAAAAACACAAGGAAGATTGAACCAGAACTTGCTACAGCAACCTCTGTATCACTGTAACAAGAGAGCTTCAAAGTATAAAAAATGTTACAGATGTGGTCGCAAAGGTCACATACAAAGAAACTATTTCTCAGCTCATGCCAGAGTAGCTTCAGCCAGGAAATCTATCAGACAGAATCATACGCAGACTCAGCTCCTTGCTCTAGTCAGCACAGCTAGCACCTCGGACAAGATAAGCTGGTACTTTGACAGTGGTTGTTCAGGACATATGACAGAAGAAAGATCCTTCTTGAAAAACATTACACCCTGTTTGGAACAACGTGTGAAGTTTGGGAACGGCCTAAAAGGAAGAGTTCTGGGAAAAGGAACTTTGGCAGTTGAAGGAATGCCAAGCCTGAGCAATGTTCTTCTAGTGGAAGGACTAAAGGAAAATCTCATAAGCATTAGTCAGCTGTGTGATGGGACTAAACAGGTTAAATTTACGAAAGACTCATGCAAAGTCCTCGACAAATCTGGAAAATGTATAATGGAAGGAGCCAGATCAAAAAGCAACTGTTATCTTCTCAATGTGAGTTCAAACTCACCGATTCAGAAATGTATGCTGACAAAGGCCGAGGAAATGACTCTATGGCACAGAAGGATGGGGCATGTTAACCTGAGAACTCTGAAGAGAATTGCTACAGAAGGTCTAGTCAGAGGAATACTGCTGCTAAAAGGGGAGACAGATTCTATCTGTGGTGACTGTGAGATTGGGAAACAAAAGAAGGCTTCGCATCCAAGAGTTAAGGATATAGGTACCACCAGGCCTCTATAGTTGATACACATGGATCTGATGGGACCAATGGAAGTCGAGAGTTTGGGCAGGAAAAAGTATGCATTTGTCTGTGTTGATGACTACTCCAGATTCACCTGGATAGACTTTATCAGAGAAAAATCAGACACTGTGAGAGTCATTGTGTCTCTAGTGTCTCGCTTAGAGCAAGAGAAAAATCTCAGAATCAGCAGCATTCGCAGTGATCATGGCAGGGAATTTGAAAACAAAGATATGGATGATTTCTGTCGACAAAGGGGTATCTCACATCAGTACTCCTCTCCCATTACTCCTCAGCAGAATGGTGTAGTGGAACGAAAGAATCGAACAATCCAAGAAATGGCCAGAGTCATGATTCATGCTAAGAGGGTTCCCCTGAAATTCTGGGCAGAGGCCATGAATACAGCATGTTACATCATCAATAGAGTCACCTTACGGAGAGGAACCAACCAGACCTGCTATGAGCTCTGGAATCAGAAGAAGCCCACAGTTAAATACTTTCATGTCTTTGGAAGTGACTGTTTTATTCTAAGAGATCGGGAGTATAGGCAGAAACTAGACCCAAAAAGTGATCCTGGTCTGTTTCTGGGCTACTTAACAAACAGCAGAGCTTATCGAGTCTACAACCAGCGGACACATACAGTAATGGAATCCGTAAGTGTAGTTGTCAACGATGCTGAAGAAATCCCTCCCCCTGATACCGTCACTGATGATGAAGATTCTGATCTTGAGGAGGTGTCTGTCAGACAGAACAGAAGTGAACAAGCTGTTGCTCCAGAAGATGCTACAGCAAGTGCTGAAGCAGAAAATCCAGATGTGCAATTGGAAAACTTGTCAGAAGATGTGAACTCTCAGATTTCTAATCCTCCGTCAAGGCAGCCCCCGAAGAAGATTTAGAAGAATCATCCCTTGACAAATGTTATTGGAGACCCGTCAGAAAGAAGAAGAACCAGAAGTCATGCCTATCTTAATACATGTTTTATGTCCAGCATTGAACCCAAGAATTTCAAGGAAGCCATGAGTGATGAATTCCGGATATTGGCGATGCAGGAAGAATTGGCAGAGTTTGAAAGACATGATGTTTGGGATCTGGTAGACAGACCAAATGGAGTAAATATTATAGGCACAAAGTGGGTGTTCAAAAACAAAACTGATGAAAAAGGCAACATTACAAGAAATAAAGCCAGACTGGTTGCCCAGGGATATTCTCAGATTGAGGGTCTAGACTTTGAAGAAACATTTGCTCCAGTGGCTCGCCTAGAGGCCATCAGACTTCTTTTAGCAATGTCTTGTTTCATGGGGTTCAAACTATATCAAATGGATGTTAAAAGTGCGTTCCTGAATGGAGACCTCTCTGAAGAAGTCTATGTCTCTCAGCCAAAAGGTTTTGAAGATCCTCATCACCCAGAACATGTATATAAATTGAAGAAAGCCTTATACGGACTGAAACAGGCTCCTCGGGCATGGTATGAGAGGCTGACAGTGTTCTTAGAAAAACATGGCTACAAACGAGGGGGAGCTGACAAAACTCTATTTGTCAAACGAACTCAGTCAGACGTGATCATTGCTCAAATATATGTGGATGATATAGTCTTTGGATCAAAGTCTCGGCACCTGGTGAAGCAGCTTGTGAATCACATGCAGCAAGAATTTCAAATGAGTATGGTAGGAGAACTGTCATACTTCCTTGGTTTGGAGATAACTCAGAAAGAAGATGGCATCTTCATTGCTCAAAGCAAATACAGCAAGAACCTTGTGCAGAAATTCCAGCTAGATAAGGCCAGTCACAAACGAACGCCTGCTGCCACTCATGTTAAAGCCATTAAAGATGAGCACGGCATGGACGTGAGTCAGACTATCTATAGAAGTATGATTGGGAGCTTGCTATACCTGACTGCCAGCCGCCCTGACATTTCATTTGCAGTAGGAGTCTGTGCCAGATTTCAAGCTTGTCCCAAAGATAGCCACCTGCAGTTGGTCAAGCGCATCATTCGGTATGTTGGAGGAACTGTGGACTATGACTTATGGTATACTAAGGACACAAATGCTACTCTGGTCGGATACAGTGATGCCGACTGGGCAGGATGCTCAGAGGACAGGAAGAGCACTTCGGGAGGGTGCTTCTTCCTAGGAAATAACCTGGTCTCTTGGTTCAGCAGGAAACATAACAGCATTTCTCTATCTACTGCCGAGGCTGAATACATTGCTGCTGGGAGCTGCTGTGCACAAATGTTGTGGATGAAGCAAATGTTGAGTGAGTATGGGATTCCTCAAGATGAAATGACCCTCTACTGTGACAATATGAGTGCCATCAGCATATCTAAGAATCCGGTTCAGCACAGCAGAACCAAGCACATTGACATTTGTCATCACTTCATCCGTGATCTTGTAGAAAAGAATATCATTGCACTACAGCATGTGGTGTCTGCCAAACAACTTGCTGATATCTTCACAAAAGCTCTGGATGCAGCTCGGTTCGAAGATCTGAGAGCCTCTCTGGGGGTCTGTGTTTTACCGCCATAGGACGGCTTGAAGACCGCCCCCTTGTCATTTGTTCCAAAAAGGGGGAGAAGATGATGCGGAGAAAAAGGAGAGGTTAAGAGAGATTTTATTCTGGAAACAAATTCTCTAAGGTTTTGTCAAAATGCCAAGGGGGAGATTGATAATGTAGTATGGCAGTGTTTGACAAAACTAGCACAAGTGAACAAGGAGTTGCTGTAGCACAAGTAAACTAGCAGCAACTGCAGCAGGGGATGCTACAGCAGGAGCTTGTTCAACTGGCTGCATCATCTGTCCGAGAGGCTGCAGCAACCTGGGCGTGTCTTGAAGGGATGGAAACTCTACGGAGAGCATCCGAAGAATTTCTAATATGCTGTGGAGTATATTCCAGTGAGGTTTACTAGTCAGAGAAGGAGTTTTGCATTGAAGATAAATATCAAATCTAATCTCCTAGTTTTTAGGAGATAATTGTTCCTTTTGGGACATTGCCTAAACCTGGACATTGCTTAAAGCTGGTGCTGCTATTTAAGCGAGAGGTGTTCAGAGCTGAGAGATTGATCAAAGCTGAGGGATACACGAGTGCATACACAGAATTCAGAGAGAGCAACTCTTGGTGTGCGACGGACGAAATCTTCGATCATCACCCGAGAGCAGAGCGTGAGCGCAGAGCTGTGGTGACAGAAGAAGAAGGTGGTCAGGACTTGCAGAGTCTGATCCAAGCTTGATCTAGAAGCCAATTCAGAGCAGTTGTGCTTGTTGGTTGATCAAGGACAGCCGCAGAAGAACTGACGGGTGGTTGGCTCGGTCAAGTGTCGTGCGGCAGTACTCGCTAGTGGCAGGTGGTCACTGAGTGAGGGGGAGTATTCCAGAGTGTGCAGCGCTCGTGGAATCGTTCGAACGGCTCGGCAGAAGGCCTTGGAGCGACGCGGACAAATTGTGCTTCAGCTGTGTGTTACAGCAGTTGCTACAGCAACCCTGCTAGCTGAGTGTTGTTTAGAATAGGCTGAGTCTTGAGAAGTCTGTAGCTATTCTAGATTGACATTTGTAGAGGGTGTGCAGTCACAAGTCAGAGCTTGTTCTGATTGTGTTGAGTGATCCACACAAGGTTGAGTAGCATAGGTTGCGTGAGTTGTAACCGAGTGTTCTTGGAGACCTTTGTTTTGAGTGGATTGAGGACTGGAGAAGAGTCCTCCCCAGACGTAGGCAGTTGGCCGAACTGGGTGAACAAACTTTGTCTTGTTCATTATTTACTGAGACAATATCCGAGTGAACAAGAGTGTGCTGCAGCAACTGCTTGTTCACAAATCTGTCGAACTGAGACATTGCGAATTTCATGTTTCTTCCAACAATCTTTGGCAAAATGACCCTTTTTGCCACAATAAGAGTACTCATCAGTCTTCTTTGCAGTGCGCTTTGAAGATGAACCCTTCGGATTGAGTCTCAGGTTCGCGACCTTCAGTGCCTTAGTCAGGAGTACCAACTCAGATTTGTCTCCTGTTTTTCCTTCCTACTCAATTTCTTTCCCTTTGGACTTCGGGGACTTCCCTTTCTCAGTAACCAGTGCAATTTGCTTAGCTCCTTTCTGAGGTTCACGTCCCTCGAGCTTGCATTTTTCAATGAGCATGTTGCTTTACAGTTTGGAGACCAGCTCTTCCAATGTGATTTTCTTTGTCTCAGCAAGAGCAGCCAGAGTCCTTGAAATGTCATCCCATTCTGGATCAAGTCCTTGTAGGAAATGATGAGTAACTTCCCATTGCTTATACTCCTTTCCCAGTCTTGAAAGGATTGACAGACACCCTTGAAACCTTGAATGGTAGCCATGTATAGATTCGCCCTTAGCTTGACGAAGGCTGTTGTACTTCATCTGTGCAGTGAGGATCCTGTTCCTCCTAACATCTGCAGAACCATCATAGATTCTTCTGAGAGCATTCCAGACCTCTGACGGGTCTGTGTAGAGCAGGACCTTGGCAAGATCACCTGGTTCCAGTGCTGAATGAAGTACCTTCATGGCTTGAGCGTTCTTTTGAAGCTTTTTAAAGTCCGCGGTAGTGTAAAGAGCTCGTGCTTTCTCCTTAGTTTTGTCTACATCATCCATGATGAGTTGTCTACCTTGCTCGATGATCTGCCAGACCTCACCATCCAGTGAGAGGACATGTTCCTCAAATCTGATAGCCCATGAGTCATATTCGCCTGCGTTTAGTTTTGGAGGGGTTGCAAACGAATCACCTGACATACCTGCAATGCTAATCAAAATCTAGAACCAGCGGCTCTGATACCAATTGATAGGATCGTGATTAGTTCAAAACTAGGTATAGGAACTATTAGGAACCTAAATTTAGTTGGCAGGTACGTGTACCTCAGAGTATCAATGCACAGCAGAATTGGTCTAAAGATTATTTTATTAATCTATAGACTGTACAAATACTTACACTATTCGTACACAAGTAATAGTATTGCTAACTATCACAAAATCAAGTCACCTAAGCCTGATGATCCCGGATCACCAATCGCGACTTCCAGAGACAAGTCCCTCCAACGATTCCCCGAATCGTCCACTCGTCTCCAACACTCCAAAGGCCAGCTCTTGATGCACGGATGACTTACTCAAGCTTCTGCTATCCTTCCCTTGGTTCATGCGTCCTCTTGTGTCTCTCTTTCTCCGAACTTAAAGGTTAGCACTTAATCCATGCATTTACTCCGTTCAATTATTGCGAGGCTAGCATTTAATCCATGCATTTACTCCGTTCAATTATTGCGTGCAATTACTGCCTGTATTTACTCAGTGCAATAACTGTCGAGTTCACGGACCTTCAACTTCCTCCGAAGTTCTCGTCCCACTGCCAACACAGGTTCTTGTCCCTCGCCTGACTCTCTGACTTAGAGTCTTTCTGACCATCCTGGTACACGTTCCTACACACTCAACTTAAAGTGTTAGTCGAGTGTCGTCATCATCAAAACCACATGGGGTATATGATCCTCAGGGTCCAACAATTAATATTATATTATGATGGTAAATTGGTCATTTCGTATAAAGTTCAAAGTTTAGGAGCTAAAATGAATTTTAGGATTCATTTTTTCTTCAACTACTGATGGAAGCTTCGTCAGTGGAGTTTGTTGTCGAATTTCCTTATATTTTCGAAGTTCCGAGGTCTTGGTGAGTCTACTGATGATTCAGTTTTGAAAAACTACACCTTTCAATTCAACTTTAGGCAAAACTCATTTCGAAATTCTTATTTAGTTGTCTGTTGAAATAGCTTAAACCTGAATGGCCTCTGAAAGTTAAACGTCTGTTCTACTTGGGCTGTTCCAAATCACTTGTTAACTGTTTCACAAAGCTTTAACAGATTGCGTTTTGATGATTGTTAGTCGCAATAGAAATAGTACGAAGAACAGTAAACGGCACAGGATATGTTTACCCTGTTCAGCTCACGGAGCCTACTCAGGGGGGGTTACTCGGAACCCCAAGTGGAAATCACTTCACAATGTATACAATAGATCTTTAAGTAACTCAATTTCCTTGGTTACCATTATGTAGTTGAAGTATTGTGAGTGCGTCTGACTCCCTTAGACGGAGATCCTTCTCATCCCACCTCGATTTGCCTCCCGCAAATCGGTAATTCTCTTCCTGAGAATGTCAGCACTGTAACATAGTCTATTCAATGATTTCCTTCAGCACACGACCATGAAGCTCTTGCTCTGTGGATTTTTTGACCAACTCTGATGATGATCGCCGGTCTGTAACTCAGATCTGCCTTTGTTTTATTATCTTAGTTTTCGTAATCCATTCTGCAATCTTCAGCTCCGCATAAATAAAATAGATCCGCTATTTTTCATCTTTGGAAAGGAGATAATGTTCGATCATACTTTCCATAATCGGAGCGAATCCAACCTGAATAACGCAAAATCTGATCTTCGGATCCCCGAATCCAGGAGAGAATATCTTCCGAATATCTTTCAAATATTGCTTTGATGATACACTATATTCGCATATCTCCGACTAATATCACTACAATTCCTGTCTGAACAGGTACTGTTTCACCTTCTGTCACAGCCGAGGTCTTTTACTTTGTTTATCAAAAAGTATGCCATTCAAGATCCATGAGCCACCTGGATCTAACAGCCCCAAGAATGATAGTGTTACCTATTGGATGGGTTGTAGCCTACAGGATTAGTGTTTTTTTATGTATTTCACCTAGTTGGATTGAGAATCCGTTGTTATGTGTATACAATGCATTAATTAATGTTAGCTTGTGGTTTTGACTTTCGATATTAACTTTCAAGACTGTTTATATAATTGCATCATCAATCTATTCTAGAATTCATTTTCTGTTATTCATTTTGAAAAAAGTTGTGATGGTCAAGTTATTATAGTTGATTTAGCGAGCTAAGTATCTTGAATGTTATCAATGGGAGGATTTGAATTCCAGGAATCATGATTGTACTTTTTTGAACTACAAATGGCAGTACTACATTGCTACTAATGGCATCTAAAAGAGCTCGAGCAAAGAACGAATGTGAGAGGAATTTTGGAATTGTTAAAGATAATGTTAGGAGGGCACATGTGGTTTTAGGTCCTATCTACTTCATTCACATGATTTTCCAAAAACTAACAGGGAAAATAATTTGAGGTGCTTTCAAGTTGAGTGGTTCAAGAAATGGGAATAGTTGGAGTATAATGTGTCTAAAAATGGAGCATTGTTCTATTGTTGTTATCTTTTCAAACTGGATATTGGAAGTGATATGTTTGTAAAAAAGAAATATCGAAATTGGAAGAAAGCTAACGAGAAGTTTAGATTTCATGTTAGAGCAGCTAGTATTACACACAATAATGTGAAGTCACCCGTTTTCAAAGATATGTAAACAACCATGGAATAGTGGTGGAACGTTTCACTAGAGTTGTTCATGTTGTTTGGCAAAGAGCAAATGACTATTGTTTTAAGATATGTAAACAGCCAAACTTTGTCTTTGATATTTGCTTTCAAAGATCAAAGACAAAGTTAGGCAAGAAGAATAATTTCTGAAAATCGAGCTTTGGGGGCTGCATATCGCACTCGTTTGACTGCACTCAATGTTGTTAGATTGCTACTTCAACAAAGATTAGCTTTTAAGGGGCCATGATGAAATGGATGATTCACTTAAAGAGGAAAGTTTTTGAAAATTCTTGATTGGTATAGTTCAAGAAACCTTGATGTTGGAAATGTGATGAATGAAAATGCGTCCGGAAATAACAAACTTATTTGTCATTCGGTTCGAAAGGATATTGTAAGGGCATGTGGATTCGAGATAACGAAAACCATCATTAGTGATATTTGAGACAAATTCTTTTATTTATTGGTTGATGAGGCTCGGGATTGCTTGGTCAAAGAGCAAATGACTATTGTTTTAAGATATGTAAACAACCATGGAATAGTGGTGGAACGTTTCACGAGAGTTGTTCATGTTCTTGATACTATATCACTAGCTTTAAAATGGGGGATTAATGAATTCTTGGGAAGTATGGATTGTGTCTCTCTAAGCTAAGAGGCCAAAGATATGATGGATGAAATACTGCTGCACTGCTGATGTCGAGTTACAGCCTCTGAAGTTACAGCTTCTGCTGAAGCACTCTCTGTATCTTTATGTGGAATTTACTCTACTAACAGAATAAGAAAGACACCGAAGTTTGTTCACCCAGTTCGGCAACTTGCCTACGTCTAGGGAGGATACATCGATCCTCAAGATTCCACTATCTCAGTTCGAAGTACAAAGGACTCACACATTTACTTCTCACCTAGCCAAAATCTTATGCTTAGTCTAACCTTCTAAACTAGCTAGCAGTCTGATCACACAGATTCTCTTCGCGCTACCTACACACTTCCAGTAACAAATAGCTACGGATCTAACTCACAAACCTAGCCTATTCTATTACATTGTGTGGTACACAGACTGCTTCAGCACACTCTTCACCAGAGTTGTTGTGTCTCCAGTCAACAACTATTCTAGCTCTCCCGCCAAACAGTCGGACACTCTGAGTTCTTCAAACTCAGTCTCTGCTCCCCTCAATCAATGACAAACTCTGTCAATATTGGGTAGCCTCGATAAATACTCCGCAGCCCGCGACAATGCCTGTCTGCGGCTGATCACCGAGCTCCGATTGTTCCTTCAACGAGCAGCACTCAAGTTGAACTTCGGATCAATCCTGAATCAAACTCCACGAGTTATGATTCCTTCTATACACCACACCAGTCTTCAACTCAAAGTATAAGCCCTGTTACCGTGGTTGATCTCTATGTGTTCTGATAGAGCCTATTTATACACACTATTTAGATCCTAACCCTATGCTTGTTTGCATTATTTTGTGTACAAGATTACTGGTTTCCAATGTTTTTGTATTTCAGGGCGAAACGAGGGCCTAAGTCGGATACGCGCTAACAGGCAGCGTTTAAGACGCGCATCACACAGCCTGCGGAGCTAGCAGCGCAAACAGATAGTGGCAGAGTCGACTACGGTGCGCAGACCGATTGCGCTAACCAAGGTGCAGTGCGCCATGAGCAGAATAGTGGTGTTTCCAAATCTTGACACCACCAGATTTGGAAGTTGCCAAGGTTGGGCCTCATGAGCAGTATATAAAGAGGGGAAGGCTAGGGTTTAAAGAGGACGATCATAGAGGACCACAGCACACAAGGGAGCGGCAGAACAGAAAAACACACGAGCCTACTGAGAGGACCTGCGCTAGCCGACTGCGCCGGCCGAGACTCTGCAACCTGCACGCACCTGCTTGTTGCTGTTTTCTAAGATACTTTAGATATTATTTATTGTTTCTATGATGTTTACCACTAGCATGTCTAGCTAAACGCTTTGTATCGGTTAGGCATGATTCTATGAGTATTTCCTTTGAGACTTGAGCTTAATGCATAGTTTGTTTGCTTATATTAATTCTGTGCACACGGTTGACAGCTAGTTGCATGAGTAGGGGAAGCCTTGAACCGCAATCTTGCTCTTGCTACCTGTTTGTTATATGTTAAACTAGTTGAATAGCTTGACGGTGACAACTAGGAGTAACGCGCTAGGATAATCAGTTGCTACTGTGACAGGATTCGTAGCTGCTTAGACTAGTCTCAAGAATTAATAGCTCATGAACTTTGATCGGAACATGCGCACATGTTAGGAAGCCTTGATCGGACACTAACATCAGTAAACCAAACTATAGACTTTAGAGTCGATGATAAGGAATATATTCATAGAGGATTGTCTGCGCCGATACTTTTCATAGTCATAGTACTTAATCTCTACTGCCTGCGCATGTCTAGTGCAATTCCTGCGTTTACTACTGTTTACTCGCGCACTTGCGCAACCCAATCACTCACACCCCCAGTTTTCGTAAGTGCAGGTTACTAGTTAAAGCTAATCTACTTGCTCCCTGTGGATTCGACCCTGACTTAGCCGCTGTACTAAGTGGAGAAGGAAGGAATAAATTTGACGCGCTATCAAATTTTGGCGCCGTTGCCGGGGAGCAACACAGATAAGCTTTAACCAGCTTAAGTCTCTTTTACAGTAGTTAGTTATTTCTGTTTGCTTTGTTTTCGTTGTTGTTTCTGACAGCGCGCAATCAACGTCAGCCTGCGCAACCTTGAAACAGTTGTGCTGCGCAGATTCTAGTTGCGCACTGACAGACGCAACAGCTTAGTTTTCTTTTAATTTCGTTTTCTTTGAGATTCAGAACAGGTTATGGAGGACAACAGTGTCGTTGGAGATAACTTATGGGACAGAACCCCAGAGGATGCGAGGGCACATAACCGCGCAGCCCTGTTCAGAGAGGAAGTGCAGCGCGAAGTTGAAGCAAGGATGGCCGCTGAAGTGTATAACGCGACAAGCCGCGCGACGCAGAACAGTGCGCGAGATGTCAGCCCCAATCACGGTTAACCAGCCATGGTGCATAGTGCTTCCACTAGACGGTCATTTTGAACTCAGGAGCTCGCTCATTCATCACATGCCCAAGTTCCACGGGTTGAACAACGGGAACCCAGTCAAGCATGTGCGAGAATTCCTAGTCATTTGCGAGAACATGAAGGCCGAAGGGGAAAGCGACGAGGCGCTAAAGATGAAAGCGTTCCCATTTTCATTGTGTGACACGGCCAGGCATTGGCTGATGAACTTACCAGCAGGATCAATTCACACATGGGAGCAGCTGCAGAAGACGTTCCTGGACAAATTCTATCCCGCAGCAAAGATCGCGCTACTCAGGAGGGAGCTGGCCGCACCTAGGCAGAGCGCAGGAGAGTCGCTGTCAGAGTATTACGAGCGTTTCAGGGAGCTGGAGGCCAACTGCTACAATCACGGCCTGCCCCAGAATGTGCTGATAGAGAATTTCCTGAATGGATTGCTGCCCATGGAGCTGAGATTATTGAATGCATGCGCAGGAGGCGACATCTGCAACATGTACCCAGAGGACGCGTGGCAGCTGATAGAAGACTCTGCTAGACAGGTAAGACATCAGCTAACACTTGAAAATAGTCATGCTCGTTCTGTGCATCAGGTAGAAACAAGCGCTGAGATAAAGGAAATGAAGGCCATGCTGCAGAAGTTGATGCATGCGCAGGGGGCGCAACCAGCTACGCCAAAGGCATGTGAGTTCTGCACATCCACTGAGCACAAAACCGATGCGTGTCCCACACTTTTCGAGGAATCAGGAGATGTCAATGCTCTTGGAGGATGGGATAATAGAGGGCCACAGAGGCAGAATCAGCCGCGTTTTGGACTAGCCGCAAATGGGTTCAGATGGAAGGAGGAAAACAATTTCTAGAGGCAGTCCGCGGACCAGCGCGCACCACAGTAGACGCAACAAGCCGCGCCCTACAATCCACCGCATCGCCGCACTGACGCACCAGCATAGAACAACCAGCAACCGAGGCGATCCTTAGAAGATATCGTGGGGCAGCTAGCAGACACAGTGCGCAAAATGATGAGAAGTATGACAAGAGGTTCGAATCCATTGAGAAGCAGCTATCACAGATTGCTACCACGATGTATGAGCTGAAAAAGAGAGATGGCAACCTGCCTTCGCAAGTGATCCAGAACCCCAAGGGAGGAGTCAACGCAGTGACACTGAGGACTGGGCGCACGGTAGGAACAGAGCAGACCGCAAAGGCGCCCGCGTAACCAGTTGCGCAAGTCCCAGATCCAACAGAGCAGAATGCGCAACCAGAGCAAGATGCGCCAGCCAAAAGCCAGCAGGACGAGGCGCTAGGTATGACACAATCAAAAGACAAAGGCATGAATCGTACTAACATACCTGCACCTTTCCCTGTACAGGCACCATCGGCTAGGAAGGAAGCGCTTGATAAGGAGCTCTACGAGTTATTCAGTAAGGTGGAAATAAACATTCCCCTTATTGAAGCAGTTCGGCAGATCCCTAGGTATGCCAAATTTTTAAAGGAGCTGTGCACAAACAAGAGAAGGAATGGCGAGTGCACACAGGTAATGCTAAATGCGCAGGCCTCAGCGATCGTGCAGCATAAGGTACAACCTAAATGCCGAGACCCAGGTACGTTCACCATCCCATGCACTTTAGGTAAGACCACAGTGAGCAATTGCATGATTGACTTAGGCGCATCTATAAATGTACTACCCTATTCCCTATTCCCTATATGCGTCATTGCGCCTTGGACCACTAAAGCCTGCAGGTCTCACCATTCAGCTAGCAGATCGGTCGTGCAAGAAACCGACGGGCATGATAGAGGATGTTCTAGTCTGAGTAGGAGAGCTGGTGTTCCCAGCAGATTTCTATGTCCTAGAAATGGAGGGTGAGTCGAGCAAAGGCAGTGCGCAGATCCTACTAGGCAGACCATTTCTGATGACAGCGCGCACCAAGATAGATGTGTGGAGGGGCACGCTCTCTATGGAGGTTGATGGCGAGGAAATTCATTTTAACATATTCAAAGGGATGCAGCACCCTCATGAGGACGCCACAGTGCACGCGATGGACAGCATAGATGACTTAGTTGCAAATGCGCAATGTGCAAGCGCAGCAGAAGAACCTGAGACACTGGCACAGGCGAAGTTGGAGGCGCAAGAGGATGAGCCGAGCAGTGCTGAACCAGCATCCAGACAGGTACACGATATAGTTAATGTCTGCACTGCTAATAAGGTCTTGCCCTCTATTGAATAGGCACCCAAGGTCGAGCTGAAGCAACTCCCAGAGCACCTCAAATACATATTCTTGGGAAATGAAGATACCCTGTCGGTAATCATAAAGAAAGGATTAGAAGAGGAGCAGGAGGCGCAATTACAGCAGGTGCTACGCAGGAACCAGCGCGCTATAGGATGGACACTTGCTGACCTGCGCGGAGTGAGCCCGGACGTATGCATGCATAGGATTCTATTGGAAGATGGTGCCAAACCATCCAGGGAGCCTCAGCGCAGATTGAACCCGAATATGATGGAGGTGGTGCAGAAAGAGATCCTGAAGCTGCTTGACACAGGAGTTATCTACCCGATCTCAGACAGCAAACGGGTAAGTCCAGTGCACGTTTTGCCGAAGAAAGGAGGAATCACAGTAGAAGAGAATGCGCAGGGCGAGCTAGTTCCCAAGCGCATACAAACTGGATGGCGCATGTGCATCGACTACAGAAAGCTTAACGCAGTCACGCGCAAGGACCATTTCCCGCTACCCTTTATGGACCAGATGCTAGATCGATTAGCGGGGAAGCCTACTTTTGCTTCTTGGACGGATACTCAGGGTACAATCAGATACCCATAGCTGCGGAGGATCAAGAGAAGACCACGTTCACCTGCCCATTCGGTACGTTTGCGTTTCGGCACATGTCATTTGGGCTGTGTAATGCGCCAGGTACGTTCCAACGTCTAGTCATGAGCATTTTTTCTGATATGATTGGTATATGCATAGAAGTGTTCATGGATGATTTTACTGTATACGGAGGTACCTTTGACGCATGCTTAACTCATCTTGATAAGGTCTTAGCGCGCTGCATTTCGAAAAACCTAGTGCTCAATTATGAAAAATGTCATTTCATGGTATCACATGGAGTAGTACTATGACATATTATCTCGCAGGAGGGGATTAAGGTAGACAAAGCCAAAATAGATCTTATTTCCAATCTGCCTTATGCCACTAACGTGCGCGATGTGAAATCATTCCTTGGGCATGCTGGGTTTTACAGGCGCTTCATAAAAGATTTTTCTAAGATTTGTATACCCCTGTCTAACCTCTTGCAAAAGGATGCGTGTTTTGAATTTACTGATGAGTGCAGGGCCGCTTTTGATAAGCTGAAGGAGGCGCTAACAAGTGCGCCAGTGTTGCGCGCGCCAGACTGGAGCCTGCCATTTGAACTGATGTGCGACGCAAGTGACTATGCAGTAGGTGCAGTCCTGGGACAGCGAGTGGACAAGAAGCCGCACGCCATTTATTATGCATCGCGCACACTGGACGCTGCGCAGAGGAACTACACCACCACGGAAAAGGAACTTCTGGCAATCGTGTTTGCGCTAGAGAAGTTCCGCGCATATGTTCTTGGCGCTAGAGTCATCATCTACACAGACCACGCAGCTATCCATTACCTAATGTCCAAGAAGGAGACTAAGCCGCGCCTGATGCGCTGGGTACTCCTACTTCAGGAATTCGACTTGGAAATCAAAGATAAGAAGGGCACGGAGAACACAGTCGCGGACCACCTGAGCAGGATCGTGAAAGCAGAGGAGCCAGGGCGAATCACGGAGACATTCCCTGACGAGCATCTGATGGCGCTGACAGGTAAGGTACCATGGTATGCGCACATTGCAAATTACCTGGTCACAAGTACGTTTCCTCCTCATTTCACTAAAACCCAATGCATGAGATTAAAGCATGAGTCCAAGCATTACATTTGGGATGATCCGTATATGCTCAGAATAGGACCTGATCAGATTTTGAGGCGCTGCGTGCCTGACCATGAAATTAACTCTGTTTTGATGTTTTGTCATGCGCACGCATGTGGAGGACACTTTGGTCCAAAGCGCACGAGCAGAAAGATTCTGGATTGCGGATTTTATTGGCCGCACCTGTTTAGTGACTCGTATAACCACTGCAGGAACTGTGACAGGTGCCAGCGCACAGGAGGCATATCAGGGTGCAATGAGATGCCGCAGACGCCAATTCTAGTGGATGAAGTGTTCGATATTTGGGGGATTGACTTCATGGGGCCATTTCCTCCATCTTCCGGATATGAGTATATATTGGTCGCGGTAGATTATGTCTCCAAATGGGTTGAGGCCAAGGCTACCCGGAAGGATGATGGTAAGACGGTCGCTGACTTTTTGAGAACTAACATTTTTTGCAGGTACGGAGTGCCTAAGGCAGTCATAAGCGACCAGGGGACGCATTTTTGCAATAGGATTGTGGCGCAGGTGTTCAAGCATTACGGAGTGCGCCACAAGACGTCCACTGCTTACCACCCTCAGACGAATGGACAGGCC
Source organism: Umbilicus rupestris (assembly GCA_963678935.1). Lineage (NCBI taxonomy): Eukaryota > Viridiplantae > Streptophyta > Magnoliopsida > Saxifragales > Crassulaceae > Umbilicus > Umbilicus rupestris. The sequence goes on along the minus strand of OY787607.1, from coordinate 6,636,502 downwards.
GAGGTTTCCAACTGATAGATCAAGCGTATCCTGGAGAAAACTGTGAGACCGTCACGCAAAGACTGGAGCCAGCGCCTTGATGATGCGCTATGGGCATACCGAACAGCACATAAGACACCAATTGGGACTTCACCGTTTCGGTTGGTTTATGGAAAAGTGTGCCACCTGCCAGTGGAGTTAGAGCACAAAGCATACTGGGCATAGCGCGTTTGCAACCTGAACCTAGACGAGGATGGTAAGGAGCGCGCATTTGAGCTAAGCGAATTAGAAGAGCTGCGCCTGGATGATGCATATGAGGGACTGCGCGATTACAAGGCGCGCACAAAGGCATTTCATGACAAAAATATCCTCAGACGCACTTTTGAGCCAGGAGACCAGATACTATTGTTCTCCTCTCGCCTAAAGCTCATGCCTGGAAAGCTGCGCAGCAAATGGACGGGACCATACACGGTTACCAAGGTTTTCCCCTACAGAACAATCGAGTTAGAAAACGAGCACCGGCATCGTTTTCAGGTCAATGGGCAGAGAGTCAAAAAGTATTTAGGAGAACCTTGGGATGGCACAGCGCGCGAAGTTGAATTGGCAGAGCCAGAGATAGCAGATGCGCAGGTTGCTGCGCCAGAGTCACCACCAGATGCACCAGAGGAAGAACTGGGAACTATTGCTCATATTTCTTCTTCCTCTTTACCTAACCTCGTTACTTATGATTTATCACATACTTTTAACCATGCTGATCCCCCTTCCGATCCTTTGCGCAGGAATAAGAAGAACACAACACACGCACGAGCGCGGGGTCACCCAGGAGCAAGCGTGGGGGAGGTCGCTGGTACACTTTCACGCAAGTAACGAGGTACAGTCGAGCCAACGACGTTAAACAAAGGTACTTGTCGGGAGGTAACCCGACACGTTTTACTTTTACATGTTTTTCTTTTAGTTTTTCTAGTGTCTTTTAGCTTGTTTAGGACTTGGTAGTTTTTTTTAGTCGTGCAGCAGTGCGCAGGTCAGTGCGCAACTGTAGTGCGAAGGACAGATGTGCAGACTGGAGCGCGCCGAAGGGCAAGTGCACCGCAGGGGGAGCCAGTTACGGTGCGCAGACCGATTGCGCTAACCAAGGTGCAGTGCGCCATGCGCAGAATAGTGGTGTTTCCAAATCTTGACACCACCAGATTTGGGAGTTGCCAAGGTTGGGCCTCATGAGCAGTATATAAAGAGGGGAAGGCTAGGGTTTAAAGAGGACGATCATAGAGGACCATAGCACACAAGGGAGCAGCAGAACCGAAAAACACACGAGCCTACTGAGAGGACCTGCGCTAGCCGACTGCGCCGGCCGAGACTCTGCAACCTGCACGCACCTGCTTGTTGCTATTTTCTTGGATACTTTAGATATTATTTACTGTTTCTATGATGTTTACCACTAGCATGTCTAGCTAAACGCTTTGTATCGGTTAGGCATGATTCTATGAGTATTTCCTTTGAGACTTGAGCTTAATGCATAGTTTGTTTGCTTATATTAATTCTGTGCACACGGTTGACAGCTAGTTGCATGAGTAGGGGAAGCCTTGAACCGCAATCTTGCTCTTGCTACTTGTTTGTTATATGTTAAACTAGTTGAATAGCTTGACGGTGACAACTAGGAGTAACGCGCTAGGATAATCAGTTGCTACTGTGACAGGATTCGTAGCTGCTTAGACTAGTCTCAAGAATTAATAGCTCATGAACTTTGATCGGAACATGCGCACGTGTTAGGAAGCCTTGATCGGACACTAACATCAGTAAACCAAACTATAGACGTTTAGAGTCGATGATAAGGAATATATTCATAGAGGATTGTCTGCGCCGATACTTTTCATAGTCATAGTACTTAATCTCTACTGCCTGCGCACGTCTAGTGCAATTCCTGCGTTTACTACTGTTTACTCGCGCACTTGCGCAACCCAATCACTCACACCCCCAGTTTTCGTAAGTGCAGGTTACTAGTTAAAGCTAATCTACTTGCTCCCTGTGGATTCGACCTTGACTTAGCCGCTGTACTAAGTGGAGAAGGAAGGAATAAATTTGACGCGCACAACGACGCGCTATCATGTTCGCTCTGTGCTTTCTCTAATTTTGCTCTCTAATTATGTGTACTTCGTGCTGCGTTTTGCCTTCCTTTTCAAGGACACCAGCACACCAAAAATGCTCAGGATCATTATCAAAATCCTCTCTTAGATTCTAGCAAGTTTGTTAGAGATTCCGTTGCCAAATTTGGACTCTTGGATCTTTATCTTCTTTGACCACGTGCTGGCATTTGCTGAGCTCAGAATGACGTCTGCATAACTCTCTGAGCTTCCCAGATGCCAGACAGATCACTCCGAAGCCTCACCGTGCAACTCCAGGTTGATCGGGCATTCTGCTCTAGCTTTGGCTCATTACGAGTTTTGAATCAGACTCCTTCTCTTCATAGCTGTCTCTCGCCCATCTTCAGATAGTGTCCCAGCTTCAAATCTTCAAGGATTGTTGAAGCAAGACTCTGGGACTTTGTTTGTTGTTGTTTTGTTAGTCTTCAAATTTTTCTCCAGCCACCAATCTTCAGGGAGTGCTTCAACAGTTTGTCAAGGATGTCATATCCTCAACAATGGAGCTTCTAATATGTAAGGTGAACTTAATGATTTGAAGACTCTTATCTTGAATGAAAATCCATGTGCAAGGTACATTCATTGTTTTGCTCACCAACTCTAATTAGTTGTTCTGATCGTTGCACAAAGTAATCAATTTAGTGACATGGTTAGTGCTTCTTGCAAAAGAAAGGATGAATTATGACAAACACAACATGAGTGTTTGATGGAGATGTTAGCAAATTGTGAAGTTTTTACTGGTAAAGGATTGAATCAAGAAGAAACTTTGGTTCGTCCGGGAGCTACACGTTGAGGTTCACACTTTACGACCATTTTTCGACTTCTATCTTTGTGGCCCTCAACCATCAAAGTCCTTGAAAATATATTTAAAGATGTGTTAAGGTAATGTCATCCTTGACAAAACCAGCGCAAGGATAGCTTGAGATCAGCAGAGTCCTTGAATTGAGATGAATCTTGAAGAAGCTGAGGAAGCTGCTAGAGAAGGAGTATAGACGAGATGAGGATTGCCTAAGATCATAAGGGTCTTTGGATTTTGTCAAAAATGCCAAGGGGGATATTTTTAAGGTATGTGGCATCATTGACAAACTCCTACAAGGTGCACAAGAGTCTGCGACAGCAAGCAAGTGAAGACAGCAGCTGGTGCACAGCGTTCCAGAGTGAACAAGCAGAGTGCACAAGGCGTTGCTATATCAACCTGTGTAGCAGAGAGCTGTAGCATCCTAAATAGCAGATTTCCATGTGAAGAACAAGCTGCCCAGAATTGAAGAGAAGAGCAACGAAAGCTTTTTAAATGCAATTTAGAAGATTCCCAGAGTCAATAGCATGTTGATCTACTTGGAGCAATCCAAAGAACGTACGGAGGGTTGCTGCCAGCATCGCAACAGGTCGGTAGAGTATCGTGAAGATTGAAAGCAAGAAGATAGACAGCAGTTGGTGCAAAACCAGCCATAATGTACAAGCAGTTGCTACAGAAGGAGCTGTAGCAGCAGTATTGGCTCCAAGAAAATCTGGCCAGATATGAAGAGCTGAGCAAAGGGAAGTTTCAGAGCATCTGTCAGAATATTCTTAGTGGAGATTGCGGCCTACAAGTCAGCTTGAAGATATGGATCTTTTGAAAGGTGGGTATCCTACAAAGTAGGAGATAGGTTTTGGAAGGTTTCCTAATGGACTTAGGAAATTATAGCAGCAACAAACAACTCAGCAAGCTCAAGGTAAAGATAAGATTTCTAAAATTGATTTTAGGAAATCAAATCTCAATAAACTTGCAAGAATCTAGGAGAGCTTTTTGGAAGGCTTCCTAAATTTGATATTGATGGAGCATGGAGTTCCTATTTAAAGGAGGCTGGCAGAGCAGCAAAGTATCTATCCAACATTGCACCTCAGATATTGAAAGAGAGCAGAGCAATATTCAGAGTGCTAGAGCGGAGGGATCAGATCACCACTGGAGCAGAGCTAAGTGGTTAAGTGCAGAGGACTTGTAGAGTCTGATCAGAGCTTGATTAGAGAAGGCCAATTCAGAGCAGGACTTGCTTGTTGGCTGATCAAGGAAGGCAGCAGGAGAGTTGTCGAGTGGAGGAACTTGGACAATCTGTAGAAGGCCTATTCTCGCTAGTGACAGGCGGTCACTGAGTGAGGGGAAGCATCCCAATGTGAGGAGCACTCACGATAAAGTTCGAGGGGCTCAGCGAAAGGCTTTGGAGCGAAGCGAATAGAACCTGTACAAGCTAGTTGCACAAGGGTGTGCTATAGAAAACCTGTTGAGACATTGTGTTAATTAGAATAGGCTGAGTCTGTCGGATCAGAGGAGTAGCTATTCTGAATTAATTCGAGTGTGTAGGTGAGTGAGACACAAATCAGAGGGTGTTCTGATTGTGTGCGAAGTGCTAGTTGAGGTCGGGTAGCATAAATTGTCGTGTGTCAAATCTGTGTTGTACGGAGTACCTTGGAGACTAGTGGATTGAGGATCGGAGTATTGTCCTCCCCGGACGTAGGCAGTTTAGCCGAACTGGGTGAACAAATCTATGTTTACTGTTTTATTTCTTATTGCACCAGATTTGGCTGAACAAGGAGTTGCTGTACCAACTGCTTGTACACGATCAACATCTCGAGGGCGCTGCAAATTTCAAGATGGAACCGACCTGAAAACTCGAGGAATTGCTTGTAGCTTGGTCGAGAAGATGGAGAGTTATCCATTTGTTTTCATTGCTCACTTGATGAAGCTAGTATTGGGGTTGACAAGTGTTTTGTCACAATTCTTGCAATAAAAAATCAAAGCATTATGAAGGCCATAAGTTTGATTCATAACACTAAAACAAGATTGCTAGCATTGAGGGACAATGGGTCGGATGAACTTTTGTAATGTGTAAATACTTTTTGTGCCAAAAATGATATTAGCATTCTTAACATGGAAGATAAAGTTCAAAACCTCTTTCGTATGAGTTATGCTACAACAAATGACTCCCACTTTAGATTTGATGTATGTTATCATGTACTTCAATTTTTTCTATTGTAATGCTAATAATAAGCTAATTTTCTAGGTGATTGACCGAATTTGTCAAGAGACGGAGAGTTGGTTTAGTGAGTCAAACACAGAATTACTCACTTGTATTGGGTGTCTTGATCCTAGGAACTCAATCTCCAAATTCAATGAGTCAAAGATAATTCGACCTTCGGAGTTATATCCGCAAGAGTTCTCTAAGTGTGCTTTAACGGAGCTTGAAGAACTTAAGGGTAAGATATATATGATGAGAAACAATGATGGCTTTTCTTTGCTACAAGATATTGGAGTTGTTGCTAAAAAGATGGTTGAGGCGGGATACCACACTGCATTTTCCCTTAGTATATTGTGTTATTGAACTGATTTTGATGTTAGCAGTTGCGACCTTTACTGTGGAAAGAGTCTTCTTTGGAATGAAGATTGTCTAGACAGATTTGCGTAACAAGATTGGAGATGACGTTCTCACTGATTGTTTGATGTGTTTTGAGAAGGATGTGTTTAAGAGCATTGATAATGAGACTGTTATGCGGTATTTTCAGAGCATTAAGACTTGCAACCAAGGTATACTATATCGTCGCCAGATATAGAGTGAATAAATGGTTATTAGTTCTAGTAATGACTTTTTTGTGGCTAAACATATTGACTCAGTGGCCCTTTTGTAGCTAGACATATGACTTAGTAGCCTCTTTTTGTATAAAATTGAATGACTTAGAGGCATCCTTTTGCATTAGATAGATGTTTAAATTATGTCATGAATTTCATTTTGTAACCCTCCTCCCTCACGAATAGTTAGATCCGCCACTGCTCAATCTTGTACCGCTAATTTCTGAGCTTTTGTGAACTGCTAGGGATGGAATATCACTCCCGTCACCACAATCCAAAGAAATCGGGATGAAACCGCTGAAATTTTCATCCAATGATCCGTACCATTTTAAGATGAAATTACGGTAGTCATTGATCGAAGAGCAAGGGTTTGAGCACCCTCTCCAAAATAGCAAGGGTTGCCCAAATGAATTTTTGCTCCCCCCATTAAAGGTTCAAAAAGCCATTTTTAGCTTATTGCTTTTGCTTTGAGTTGCTCTTAGATGGAGCTGCTTGCTTCTGCTGTAATTTGTGGCAGTTTGTGAGTTGGGGTTTCATGCTCAGTATGAGCATGTCATGTGGTCCCTTTTGTATTGGTCGAGCAACATGAATCTTTTACAGGTGGGGGCTTTTTGAATATGGATTGATGTTGTTGCTTTAGCAGACAATGCCTCCTAACTTGATGATTCGCTCAATCTAACAAGGGAGTGGAATATGATCTTCTTTTTTCATAGTATTGAATATTGATTTTAAACTTTTGTTATAATGAGCTCGCAAGAATACAAGCTAATAGATCCTTCACATTTGACTAATGGAGCGTATTTATACGCTCCATTGAGTTGTTTATTCCCATAATTTTATTACATTTTGTGTGAATCGATTACTCTTTTGTAGTGTTTTCGTATCGCAGGAATGTTCAAGATCGCATTGGAATTTATCGCATATTCGAAGCATTCATCCAAGATCAAGAAGTCAACAGCGGTCAAAGTCAACTCTGCTGGTTCAATTACTGGTTCAATCAAGATGGTTCAACCCAAAAACCCTAAACCTAAGACATGGACAAATCAGGAAAAGAATTATCTCTCTTCAGCTGGATTTTCGGGACGGCACTGTTCACGGCAGTGGAGGAGCTCTAGAGTGAAGCTGCTGGAAAGTCGCCGGAAAACACTGTTCACGGCCGGTCACTATTCACATTTCACAATTCACATTTCACTGTTCACATTTCACTATTCACTGTTACTATTCACGCCGGAACACTGTTCACGGCCGGACTTGTTTTGAGTTCAGTTCGTGTATTGTAGTGTGATGAACCTAGTTTCTATTGTATTCATGGATATTATGAGTAGTTAAATCAATATTTCAGTTTGGGGATTTATAGTGCAACAATGGTTTGAGATCAATGAATGAATGTTTGAGCTAGTGATTTTATTCCCCTCGTATGTATGAATGAACGAATGCTTTGATTGTCAGTTCGGTGCAGCGTAGCGGTGAGCTGAATTGATGTCATTTGTGTTATACTTGATTGGATTGCATTGTTGGGGAGAACCTAGCGGTAGAACCGATTTTGTGGTGTTAGTCGAGTAACTATTGCACTTGTTCGAAAACCTAGCGGTTAAGAATAGGTAGAATTCGATTGTCGACATATCTTTAGCGGGAATGTTGAACTGAGGCAGAATTCATTAGCTTATTCATGTATTCGATCTGTGATAACTAGTTGCATTGTATTCTCCGAACTGATTTTCTTTGAATTGATATCCTCAGTTGTGTTCCTTTTTTCTGTGACTTCCATTTGAACTCCGACTCATTTGCTCTCTTTGGGTTCGACCCTGCTTACCGCTTGCTAGTGTGTTAACAGGAGTTACAAATTCAAATTTGAGGCGCACGACGACGCGCTGTCAAATTTTGGCGCCGTTGCCGGGGAGAGCAACATTCAGTCTAGAGTTCTAAACTTTGTTTTTCTTGTTTTTATTGTTTTACTGTGTTTAGTTTGCTTGTTGTGCAGATTGGAAGAAAAAAAAAAGGGAGTTTTAACCAGCGGTGAATAGTGCTGCCGAGAAGGGTATGAATAGTGTCACCGGAGTCTGATTGAAGATCAGGACACCTTTCTTTGAGCGGAACGGGCACCCGATCAGGACTCACCCTCCCTAGCGTGAGCTGTGTGCTTTTTTAGCCATCCGAGTTCGTTTACATTTTCTTTTTGAATTGTTTAGTTATTTAAATTCTGCATTTTGTGCTTTTGAGTTGTTTGGTAGTCTACCTTTGTATTTCACTTGGCTTTCTAGTATGTCTCATGCAGGAAGTGTCCATGGTGATCATGAACCTGATCATAACAACAACAACAATCCAATTATCCCCCCTTTTTATGATGAGCCGGAGAGAGTCTTTAAAGGCAAAGGGCAGCTCGTTACAATAGAGAAGAGAGGAGGGAAGACCAAGATGATTATGCATATCCACCCCCTCCTCAACAACAATATGCAGCTCCTCCTCAACAACAGCAACATTATCCACCTCAACCTCATCCTCAGCAATATGCACGTGGAAGGATGAGACCACCTACACTTAGAGAGCTTTCAGCCCCAACATTCAACAATGAACCATGGTGTATTAACACTGATCAAGATGAGGATGACTTTGAAGTGAAGACAGCAGTGGTCCATCATCTCCCAAAATTTGGAGGGCTGCCAGGAGAAGTAGCATCTAGGCATCTACAAGAATTCAACGGGATATGTCGGACTCTCAAACCATATGCTGCTCCTGAAGAGAGGTTTAAGTTAAAAGTATTTCCCTTCAGTTTAACTGACCTTGCAAAAACTTGGTTTTTATCTTTGCCTTCAGGAAGCATTAGAACTTGGGAGCAAATGCAAAGGAAGTTTCTCGATAAATATTATCCTCCTGCTAGGGCTGCCCAAGTAAGAAGAGAGCTTTCCAACATTAAACAAGGCCCAAGTGAGTCAATGTATGATTATTTGGGGAGATTCAATGCCTTAGAACAAAGCTGTTGTAATTTGAGTATGAGAGAAGAAATGCTTGTGGAATACTTATTGGATGGATTGAGACCATTGGAGAGGATGCTCTTGGATGCAGCAGCTGGAGGAACTGTTTTGAATCTAACACCTGCTGAGGTGCGAGAGTTAATCAATGAAAATGCAGAAAGTGCCAGATTCAGAGATGATACAAGTAGGAGAGACGATACCGGGAGAGCAAGAAATGTCTCACAAATGGATTCCAATGCAAATCACATGGCAACTGAAATCAAGGAGCTTAAGCAAATGGTGCAGAAGCTTATGGTTGGCCAAGTCAGTGAAGTTAAAGCTTGTGGACTTTGTGGCACTGCGAGCCACAAGACAGATGAATGTCCTAGCCTACATGAGGAAGAGGCCGCTGATGTCAATGTTATGGGAGGATTCCAGCAATTCAACAATAGGCAAGCACCAAGGCAATTTGGATTAGCAGCCAACGGTTTTAGTTGGAAAAATGAAGGAGGATTCAATCAAGGACAAAATCAGAATCAGAACCAAGGCCAAGGCCAAGGACAAGGACAAGCCTACCGCCCACCATTTCACCAACAAGAGAGATACAATGGAAGTGGAAATGGGAATTCTTATGGGCAACAACAAAGGCGCAACTACAACCAAGTTGGACCGAGCAGTGCAAATCAAGGGAAATCAGTAGAAGAAGTCATAAAGGAGATGGCGATGACTATGCAGAATAATCAAGCCAAGACCGACAGCACCCTAGCCGAGTTGACAAAGCAAATGTCCCAGTTGGCGGCTACCGTTTCCGAATTGAAAAATGACAAGGACAAAGGAAAGCTTCCCTCACAAACAATTCCCAATCCAAGAGGAAGTGTCAATGCGATTACCTTGAGAAGCGGCAAGAAAATTGCAGAAGAGGCGAGAAGGGAAACCGAAACAGAAAGTAGCGCGCCCCAAGAGAACATTAGCTCGGCGCGCAGACCCTTAATGTCTTCATCTGGAGCGCGAATAATGTCTTCATCTGGAGCGCGACATTCTGCCTCAAATTCTGAATTTCGCCAAACTGACCCTCCCCTTCCATTTCCTATGCAGATTTCAAAGTCAAAGAGGAGCCCAACAATGGATCAAGAGCTTCTAGCGCTTTTCAGCAAAGTGGAGATCACAATCCCCCTCCTGGACGCAATTAAACAAATTCCAAAGTATGCAAAGTTTCTGAAAGATTTGTGCACCACTCGTAGAGGAGGAATCAGACCAGAGCAAGTGAGCTTCAAGCCAAACATCTCAGCCATCCTTCAAGGCAAGGTTGCACAAAAGTGCAAAGACCCAGGTACCTTTACAATTATCAATAAGGTTCGGGTGGATAATTGCATGCTGGATTTGGGTGCTTCTATCAATGTTTTACCTTATTCATTGTACCAAGTGTTGCAAATTGGCCCTCTTAGACACACTGACTTGATTATTCAGTTGGCTGACAGATCATGTACCAAGCCTGAAGGTATAGTAGTCGATGTGTTAGTGCATGTAGGCAACCTTGTATTCCTTGCAGATTTCTATGTGATGAAGATGGAAGGTGAGATAGATGCCTCTCAAGTCTTACTAGGGAGACCCTTTATGGTGACTGCACGAACAAAGATTGATACACATACGGGTGATCTTTCTATGGAGGTAGATGGGGAAGTAATCAAATTCAATATTTATCACTCTATGCGATTCCCACCTGACCTTGCAGGAACACATGCCTTGGATACTATTGAGGATGCAACATTGATGAGATATGGAGAGGATATATCAAAGCTGAACATTGAAGAAATTGGTGATGGGCAGTGCACCCATGGTGCTGCCAGGTATGAGGTTAATGCGATTAAATTGTGCAGCGAAACGAAACTTGTCCCATCTGTTGTGCAGGCCCCTGAGATTCAATTGAAACCTCTACCGGAGCACTTGAAGTATATTTTTCTAGGAGATGGTGAGACGCTGCCAGTCATCATTAAGAGTGGGCTAGAAAGCGATCAAGAGATCAAATTGGCGCGCGTGCTAAAGGAGCGCAAAACAGCCATAGGTTGGACTTTGGCTGACATTTGAGGAATCAACCCAGCAATTTGCATGCATCGAATCCTGCTAGAGGAGGGAGCGAAGCCAGTGAGACAACCTCAAAGGCGTTTGAATCCGATCATGATGGAGGTTGTCCAAAAAGAAGTGCAAAAGCTCCTTGATGCCGGTATCATCTACCCAATTTCGGATAGTCAATGGGTAAGCCCGGTGCATGTAGTGCCCAAGAAAACCGGGATGACGGTAGAGATGAATGACAAGGGAGAGCTGGTGCCCAAGAGAGTGCAGAATGGCTGGAGGATGTGCATTGATTATAGACAACTTAATGCAGCCACACGCAAGGACCATTTTCCCCTTCCATTCATCGATCAAATGTTGGATAGACTTGCAGGTAAACCATCCTTTTGTTTTCTTGATGGATTTTCAGGTTATAACCAGATTCCCATTGCGGCTGAGGATCAAGAAAAGACGACATTCACCTGCCCCTTCGGTACATTTGCATTCAGACGCATGTCCTTCGGATTGTGCAACGCACCAGGTACCTTCCAGCGTGTAGTTATGAGCATATTTTCAGATTTATTGACTGATTGTGTTGAAGTATTTATGGATGATTTTACTGTTTATGGAAATACTTTTGATGAATGCTTGCACAATTTAGATAGAGTGCTCACACGTTGCATTGATATGAACTTGGTGCTTAACTATGAGAAATGTCATTTCATGGTCACACATGGCATTGTTCTAGGACATATTGTTTCTGAGAAAGGCATTCAAGTTGATAGAGCAAAAATTGATATCATTGGTGGATTGCCTTTTCCTACTGACCCGCGTGCTATCAAGTCTTTTCTAGGACATGCAGGTTTCTATCGCAGGTTCGTTAAAGACTTTTCAAAGATTGCCCTACCATTGTCGCGGCTGCTGCAAAAAGATGTCCCATTTGAGTTTGATGATCATTGCAAGAGAGCTTTTGAAGAGCTCAAGGCAGCCTTGACCAGCGCCCCAATTCTGCAAGCTCCAGATTGGACACAGCCTTTTGAGATCATGTGTGATGCCAGCGATTATGCTGTGGGTGCGGTGCTTGGACAACGGAGTGAGAAGAAACCAGTGGTCATCCATTATGCGTCTAGGACTTTAGACGTCGCTCAGAGAAATTATTCCACCACTGACAAGGAGTTTTTTGCAGTTGTCTTTGCACTTGAAAAATTTCGGTCTTATGTACTTGGCTCTAAAGTTATTGTGTTTTCTGATCATGCAGCCATTCGGTACTTAATGACAAAGAAAGAATGCAAACCGCGGCTGATTAGATGGATCCTTCTTCTTCAGGAGTTTGATGTAGAGATCAAGGACAAGAAGGGGATTGAAAACACAGTGGCTGACCACTTGAGCAGATTGGTTCGAGATGAAGAGGCGCTGCCCATAGTTGAGACATTTCCCGATGAGCACTTATTCGCTATTAGTGACAAAGCACCATGGTATGCTAACATTGTTAACTACCTGGTGGCAGGTAAATTCCCTCCATCCTTCAGTAGAGCTCAAAGATTAAAACTCAAGCATGATTCTAAGTATTACATTTGGGATGATCCATGTTTGTGGAAGATTGGGGCTGATCAAATTGTTAGACGTTGTGTGCCCGATGTTGAGATCCCATCTGTTCTTTATTTTTGCCATGAACATGCTTGCGGTGGACATTTTGGTCCTAAGAGAACTGCTAGGAAATTGCTTGATAGTGGATTCTTTTGGCCCCGTTTATTTAGAGATGCGCATAACCATTGTAAGAATTGTGATAGGTGCCAAAGAGTAGGGAACATTTCAGCTACGAATCAAATGCCCCAAACTCCAATAGTTGTTGATGAGGTGTTTGACATTTGGGGCATAGATTTTATGGGACCTTTCCCTTCTTCTTTTGGTTACCTATATATATTGGTTGCGGTTGATTATGTTTCCAAGTGGGTAGAGGCTAAGGCCACTAGAGTTGATGATGGAAAAACTGTTGTGGATTTCTTGCGCACTAACATATTTTGCAGATATGGAGTCCCAAAAGCGGTGATAAGTGATCAAGGCTCACACTTTTGCAACAAATGGGTTGCGGCTGCCTTTAGACATTTTGGAGTGCATCATAGAGTTTCCACAGCCTACCATCCACAGACGAATGGTCAAGCTGAGATATCAAATCGGGAGATTAAGTCCATTCTAGAGAAAATGGTTAAGCCTTCAAGGAAGGATTGGTACACGCGATTAGATGAGGCATTGTGGGCGTACAGGACAGCCTACAAAACACCTATTGGGACTTCTCCTTTCAGACTCGTCTATGGCAAGGCTTGCCACTTGCCGGTTGAGGTAGAGCACAAGGCCTATTGGGCAATTAAATCATGTAATTTTGATTTGGCTAGTGCAGGTAGTGAACGACGGCTACAACTGAATGAGCTGGAGGAGCTGCGTTTGGAGGCTTATGAGTGCCAATCAGATTATAAAGCACGCACCAAGCTCTACCATGACAAGTTTATTCTGAGACGCACATTCGACATTGGGCAGAAGGTACTATTGTTTTCATCTAGACTTAAACTTATGCCTGGCAAGTTGCGTTCTCGTTGGACAGGTCCATACACTATTGTCAAAGTTTTCAATCATGGAGCTCTTGAGCTTGAGAAACCAAGTACCGGCGAGAGGTTTGTGGTGAATGGGCAGCGCGTCAAACACTACCATGGGGAAGAAATCCCAGCTGATGAGGAGTTTCAATTGGCCGAACCGGCATGTGCTTGAAATGGGAGGTATCGTCGAGCCCAAGACGTTAAACAAAGGCGCTTGCGGGAGGCAACCCGGTGCTTAATTTTAGAGTTTTAGTGTGAGTCTATTTAGTGTTTAAGAGAGTCATGCATGTTAGAAGTCATTAGAGTCTTAGTTGTTTGAATTGCAATTTTTGGAGTTTTCCATCTCAGTGAGTTACGCTCCTCCAGGCAACATTATTCTGCGCGCCAGCTTAACACTTTAGCAACTTAATGTCTTCTTGGGGCGCTCGATTTAATGTCTTCTTGGGGCGCAATTCTTTCTGATTTTTTTCTATCTTCTCTAGTTTAGCCATGTTAGTCGCTTAATTCTTGTGTGTATCTTGCATGAGCTTCCTTTCCTTACCCTAGATTATACCATGAGGACACGGTTCGATTCAAGTGTGGGGTGGGAAGTTAGTATGCGCGCTACGTTCATCATGTGTGCCTTTGTTAGCTTGCATTAGTAAATAGTAGAGCACGTTAGTTTTTTTTATGAGTTGCTGAGTTTGTGAGCATTTGCTGCCATGTTTATGAGGATTATGCTACTGAGTTGCTGCTGGATTAATGAGATGATACATTGTGCTGTGATATAAATGCTGATTTTATGAGATGATGCCCTCTCTTTGAAGTTTTGATATGTATGCTTTCCATGAATTCCAAAATATTGTGATGCTTGCGCTTTAATGTTATATGTTCTTTTGAGCTGAGATATTTCAGGATGTGGAGTTGATAGAAATGTCCTAGAGGGACTTGACATTCATTTGGAGGTTCAAAGGATTGGTCGCGTAGCGCACTGTATTTGTGGAGGTTGGTGCTTCGAGTTATGAGGGGTGATATTGACTCCATCATTGCAGTGTTATGCAGTGGTGGGACGGGAAAACAAACCGTCCTATCTCTAGTCCGAGTAACCGGGAATGGGTGGGTAACCCCTATCCTGCCTCGCGCTGAAAGGGCAAGGATGAGAAAGAGCGGGACGCGTTCCTTATGCTGCCATTCGAAGGCTATGATTGGAACGGTTCAAATTGGAGAGCAAAGCTCAGAAAGGACAAGAAGCAAACATTTCACATTAGAAGCTCGAAAAAGAAAAAAATCAGATTTACAAGAAGTGAAAGAAAAGCAATCGAAAAAGAGCAAAGTCCAAAAGCAAGAAATATGTCCTACAGGAAAAGAAAAAAGGTTGATCCTCTCATAACTCGGATTCATCACGTGCCAAAGAAAGCAAATTCAGTTGTATGCGCGTGGCTATGAAGTTGAACCAAAGAGTGGAGTTAGGAGTCTAAAAAGGACTACTCCTAGTCATCCATTAAATCCCATCTCAAGCTTAAAGGTAACATGTATCATTCTAGTTCCTGTTGATCTTTATTAGAGAATGATTGTGAGCATGTATTGATTGACTGATTAGGGACGACTTCTCGAGTAATTTCAATGTTTATATCATGGCATGATAGGAATGATTTGAGTGCTTGCGTATCTTGTTGTTGTTCGGGGACGAACAAGAATAAGTGTGGGGTAGTTTGATGGAGTGTATTTATACGCTCCATTGAGTTGTTTATTCCCATAATTTTATTACATTTTGTGTGAATCGATTACTCTTTTGTAGTGTTTTCGTATCGCAGGAATGTTCAAGATCGCATTGGAATTTATCGCATATTCGAAGCATTCATCCAAGATCAAGAAGTCAACAGCGGTCAAAGTCAACTCTGCTGGTTCAATTACTGGTTCAATGTGGTTCAATCAAGATGGTTCAACCCAAAAACCCTAAACCTAAGACATGGACAAATCAGGAAAAGAATTATCTCTCTTCAGCTGGATTTTCGGGACGGCACTGTTCACGGCAGTGGAGGAGCTCTAGAGTGAAGCTGCTGGAAAGTCGCCGGAAAACACTGTTCACGGCCGGTCACTATTCACATTTCACAATTCACATTTCACTGTTCACATTTCACTATTCACTGTTACTATTCACGCCGGAACACTGTTCACGGCCGGACTTGTTTTGAGTTCAGTTCGTGTATTGTAGTGTGATGAACCTAGTTTCTATTGTATTCATGGATATTATGAGTAGCTAAATCAATATTTCAGTTTGGGGATTTATAGTGCAACAATGGTTTGAGATCAATGAATGAATGTTTGAGCTAGTGATTTTATTCCCCTCGTATGTATGAATGAACGAATGCTTTGATTGTCAGTTCGGTGCAGCGTAGCGGTGAGCTGAATTGATGTCATTTGTGTTATACTTGATTGGATTGCATTGTTGGGGAGAACCTAGCGGTAGAACCGATTTTGTGGTGTTAGTCGAGTAACTATTGCACTTGTTCGAAAACCTAGCGGTTAAGAATAGGTAGAATTCGATTGTCGACATATCTTTAGCGGGAATGTTGAACTGAGGCAGAATTCATTAGCTTATTCATGTTCGATCTGTGATAACTAGTTGCATTGTATTCTCCGAACTGATTTTCTTTGAATTGATATCCTCAGTTGTGTTCCTTTTTTCTGTGACTTCCATTTGAACTCCGACTCATTTGCTCTCTTTGGGTTCGACCCTGCTTACCGCTTGCTAGTGTGTTAACAGGAGTTACAAATTCAAATTTGAGGCGCACGACGACGCGCTGTCATTGACATCTAAATTTCAAAACTTAATGTTAACATATTACATGTTTAACATCTATTAAGATCTCATCTTGGAATTTAATCAAATGAGTACTTGGCAATTTGGTGTGAGAAAGTTTATCAATTTTAGAAGCAATTAAGTGGACGCCATTTACATCTTCATCAATCACCCTTGCAGGTTAGGAAAAATTGAGAACTAGGTCAGCCTCAGGACCTCAATGTTAGATAATTTATTATTAATTCAGTTGGATCGAACATGTGGTTTAAATAATTATATGTGTTGTTAAGATAAATTTAAATAATGTGATCTAATTTTTAGGAAGCTTATCGAATATAATTTATTCGTGGAATATATTACGTAAATACCAAACAGATAATAAAGTCATTCTATGAGAAACGAAATTTTGGAAATATCTTGATTATATCTTATCGTGTACAAAATATAAATATGCATTATGTTTTCCGGTCTATATTCTTTTATTCTCATAGATGGATTCAGGTATGTTAATCATAGTAAATCAGCATGCTTAATTATTGTGATGTGGGTTAATGAACATATATTCTTCCATATGATTTTGGTTTAACAAGTAGTATCAGTCACCTAGCATAATTTTGAGGAATTGTTCACTAAAAACTGAATAGAGCATCATAATTATTTTTTGTTCAGTTTGTTAATTGTGTGGATTAAAATTCAGATTTGACTTGCCGAGTAAATGTGAACGAAATTAGAATGATTGTTTTCATGCTCACTCTGTTTCTGTTGCATCTGAACTTTATGATAACATTCATATTATCTAGATACTCATAATAAAAAAAAATTAGAATTACCCTCCGGGAAAAACTGAATTTACCAAATACCCTCACTTTGGGAAATTCTTTCTCAAATGCCCTCTTTTTTAAGAGACCGGTTCTCTTAAAAAAATACAGGAGATCGGTCTTGTTAAGCCCGATCTCTAAAAAAAAAGAAGCTGAGTTGGATCAAAATTGGCTACGTATTACCAATGAAATTGTATGCCCATACTCGTCATCCGCCACATAAGAAACCAGTCTTAATGAGACCGATCTCATGTAAAATAACATGAGACTAGTCATAACTTCTGAATTGTTATCAACATGAGACCGGTCTTACTAACATATATATGTGTGTGGATATGATATGTAAAAAGTTCATATTTTGAAAGTTCATGATATTTGGATAGGATGAATTTTATGTTATATGTGAAAATTTTGGTTTTGTTGCTTGATTTTGGTTGAATTGGTTGAATTGTTTGGTAAGTTAATTGGTTTGTTGATTTGGTTGAATTGTTTGGTTATTTTTGTGTATATGTTGTATACAAAAATAAAAAACATCGAATCTGACCCAATGGTTATGTCGACATTTGAAACACCAAACATGCCTGTAATGGATGAGTTTGACCGGATGAGATGGAATTGTTAGACCAACTCGATACGGAGAATGTTTTTATAGTTCCAGAACCCCAACATGTATGAGATATCACAGGATTCAATGATGTATCAGCATGAGATGCGAATGAACCCGATGATGAATACTTGGGTAGAATTTATGGATAATTTAGGACAACTGGGGTGGGAGCTTCATTTAGCAGAAAAGCTGACGCAATTTATGTCATTCAGAAGTACTCTATATTGAATCGAGTGGAATATTCGACAAAAGAGTCAAATTCTTGGTTCTTGGTTGTTAATTCTTCCTTATCAGGAGGGAGAGAGTAATTTTTCATGGCGGATTCGGATAATAAAGAAAAAGAACTCATTGTATTGGGAAGTTACAAAGTACTGAGGGGATCATATATGCAACACTGAATATATTGCTAAGGAGAATGTCCATTTGACGAGACATTTCATAGCCATGGGAACCGACTATGCTATTAGTGAAAGATTGAGATTGTCACCTGCTGAAATAAGAGCTCGAATATTCAAGGATTATGGTATGGAAATACGGTATGTTGAGGATTTGACATCCTTTATAAAACTGCTCAAGAGACTGCTGAAGCACTCCCTGAAGTTTGGTGGCTGGAGCACAATCTGAAGACTGACAAAAAAACAACAACAAAGAGTCAGAGACTGCTTCAGCAATCTCTGAAGATCTGAAGCTGACACACTTTTTGAAGAATGGCAAGAGACAGGTATGAAGAGACAGAGTCTGCTTCAGCACTCTGTGATAATTCAGAGCTAGAGCAGAATAGGGTGGCGTTGCACGGTGAGGCTCCGGCTTGATCCAGCTGGCATCAGGGAAGCTCAACGAGGTATGCAGACTTAGGCAGAGCTCAGTAGTAGCCAGCACGTGCTCCAAAAGATAAAGACCTGAGGGATTCAAATTTGGCAACGGAATCTTCAACAAACTTGCTAGAATCTAGGAGAAGATTATGATAATGATGCTTGGCGCTTTTGGGGGTGAGAGTGCTTAAAAAAAGAGTGCAGAGGGCAGCACAAAGAGACAATCAAAGAGAGAAAACAGAGAGCGCAAGAGAAGAGCACACGGAGAGGTTAACTCACGATAACAGGGTTTTATACACTGAGTTAAAGGCTTGTATGGCGCAGAGGAATCAAAACTCGTGGAGTTTGATTCTGGACTGGTTATGAGTTCAACTGGAGCGCTGCTCGTTAAAGGAACAGTCAAAAGCTCGGTGATCATACGCGGGCAGGCATTGTCGAGGGCTGAGGAGTAGTGATCGAGGCTTCTCAATTTGACAGAGTGTGTCATTGCTTGAAGGGGAGCTAAGGCTGAGTTTGAAGAAATCAGAGGGTCTGGGTACTTGGCTGGAGAGCTTAAAGTGTCAGGGACTAAAGATGTAGCAACTCTGGTGAAGAGTGTGCTTAAGCATTCCGTGAGCTATACATTGTAATAGAATAGGCTGAGTTTGAGAGGTAGAACTGTAGCTATTCATTACTGAGAGTGTGTAGAGTACACGAAGAGAGTCTGTGAGATCAGACTGCTTGCTAGTCTAGGAGATTATACTGAGCTTTAGATTTCAGCTAGGTGAGAAGTAGAGGTGGGAGTCCTTGTACTTTGAACTGTGATAGTGGAATCTTGAGGATCAGAGCATCCTCCCCAGACGTAGGCAAGTTGCCGAACTGGGTGAACTAATACTATTTCTTTCTTATTCTGACAGTAGAGTAATTCCATAGAAAGATACAGAGAGTGCTTAAGCAGAAGTTATATCCCCGCATCAGCAACAAAGTACAATTTCAGGGCAAGCCTGGTATCTTGCACATACTCCCACAGCGTAGGATATGTCTGGTCGGCTGACTGTTAGATATAGCAAACTCCCAATCATGCTTCTATAAACAGTCTGATCAACGGCAGCTCCAGCTTCATCTTTGATCGCTTTGATGTAGGTGGCTACAGGAGTTCTCTTGTGGCTTGCCTTGTCCATATCTAACTTCTTCACTAAACTCTTCCCATATTTGCTTTGAGAAATGAAGATGTCATCTTGCTTCTTAGAGACTTGAAGACTAAGGAAGTATGATAATTCTCCGACCATGCTCATCTGGAACTCTTTTTGCATGTGAGCCATGAACAACTTCACCATCTGCTACGAGCTAGACCCAAAGACAATATCATCCACATATATTTAAGCTATACAGTCTAACCTGGTCCTTCTAACAAAGAGTGTCTTGTCTACTCCCCCTAGGTCATTGTCGTGCTCCATCAGGTAGACTGTGAGTCGTTCATACCACGCTCTTGGGGCTTGCTTTAACCCATAAAAAGCCTTCTTCAATTTGTATACATATATCAGAATGTTGGGGGCTCTCAAAACATTTGGGCTGAGCAACATACACTTCCTCTGACTGAATCCCATTCAAGAAGGCGCTCTTTACATCCATTTGGAAAACCTTGAACTTCAGATGGTAGGCAAGAGCTAAGAACAATCTGATGGCTTCCAGTCTGGCTATTGGAGTAAAGGTTTCATCAAAGTCCACACCTTCGATCTGAGTAGACCCTTTGTGCCACCAATCTAGCCTTGTTTCTCGTGATATTTCCTTTTCCATCAGTCTTGCAGATCGAGTCACCAAGTCCCACATCGTTTCTTTCGAGCTCTCCCAGCTCCTCTTGCATTGCAGCTATCCAATATTCATCTTCCAGGGCCTCCTTGATGTTTTTTGGTTCGATGTTGGACAGAAAACAAGAGTTGCTAATCATATCACATAAGTGGATGTGAGATGTACCTCAAATTCATCTTCCTTCGGCGATATCACCAATGACATTTGTCAGGGGATGATTTCCTTGGATTTTCTTTGGTGGAAGACGATCTTGACCTGGTGTAATTGGGAGTTCTTTAGAGGGCGCTTCCGTGTTTTGCTTAGGATCCTCTTCTTCCACATGTTGTTCAAGGGCTTCTGCTATAGCATCCTCTAGTACTTCTTCTTAGTCAACATCGTTCAGTTCTTGAGGACAGGTCTGATTGTGCTCTCTCGGCTCAGTGTTTTCATCATCATCACTTTTTGGACGTTCCTCTTCCTCATCCTTGACAATCACGTTTGAAATTCTGCTGCGTTGCTAATGCAGAGTTATAGCTTCTGCTTAAGCACTCTCTGTATCTTTTTACAGAATTACTCTACTAAAGAATAAGAAAGACACTGTGTGTTTGTTCACCCAATTCGGCAACTTGTCTACATCTGGGGAGGATGCTCCGATCCTCAAGATTTCACTATAACAGTTCGAAGTACAAGGACTCACACCTCTACTTCTCATCTAGCCGAAATCTAACGCTCAGTGTAATCTCCTAGACTAAAAAGCAATCTGAACTCATAAATTCTTTTCGTGCAGCCTACACTTTCACAGTGATAAATAGCTACGGACCTGACACACAGACCTAGCCTATTCTATTACAAGATATAGCTCAAGAAATGATTCAGCACACTCTTCACCAGTGTTGTTGTATCTTGTGTCCACGATACGCCAAGCTCTTCTGCCGAGTAGTCGGACACTCTGAGAGTTTTTCCAACTTAGTCTTAGCTCCCCCTTAATCAATGACTCCCTCCGTCACTATTGGGAAACTTCGAACACTGCCTTGCAGCCCGCGACAGTTCCTGTCCGCGGCTGATCACCGAGCTCAGACTGTTCCTTCAACGAGCAGCGCTCCAGTTGAGCTCAGAATCAGTTCTGAATCAAACTCCATGAGTTTTGATTCCTTCAACACACCACACTAGTCTTCAACTCAAAGAATAACCCCTGCTACCGTGGTTGATCTCTATGTGTACGCTCTAGCTCTCTTTAGTTTTCTCTCGTGTGTTCTCTATCTTCTTGCTGTCCTTCGCCTGCCTTATCAAGCTCTTCAGCACACCAGGAATGCCAAGGATCATTATCAGAATCTTCTCCAAGATGGTAGCAACTTTGTTGAAGATTCCGTTGCCAAATTTGAACTCTTGGATCTTATCTTCTTAGTCTACGTACTGGCATTTGTTGAGCTCTTGATGACGTCTGCATACCGCTCTGGGCTTCCCCAATGCCAGCCGTATCACACCGGAGCCTTACCGTGCAATGCTAGGATTCTGCTCTAGCTCTGGATCATCACGGAGTAGTGAAGCAGACTCTATCTCTTCATAGTTGTCTCTTGCTCACCCTTCAAATAGTGTTTCAGCTTCAAATCTTCAGGGATTTCTTCAGCAGTCTTCAGATTGTGCTCCAGCCACCGATCTTCAGGGAGTGTTTCAGCAGTCTCTTGAGCAGTTTTGTCAAGGATGCTATATCCTCAACAATCTCCCCCTTGGCATTTTGACAAAACTAAAAACACAACTACAGCTACACATGATCCCTGATATAATCCTACCTATACTAGATAACTGTACTACCTATTACATTCCTCTCTCCCTTTTTATCACAAATGACAGGGGCTGCTGTCAGCTCATTCATGAACTACACACAAACCCAAGGCTGCCCTGAGTTCCTCGAACCTAGCTTCATCCAAGGGTTTTGTGAAAATATCAGCTAGCAGCTTCTCAGTAGCTACATGCTTGAGGACAATAGTCTGAGTCTCTACCAGGTCTTTGATGAAATGGTCGATGTGTTTAGTACAAGAGTGCTGCATTGGATTCTTGTTAATGCTAATAAAACTCATATTGTCGCAGCTAATAGCATTTGTTTCATCCACACAACTGCGCACAACAGCTTGCAGTAGCAATATATTCGGCTTCAGCAGTAGATAAAGAAATACTGTTCTGCTTCTTGCTGAACCAGGATACTAGATTGTTACCAAGGAAGAAACATCCACCCGAGGTACTCTTCCTGTCTTCTGCACATCTTGCCCAGTCAGCGTCACAGTATCCAACAAGTTCTGCACTTGTGTCCCTTGTATACCATATCTCATAGTTGGTAGTCCCTCCAACATATCTGATAATTCTTTTAATAAGCTGCATATGGCTCACCTTTGGGCAGAACTGATATCTGGCACAAACTCCTACTGCAAAGGATATATCAAGCTGGCTAGTAGTAAGATATAGAAGACTTCCAATCATGCTTCGGTATAGTGTCTGATCCATTGCAATTCCAGCTTCATCTTTGATGGCTTTAGTGTAAGTTGCAGCAGGAGAACGTTTATGACTTGCCTTGTCCATTCCAAACTTCTTTACCAGATTTTTCCCATACTTGCTTTGTGAGATAAAAATGCCATCTTCTTTTTGTGAGACTTGCAGACCAAGAAAGTACGTTAATTCTCCAACCATGCTCATTTGAAACTCCATTTGCATTTTCTTCACAAGCTGCTTCACCATTCTCTGCGAACTTGACCCAAAAACAATATCATCCACATATATTTGTGCAATAATAAAATTTGAACTCGTTTTTCGCACAAAAAGAGTCTTGTCCACCCCTCCTCGATCATATCCGTGCTTAATCAGGAACTCAGTTAATCTTTCATACCAGGCTCTGGGTGCTTGCTTCAACCCATAGAGAGCCTTCTTTAGCTTGTAGACGTGGTTCGGATGATGAGGATTCTCGAATCCCTTGGGTTGAGCAACTTAGACTTCTTCTGTCAGGATCCCATTCAAGAATGCACTTTTGACATCCATTTGGTACAGCTTGAACTTCAGATGACAGGCCAGTGCAAGCAGAAGTCTGATTGCTTCCATGCGAGAAAAAAGGGCAAAGGTTTCATCAAAATCTACTCCCTCAATCTATGTGTACCTTTGAGCCACTAGCCTGGCCTTGTTTCTTGTAATATTGCCCTTCTCATCAGACTTGTTTTTATATACCCATTTGGTGTCAATAACATTCACAATTTCTGGTCGAATAACCAGATCCCATACCTTGTTTCTTTCGAACTCACCGAGCTTTTTTTGCATGGCTGCTATCCAATGTTCATCTCCCAGAGCCTCTTTAATGTTCTTAGGCTTAGTGCTGGACAGGAAACACGAGTTATTAATATACCACATAGATTAATGTTGGATGTACCTCAAGTTCGTCTTCCTTCGATCAGGCTGCCAATGATATTTGTGGTTGGATGATCCTTCTGGATTTTTCAAGGGGGAAGTCTCGTAGTGCTTGGTGTAGTTGGTGGGTTTTCAACTGGTGCATCAACATCTGTTCTAGACTTCTCGTCTGAAATCTGGGAATCGTCAGGTTCTGCTGAAGTATTCTCTGATGCTTTCTGTTCAATTATTCCTCTGTTTTGAGACTGACATTGACCTTCAGTGTCAGAATATCCTCGGGGTGTTTCCACTCCTCTCCAGGGTCATTCATGACAATGTTGATGGATTCCATCACAATTCCAGTTCTGTTATTGAAAACCCGATATGCTCTGTTGTTTGATGAGTAGCCCAGAAATATCCCCAGATCACTTATTGGATCTAGTTTTGTCCTGTATTCACGGTGAAATTCGCAGCGCCTCTGATAACCAGATTTGTGAACAAGCAGTTGCTACTGCACACTCTTGTTCACCAGTAAACTGCTTCAGCAAGAATGAACAAGGACAGATGTTTGTTCACCCAGTTCAGCCAATTGCCTACGTCTGGGGAGGACTATTCTCAGTCCTCAATCGACTAATCTCAAAGGTCTCCAAGTACACACGGTTACAACTCACGCAACCTATGCTACTCCACCTTAGGTGGATCCTCGTACACAATCAGAATAGGCTCTGACTTGTGTCTGCACACCCTCTACTGATATCTATCTAGAATAGCTACCGTCTTCTCAAAACTCAGCCTATTCTAAATAATATTCAGATTCTGCAGGGTTGCTATAGCATCTGCTGTAGCACACAGCTGATGCACAAACTGTCTGCGTCGCTCCGAAGCCTTCGCTGAGCCGTTCGAACGATTCCACGAGCGCTGCACACTCTGGAATACTCCCCCTCACTCAGTAACCTCCTGTCACTAGCAAGCACTGCCATCCAGACACTCGACCGAGTCACTCACCCGTCAGTTCTTCCGCGGCCGCCCTTGATCAACCAACAAGCACTCTCTGCTCTGAATTGGCTTCCAGATCAAGCTTGGATCAGACTACGCAAGTCCTGATCACCTTCTGCTTCTGTCACCTCAGCTCTGCGCTCACGCTCTGTCGGTGATGATCAAAGTTCTCCTCGCACACCAAAAATACTCTCTCGGAATTCTGTGTGTGTTCTCGCTCTCTGCACTCTTCTTCGATCACCCTTCCTTGTTCTGAAGGGTCTTCTTTATATAGGAGCACCACTTGCCTCGTTATCAGGATTTAGCAATTTCCTCCAAATATCAATATCTCCTAAAATTTGGAAGATTTGATTTGAGATTCAAATCTCCCACAATCAAATCTCCTTCTTCAGATAGGAAGCTTCACTGGAATATTCTCTGCAGCAACTTAGAAACTCCTCTGATACTCTTAGAAAAACTGCCACGCCCTATTTCCAAAGACCCAGGTTGCTGCTGCACGGACAGACGGTACAGATCTTCTGAACAAGCTCCTGCTCTAGCCTCCTCCTGCTATAGCTGCTTCTTGTTCACTGGTCTTGTTCACGTATGCTGCTGGACTCCTGCTATAGCAGCATCTTGTTCACGTGAGCTGGTTTTGTCAAACACTGCCATACTGCATCATCACACGGTCTCTAAGAAAGTAGCTTTCACTTCCAATAATTTGGGAGTACTTCACAGTGGGTTCTTTTCCTTCCACAATTCATAGCAAGTTTTATCTGTACCCCTCCTGATTGACACTCGATTAATGATAGAGCATGACGTGTTCATAGCTTCTACCCAGAACTTCAGGGGAACTTTTCTTGCATGGATCATAACACGAGCCATCTTCTGTATAGTTATATTCTTTCGTTCAACTATCCCATTTTGCTGAGGAGTGATGGGTGATGAGTACTAGTGGACGATCCCTCGGTTTCTACAGAATTCATTCATGGCTTCTTTCTCAAATTCTTTCCCATAATCACTTCGAATGGCAACTACTCTCAACCCCTTTTTTTGCTCTAGCCGTGTTAGTAAAGCCACCACCACTTTCACAATTTCTGCTTTTTCACATAAAAATTCGATCCATGAGTAACGAGAGTAATCGTCCACACACACAAAAAATACCTTTTTCTTCCACAAAACTCTACCTCCATTGGTTCCATAAGATCCATATGTAGTAACTGAAGAGGTCTGGTGGAGCTCACAGTAGTGACTTTTGGATGAGGAACCCTTGTCTACTTTCCAATCTGGCATTCTCCACACACCGTGTTCATCTCTCCCTTGATCTCAGGTATACCACGTACTAATTGATCAGTTGCAAGTTTTTTTAAGGTCCTTAGATTGAGATGTCCCAACCTTTGAAGCCACAAATTCATTTTTTCAGTTTTAGTCAGCAGGCAGGATGATACAGAGATTGCTTCAGCATTCTCTAGTACATAACAGTTGTTGGCTGACCTCTCACCCTTCATAATGCACCTTCCCTCTGCATCAAACACTTGACATGATTTTGGGAGAATCTTACAAAATGAGTACCGTCACATAGTTGATTGATGCTGATGAGATTCGTCGTTAGTCCTTCTACGAGCAACACTTTGTTGAGCTTTGGCAGCCCATGATCTTTTAGTGTTCCCTTTCCAAGGACTCTTCCTTTCAACCCATTTCCAAATGTTACGTCTTGGTTCCTGCATGGTTGAATATTTGTGAGATAAGATCTATTTCCTTTCATGTGACCAGAAGATCCGCTATTGAAATACCAGTTTCCTTCTTCGAGGACTTAGTTGAGTTGAAGCACTGATAGCGCGCGTCGTTGTGCGCGTTCAAATTAATTCCTTCCTCTTCCACTTAGTACAGCGGTTAAGTCGGAGTCGAATCCACAGGGAGCAAGTAGATTAGCTTTAACTAGTATCCTGCACTTACGAAAACTGGGGGTGTGAGTGATTGGGG